>JACEFO010002451.1:0-536064 GCA_015342445.1 Digitaria exilis | reverse complement strand
ATGTCGAATGCACGTGACAGGGAAGGCTGCCCCAGTTGCCTCTTCGCACCATATAACTTGCAGATGCCACTTTCAGTTCAGTTCATTGAAACCTGGTTGAGATCCCTACAGGCACAACAAAATTACCACCTTCATCGAAATGCACGAATTTAATGTTCAACTGCATGCTTGTGGCTTCACCAACGCCACTTTAAGGCCCTCTCCAACGGTCCGACGCTATTGGTAGTTCTAAGCCAGCAAGAGAGAAGATAAAAATGCACATGAAGAGCTTGGGGGAGATGCACAGTGAGAGGGAGATGCATGGGAAACGAGCGAGCTGATCTCTTCAACGAGAGCTAGCATGAGGTGTTTTCTTACTGTTCGTCATTAGAGTAAATTTTGTGCTAGCTCTAAGCCAACCCATTGGAGGAGCCGAGGAGGCCTATATGAAGTTAATTGGGGCTTGCTCCGTGTACCTGTTTGATTTTGGGAGTGTCTTTTTGGTCCCTGGTAAAACAAAGCATCCTATTGGTACGGTGTCTGTCACGTTCTCATCTGGTCAGTTCTGTTCTCGGTTCTCCAGTCATTAGAAACATCACGAACTTGCAAATAAGCCCCCTATATTTCAACATTCGTGGCCATTACCAATATATACATGCCATTTCTTCTTACCAGGCATGTAGTTACTTACACAGCATACATAATAACCATACTATATACATTCGTTAAGTGCCCCAGACTAAATTAAATTTCCATCTAATAACAACTCGTAGATTGAACAAGATAAATATGTATCTAGTTGGGCAGCATGGAAGAACTTGAGCTTCATCACATTATTGACGATGCTCCAGACTCCACCCAGTGAGAACGCCAGGCTGAACGCGGTGCCGAGCAGTGCTGAGCCCCACCTGAGGTTACCAGCTGAAGCTGAGACTCTCCGGCCAAGGCCAGGGGCCAAGCTAGAGCTTGGTGAAGGGGGTGCAACACTGCAATTTAGGCTATTTTGTCTTATTGTTTTAGCCTTGTGGGTGCATGATGGTAAGCTAAAGTGGTGCATATGTGGTGCATTAGGAGCTAGTTGCACTAAAATTTCCTAAAGTTGTGGGTGCGACTGCACCTAGTGCACATTAAGTAGTCTCTCCGGCTAGGGGCGAAGCTGGAGCTTGGTGAAGGGGGAGGGGGTTTGCAACACTGCAATTTAGGTTATTTTTTGTTGCTTTTTTAGCCTTGTGGTGCATGATGATGAGCTAAGCAGTTGCATATATGGTGTATTAGGAGCTAATTGCACTAAAATTTCTAAAGTGTGGTGTGGCCACACCTGGTGCACACTAAGTAGCTCCCCCCGTCTCTGGCTTCTTGTCACGGATCACATGAATCACGGGTAGGAGAAGGTCACAAACATCGTCAGCCCGCCGAGCAGGCCAGTGCCACGCTGATGAACAGCGAACACTGGCATGGAGTATATCTGGAAGCTGCCGAGGCAATTGAGCAAAGGTTAGATAGCCGTACATACTCTAGTGAACGTTGCTAAGGCAGTGAGCAAATGTATTATATCCGTACAATACTCTATGAACGGTAACACCCTGTCTCCCAAACCACACCGTCTAGCCTTCCGAGGGAGAGCATATGTACGCATAGCATCTGATGGTATGAAACCATCGAGCAGGGATTAGGAGTAATCCCTATGTAGATATCCAACCAAGGGTGTTAAGGAGTGGCCTCCCTTTGTGTGAGAGATGTGAAGATATGAGACAGGTGGTTTAGATAGGTTCGGACTCCTCGGAGGGTAACGGCCCTACGTCTTTTTATGATGATAGCTACTATGTCTCTCATTGCTACATGCTGGCCATGTGGTCTTTGTTCAGCTTACAGTTCCCTTCTTTCTTTTCTGATTACATCTATTTATAGCCGCCCTCAAGGGATGGAGAGGGCGGATATTGCAAGTGGGTGCCCCACCCCTGCAGTGGCACCTTCCTTGACAGTAAACGCCTTTGGATGTCGGCGTCGAACTCCGTCTTCTGACTTTCACGCCCTGCGACGCCGGTCTTCTTCCTCTAAGGTGGGCCAACCCTGGGGTTACTACTTTCTTCCATCCTTCTGCGCGGTGAGGGGTTGTCTCTGGAACCGACCTGCGGGCCCTATGGCCCACGAGGCCATCCCCATGTACCCGCGTTCCTGTGGCTTCAACGTGAAGCGGGTCACGTGCCTTCGGTTGGGCGCTCTACCCGTGGACGAGACGTTATGGCACCTTGCAGGTGGGCAGATGGCGCTCCACCCACTTCATGCATGTCGATGCGGCGTCGAACTCCGTCTTTTGCCTTTGGTGCCTTGAGATGCCGGTCTTCTTCAAGGTGGGCCAACCCTGGGGGTTGCTATTTTGTTCCGTCCTGTGCGCGGTGAGGGTTGTCTCTGGAACTGACCTATGGGCCCTATGGCCCATGAGGCTGTCCCAAGTACCCCGCGCCTGGGGCTTCAACGTGAAGCGGGTCACGTGACCTCTGGTGGTGCGCTCTGCCCAGTGGACGACATGTGACGGCGCCCTGCAGGCGGGCGGATGGTGTTGCTGCCGACTGCATGCATGTCTCTCCCGTAATGATGCTCCTTTTACAGGTAATACGCTCCATGCAGGTCCCACCCTGCTCTCCCGCAGGTGGGATGTGGCCCATGCAGCGCCCTGTGTTTGCTTCGCCCCGAAGAGATGACCTTTTCCACTTCTGCCACGCCGCAAAGGGATGACCTTTCCAGTTCTACCAGGCCCCTGTCTTCTAGAATGCAGGCCGAGCCGTATCTCCCTCTCCAGTTATCTCACCCCGTTGTCCAAGGGTTACTGGGCTGCGCTTGGACATTGCTAAGGGAACCCTGTTTCCGTGACGCTGACAGCACCCTACTTATACTTTTGTCCTCATTTGGTGTAACGGGTCAACCAACTGGAGGACAAAGATTTATAAGTTGGCTGTAACATTACTCAACTAGCAAGATGGTACTAAACTTCGTGCATAACAACACCCACATCGGTCATATTAAATTGGACCGGTGTGACATGAACATTGTGCTTTATCTCCTAAAGGGCCATGATTTACCTCACCCAGGATTTGTTTTTTTTCAGTTTGTGTACCTTGTTGTGGCCTATGTACATGGTTTGGTTCAGGAAATTGTTGTTCAACTCACGGACTTCTAGAAAGCCAAACAAACAGACCTTTCGTGGGTTGTAATTAAAACTAGCTAGCTAAATAATCAGTCCGATAGTATACAGTTGGAGTTGTCTCAAGATGTACGAGCTACAGTGCATTCTTTACCTTTGTAATATCTGCACATGAAAAAAATTACAAAAGCTCACAATTTGTGAATCATCGAGGTGAGAGAAGTACCGAGCATTAGTACGCATTAGTATAAGAGGAGTGAGTAGATTGATTTCTATCATCGTGTATTTAGACTGACTGTGTGTACACAATTCAAGTTCCGTACACGATAGATATCATGTTTTACAGGTTGAAATCAAGGAAAAGATTCAGTATAAAATGAAAAGATTTTTCGCATTCATTCATGATCTTCCTGGTGGATGAGACAGGTGATACAGACACGTGGAACTACATGGTTATTGGTTGATTTTTGCAAGTGGGCTGGGAGTGAACAGGTGCTTTGATGGGGGGCGTTGAATACATGGGTGCATTTTAACCTCACCAAGTATGGTAGGAGTAGGACTAGTATATTTATTTCCTGTTGCGTTGGATGCCTGTTGCGTTACGTTGGTGCTAGAGTAGTGCACATTCATCAGGCCACAGATAAACCCCGTTGGTCCTCGACTCAGAATGTAGCCATGTAGGTGTGGAAGGCATCAGGATCTGCAGAATGGGGAGATTACAGATGTTCTGACAGTATGAAGCGTAGCAGTAGCGCTGGGCCAAGTGCCCATGCACAAATTTCTGAGGAGCTATCCGATCTTGTACCCATAACCTAAGAAGATGTTGATCGTCCTGCACTCGAACTCGCTTCCAGCCGGCAGCATAGCAACATCCATTCGTTCTTGGTAACCCCCGGGCAAGTATTATGTCGGGTTGCGTTTGCGTTGCGTTTGCGATGTGATGCGATGTGGGAGTGGCTAACTCGCGGGTTCACGGCACAACCCATCCCAATTGCACTCTTAATTAGCTAAGTATATCTAAACTACGTGTTTAATTCAGCAAATTTCAGGTATATGAGTAGTCGTGAAAAAATGACCATGTTGCTCTAATTACTCATACTTATGCTTGAAAGCTAAGGAGGCCACAGGGTTAGGGGCCGGCCGACTGGTTATATAAACTGGGCTCCCTCAACCATTGGCCTTATGCGAACTGCGTGTCTGACCAGCATACGGGGGTGGCAGCCCATGCCAAACACGATCTAGCGGGCTGGGCTTGGACCAGGAAAAGGGGCCTTGTGTCGGGCTGTTGGGTCATGGGCTATCTGGACATTTATAGCTCTTACATTGCTTAACTAGTAAGGTTGTACTCCCTTTATAAAGGTGTAATTAATTAGGGTAGAGTTTTCCGTATTTGCTCTTATTAAATAGGGTGGCGGATTTAGATCAATTTGATCTCTTTGAGGCGGACTGGTTAGTGCAGGCGTGGGTGGTGTAGGGTCGCAGTCCCTAAATATAAGCTAGTGGTAATCCCTAAATATGTTTGGAAATTTTATTTTGTTTATATTTCGGGTGGCACATAACCGAATTTCTACGATATGTAAAGCATTTAGAGCATCTCTAGCAGTGTTCCAATAATGGAATATTCTGCATTAATTTATGTATTATATATCGGGAGAGATGCTTTATAAGTCTTCCAATAATCCTATCAATTAACAACAATATCTTACTGGAAGAGATCTAAATCTTCCTATGTGTGGGAAGAGTTAGGGTGAATTGTTGGATCATCGAGATAACTTTTAAGAAATAGAGATGTAATAACTCTACTAGAGCACTATTTTTTCATCTACTCTTCCAAAAGCCTTGTTGGATTGGGAAATGTGGACTGCTGAAGATGCTCTTACAGCTGATTAATATAATAGTAATAACAACAACAATAATTATTTCACCAAAAAAAATTGGCTAGTTATTACTATGTGGCTAATTATAATTTTTAGTATAAGCCCTGCTAGATGACCCAAAGGAAATTTTTACTTTGAACATCCAAGTACTTTGTTGTGCTGGGGATATTCTAGTTCATTAGATAGCATGTTACTTACGTTTTTGTTTTGCTTTGTGTAAAAGGTCAATCCGAAGCTCTCATGCCTGAAGGACAAATGCTTATAATTAAGTTGGCCTTGCTCGACAAAATAAGGTGCTACTAAATTTGTGTGCGCCACGCTCGAAGACTAGTACTCGGCCAGTTAAATTGGCCTGGTGTTACTTAGGAGAGACCGGTTCCCTAAGATTGTCTATTGTGTAAGTGGGTGACTCCATGAAGATTTTATCTATGAGGATTTTATCATCTTGGGCCATCCAGCACAGAAATACAAATACAAACACATAATTGGGGCCTGCTCTGTGTACCTGATTGATTTGGGAGTGTCTATTGATACCTGGTAAAACAAAGCATCTATTGGTACTACGGTGACTCTCATGTGTCATCTGGTCAGTTCTGTTCTCGGTTCTCTAGTCATTGGAAACATCAGGAACTTGCAAATAAGCCCCATATATTATATATATTTCGACATTCCAAGCCATCACCAATAAATATGCCATTCTAACCATACTATATAACATTCGTTCAGTGCCCCAGACTAAATTTCCATCTAATAACAACTTGCAGATTGTACATAAATATGTATCTAGTTGGCCGGCTTGAAGAACTTGAACTTCATCCCATTGTTGACGATGCTCCAGACGCCACCCAGCGAGAACGCCAGGCTGAACGCGGTGCCGAGCAGGCCGAGCCCCCAGTTGAGGTACCAGCTGAAGCTGAGCCTCTCCGGCTTCTTGACACGGATCCACATGAAGCACGGGTAGGCAAAGGTCACCGGCAGCGTCAGACCGCCGAGAAGGCCGGCGAGGCTGGACAGGAACGGCAGCGCCACGCTGATGAACAGCGAGAGGAACCCGTAGAACACCCTGAACCCCGACCGCACCCATGGCGAGCACGGCCGGTTCGTCCGGCCCGTGTAGTAGGCCTCGAAGCTGTCGAACACTGGCATGGAGTAGATTTGGAAGCTGCTCAGGCAGTTGAGCACGACGAGGAGACATGTCATGGCGAGGACGCCCCGCGGCTTGTCGTTGCTGTGGAACGCGTAGAGCGCGGCCAGCATGCCTCCCGGTGGCATCTGCAGGGCGTGGAGAAGGGGATGAGCACAAGGGTCCAGTGATTGTTAGATGCAGAACGGTGAAGTCATGGCTCTTATTAGCAAAAGCATCATGATGCACTTGCCATGTTTCTGTAGGCCCAGTAGCCTCCGACGGCAACGGGGAAGAGACACATTGCAATCAGAAGGTAGGCGACTTTGGTCCCGCGCCACATTGGCACGTTTGCTGGATGTTTGAAAGTCGACGGCATTGTTGCCTGCATGATTTCAACAAACATTTCATACATATTAAGTTACCAAAGTATACTAGTGAGTCTATAAGTGTCAGGGCAAATTGTCTGTTCAGGAATGAATGCTAACCTGAATTTCCAGTGCAACATTGTGTCCTCTGAATGCGAAGGCTACTATTCCAAGGGCGTTCAAGGTTGAGAATAAGGATGTACCGAAGGAAGGTGATCTCACTGGATCATAGGACACTGTCGGTGGCCGTGGTTGGCTGACGGAGAGGACCCAGGACATGGTACAGTACATTATTGCAGTTGCGCCACCGATGAGTGAAAGCCCAGCGATTGAATTGAGATTTGGAAGCTGGGAAAGAATTACTGCCAATGATGTGAACACCAAGTACCACTCGACCGTCGTAATGGGACTCGGCGAGCAGAGCGGTCCACACACTATTTGGTAGAACAGCTTCATGGTCTCCCCTCCAACGAGGATCAATGCAGTTGCGGTGCCTGCCGACAGATAAATAGTTGGGAAAAGAGCCAGCCACATTCCCAGTTTCTCTCCTGGATGAAAAATGTTTATTAGTCATTAGTTGGAGCACATCATTTCGGTCCAGGAATTGAACTTGGTAGCTATCAATGGAACAGAACAGCAGACAATTTAGCCACATTGCATGTTCTTAGTTCGGCTCAAACAGAGGCAATAATCATTCAGACTACAAAATGCAATAGTTTGATAAGAATGGTCATGGAGATTTCAGTGGTAACTAAAGGCACCACATCTCTGCAATACTGTAATGACATGAAAGCAAAATGCTATCGAAACGAGAAGAAAACAAAAGAGCGTTCCTAGATTTGTCTGCTACTACCCATCAGTCCCACTCCACCTCCTATTTTGAAGCAGCAAGACACTGTCAAGAGATTCTTCCAGCCTATTATATGACAGAGATAATACTTGAGCAGTGGTAGCATGCCGTGCTTACTCATTTACGACATGTCAGTGACATTCATGAATCTAGAAAACAGAAGTAGTTGTGATGAACTGGCGAAAATAGCTGAGGGAATGTCTCACCAAATGCAGCCTGTGCAAGCTCCACATATCTGTTGTACCTCCTGCCTGGAACAGCCTCATGAAGCTTCACTAGGATCCAGAGTGTGTACAGTTGCCAGAAATAAGCAATAGTCAATGATATTATTCCCCAGCTCCTGTAGTGCAAACAGTCATAAACAGTAATATGTCAATAATTGTTGTTCATATCAGGTATTACAGTTTAGTCAGATTGAATACGTCTGACTATCAAAACCTATCTGAAAGTCTGAAACTAATGCCAATTGGACGCCATAACCAATGATGAAAACAAAAACATAACAACTTCTTTAATTGTATTCTTTTGTCAAATCCCCGGATAATCTTTATGGTTATGCACAAGGACTGCACATTTTATTTATTGGAAGTACTGCACAACCATACATCAAACTACGAAATGAAAAATTAAAAGAGAAACCCACACGGCCACATATTTAAAATAACACCAGACATATGTATTCATTCAGAATCAGTGGTCTCCATTCATGACTTCCAAAATTTTGAATCTTATATATTTGGCCAAAACTGAATGTAACCTTTACTTCTATCAAGATGAATAACAATAAAACTAAATGTCTCCTTCTTTTCCAGACAACTAATTCGAAGCAGGAGAAAGAATTCTCCCAAGATTTTGAGCTGGCTTAGCTATCATACCAAAGTGTCCAAGTAGTTTGGAACCCTCAACCACCCAGAATAAATAAAGCAGTCCTAAAATAAGCAAAAACATAGCACGAACGACATGCGAAAAAAAAAAAAAATTCGAAACCTCTCAGCATATAGGTCCCTATCCAAAATGACCTAAACTTTTCCACTCGGGTAACAGGTTTACAAACAGGGGAATCGAGCCAACATGTCAGACACTCTGCCACTCCTCAGTCCTCAGAGCAGAGCAAGCACAACAAACAGCAAAGAAAGGAAGGAGACGGCATGTAGTAGCATGTTACAAGAGTAATTACCATCCGAGCCCGGCGAAGGCGAGCGGGAGGAGGAGCGCCTGGAACCCGAGGCCGGCGTTGAGGGTGTGGAAGGCGGCGTATCGCGCGTTGCCGCCGCGGCTCTCGGTGACGGGCAGCCAGGCGTCGCGCGGGTCGAGGCGGGTCAGGTGGCCCACCTCCTCCAGGTACCCGCGCAGCCCCTCCACCACCCGCCGCCCGGGCGTCCCAGAGCCGCCCTTGCCCCGAGCTCCTCCCCCTACGGTCGGCGTCTCCGCGCCCTCCGGCGTCGATTGGCCCTGCGGCGTCGCCGGGATCGACACCACCTCCGGCGACCGAGCCGCCCCCTCCGCCGCCGCCGCCATTGCCCCGCGCGCAGTGTGTGTTCTTGGCCTGCCGGCCCCAGTCAGAGCAGAGCAAGCACCACAGGGACTGGTGAGAACTCGGAAGGCGAGAAAAAGAAAAGGTAGCGTCGTCGAGTGCGGGGACAGGACAGTGACTCCTCGTGTGGGAGAGAGAGAGAGAGGAGAGGAGAGGAGTGAAATGAATGGAGCAAGCACGGGGAGTGAGGGAAGGGACTTGACTGCGGAGAGAGAAAGGGTGAGTGTACGTACGCAGCAGGGGACTGTAGCGAGGGTGTGCCGTGTCCGTGTCCGTGCCATGCCGTGCCGTATTCGGAGCAGACCAGAGCACGGCGTCGCGGGGGCCAGGCCATGCCAGGCGACGCGCTCGGCTTGTCGGCCTGAGCCCAGAGCCAGCTCTCGACTCTTTACTAATTCTTAGCCAGCTTTTGGCTTTTTTTAACAGTTCAACTTTGCACTTTTCAAAGATCAAGAGCTAGCTAAGAGCTAGCAAAGAGCCAAGAGGAGGTAGGTTGTAGCTAACCTGTTTTAGTACTGTTTTTTACTTTTCATCGATTAAATAATTTATAAGCTACCAGCTCTTAGTAACGCTGCTCTTAGTAACGCCTCGACGTGGGGGTGGCAGGGGAGGCCATTGCCCCCGTCGCAGGGGAAGGGAGTGGCGAGCGGCCATGGCCCATGGGCTACTAGCTGTGCAGTCAACTCGGCCGGGATTGTGCGGGCTGCCTTGCTGGGTGCCGGCGAAGGTTTGCGTGCGGCCGCACCCTGCAGGTGCAGGAGCAGCAGAGATTGGATTGACAGACTGTAGGAGGCGACCGGGTGGAGGCGTTTGGGACTTCGGAGGTAAGAGCATGGCTTATAATTTAGCCGGCTGAAAGCTAAATGTTAGTGCTATGTCATACAAAGGTAGCAATACAGCCAGCTCATATAATGACTTAGCTATTAGGTTGGTTGTTAGAATGGCAAAGTGAAGATATAAATAATCAATGTTTGCGTGTCTATTGGCTGATTGCTAGAATCAATAGTTTTTTCTCGTTCTCCGTGTCTCAGCTGAGCGCTTCATCAGCAACCCGCCGTGCACTCTCTCTCCACTGCTCCCCCTTCCAGCTCAGCTTTTTCTGACGTGCAGCATCTCCTCGCCGGCTGACAAGGCACTATAATACCTGCTCTAAGTGCGCCTCTGCAAGCTTTGCCCACTAAAATCTCTTTGTCAAATTTACTATACCAATTATGAAAAAGATTAGATGGTCTAATTACAAAAGTGATTATATGGATGGACGTGAAATCATGAGATTAATCTATTAGTGCAGTCCCAACCCATACTCTACCTCAGGGGCGGACCCAATAGGGGGTCCATAGGTACAATGGCACCCCTAAGAAATTGGTCCAAGTTCATCTATTTTTTCTTCAATTTTTTCAATAGCCAGCTTCAACATTTCAAGATCCCTGTTTCAACATTTTTTTTATTGCAGCAGCAACATTTTATCCATACAATTTTAATATTTTGAACGTCAAATATTGAACTGCTAATAAACAGGGTTGAAATTGATGAAGTAAATTGTTGAACATGCGGAAAACAAATGTTGATGAAAAATGTTAAATATGTTAATTGGGTTGTGTTGAGCTTTAAAGACGGATGGTCTGCTCCTCTCTGATTGCCCTCACCCACGGCCCTTCGTGGTTTTGCCCCCGACGGCCGACGCCTAGGATCCCACCGTCGTCGCCCTTTCCACCCAACACCTCGACTGTTGGCTCGCCACCAGCCACTCCCAGCACCTCTAGCCGACTCTGAGACTCTCCATCCCTGGCTTGGCGGGTCCCTCTGGCTTGGCGTCTGTGTGGTTGACGGTTGACCACAAGCCGAACTGGCGACGCGGCCACGACTTCCAACGATACGCTGAGTGAATTTTTATTGTTCATCGTCGAATTAAAAAATGGAATACATATATCGTTTCGTATGTGATTTTTTTTTGCCGTGGCACCCCTTAAATAAAATCCTAGGTTCGTCACTGCTCTATCTAGAGTCCATACGTTGAAGACTGCTATCACAAGAACTATAGTCTCCAATGCAGATTTTGTATCTTGGAGTTTATCCAATCATTAAATCATAGTCCTCTCCAATCATTCAACCAGATTTCTCTCGTTTTACGCGTAGACTTGGTGTCTAACTTAGACCTGATTTCTACATTTTTTCCTATCTCTCCTCATTAAATTGCTTGCCATATCAACAAAATGCCTACATGGCAAAGTAATTAATAGAGATAGACTCTATCGTAGAGTCTGGGTTGGGATTCCCCTTAAACCTAATTACTTCGTCATGTAGCATGACACCGTCTAATCATAACCTAATTAGGTTTAATATTGTTGTCTCGTAACTTCTCCCGGGGTTATGGAGGTTTTTGTCAATGAACTATATTTGATACTGCTATCTGCTAATTAAACTTCATCTCTAGCAGTCGGGCCATGAATCATGATCACTGTAATGATTTTAAAGATTTCAAATAACGTACAACTTTTATAAAGAAAAAAACATGTACCCTGTAGTTGAACGAACCGAATTGTTTTCCTAATTTTGTACTCCACGGATGCTGATTGTTCGTGCCACATAGGACTCCCTTTAATCCGAAGTAAAACATCGGTAAGGTATCTAGTACTGTACTACTGTATAATTATCGTTTGATTAGTTTTATCAATAGTTTGTGAGCGCATTGAAATATACGCTCTCCTTGCCAGATTTCTGATTTCTACAGTATAAGTTATTCTCAACGGAGATTTTCATATTCAGTTTTCTAAGATGCCACGAGATGCTTGTTTTATTAAATCCAACATCATTCGACCCATAATTATTCGTTATTCAAATAAATATGTAAAACCAAATAAATACTGACGTTGGGATCTTATACGTTAGCAATATTATGTTGGAACTGTCCATCACGTGTCATAAAAGAACCATACAAACACAGGTATGCAAAACGCTCGGATCACATGTCATTTCCAAAAAAAAAAAAGGAAAATAATATATTACACTCGGATATGCAAAAGGCTCCGATCACGAGGTATATAGGAATGAAACAAAAGGTAGCCCTGGTTCATACATCATCCCAATAGTCATCTGATCCTGCCAGACAGTTTTCGTACTTGGGTGTGTTAAATTCAAAGATTCTCCAAAAATACATTTTTCACCGAAAAAATACTATATATAAATAGTGTTTTATGAGTTGGATGAATAGTGTTTTTTAAAAAAAAATTAACTAAAGGGGGCCATTCCTAAGGCCGCCTCCAGCGGCATTGGCGATATCGTCCGCATACGTGGAGCTGAGAAGCATAAAACAAAGAAAGTGGATTGATGTATTTTTTGTTTGCCGTGGTATCTCTCACAGCCTGACATAAATCTGCTAAGAGCCTAGCGACGCAGCCGCCGCTAGCGAAAGGATATTTGCTGTTTCTCTCTTCCACGTAACTCAAAGCCAGCGATGCTGTCCCCGTTGGACACGACCTAAGAGAATTGAGAGCTTGGAGAGAGAACGAAAGGATCATGAGAGGAACCGATTTAGTCATATTCCTTTTATTTCTTTTTCTTATACCCTTCTTTACTTTTTACCTATGTAAAAGCTTGATATTATATTGTTCCAAAAAAAAACAATAGCTTCACGTTCCAAAGACTCGAACTGTCGCCCGAAACAAGTATACCTCCTTTGTGGAGAACTAAAAATATGTCGATATGTTCCACATATCTGTTCCCTAAATTTGGTCGCCCAAACTTTGATGCAGCACTCCTTACTAGGCCTTTGCTCGCGTGACCCCAGTGTAAAGCATCCGTATTGCGTGCCAAATCCATGGCGCTGATCTTTGCAATGCGGCCTGCACGGTGGAGACATGAACAATCCTTCCGCTTTTACCGATGGCTTCTATTCCTTGTTTGTACACTATTGCTACACATACTATCCCCTCTTTGTTCTCCATAGTGTGTTTACTCTATGCGGTGGAGACCAAAGTGCACAAGACAAAATAAAATGGTCATAATATATATAATAGTCTCCAAGCATGTCAAGGTACATATGCTATTTATTGTATTGTAGGTGAAAATTCAGCATATATAAGCAAATGTAGCTGGCTCCATGCTGAGTGGACATAAAAGGTAGGCCCATTCAAAGTTGATGAATTTGAATTTGCTGATTGTGACGACTTTAAAAAACATCATTATGACGTGGACCGAACATTGAAAAATTTGACACTGGCCTTGTTTAGATCGCCAACTTATTTTACCAACTTGTCACATCGAATGTTTGGACACTAATTAAGAGTATTAAACACAGGTATAAAAAAACTAATTATATAGGCGGACTCTACATCGTGAGACGAAACTATTAAGCCTAAGTTTTATCATTAGACACTGTCATGCTACAGTAACTCATCATTAAAAATGTTCTCACATATTAGGCTTAAAAACACCACAATGCACATCCATGATGAAGTCCTCTAAAAACACCACGAGAAATCCATCATAACATCTTTTATAGTGCGTAAAAATATACGAGAGAGAGAATGAGAGAGATTATTATAATATAGTTTCATCCGTCGAAGAATATAAGGGATTCTGCCATGAGTAGTCCAATTTAGTTTGGTAAAACGTGCCAAACCACATATAATTGGATCCACGACGTGATACTACTAAACTAAGGAATTCTGCGACAGATAGTTCAATTTAATTTCTGCGGAGAGAGAGAAATGTACGAGAGGGGACTGCCGTGTCGAGCCGTCCTTGGTGCACACCAGAGCACGGCGACGCAGCCGGCATGTCAACGTGGGGTGGGTGGTGTTAGGCCATTGCCCGTCGCAGGGGAAGACTCTCGCGTGCGCGGCAGCCAATGGGCTACTACCTGTGTTGTCAAATGGGGCAGGATTATTGTGCGCGGCTGCCCTGGGTGGCGAAGGTTTGCGTGCCGGAGGGACAGGTGGGAGGTGAACGCGACGCAACAAGCATGGGCGGGCGGCGTCTCTACTGCGCTCAACTCGAACATCTCGGAGCGCTACCTCTGTGCCTGTCCGTCTGTTATCTCTGAGCCGATACTTTGATTATTGGACTCAGATTGTAACTGCTACTGCAAGATTAGGGTTTAAACGTGACCTGAACCCTTCATTCTCGGCAACAGATGGACAGGACCGACTGCTACAGTAGTTGCAACGTTTAGAATGTAATTGCACATGAACGATGTTGCAACAGTGGGATATGTGTCGGATGAGAAAGGTGGAACTGAATGTTGGATGTTGCGTCCGATGGGAGGGAGATTTTCCGGACTTCTTGTGTGTAGCATTTTCGTTTTTTTTCTTAAAACTGGGCAGACCAGAGGTAGTTGAAGCAATAACGCATACACAAAGGAATTCTTTGATATAAATAGTCTGTTTACAAGCACTCCACTCTACAAAAGAAATAAACTAAGGTTTGACTTTAATCAATGTTTTCCTCCAAAATTTGTTCAAAATAAACGAAGTTTACAATTTGAGTATAGCTTGGTTGGTAAGGTTGCTTGTGGTGGAATCTGTGCACCTGGGTGTGTTCTCGTAATGGCTTCAATTTATTTGAGGATTTAATCGATTATGAAGTGCTTGTGATGAGTTCATAAATCTCGAGACCAACTAGATCAGCCTTTTGAAGGCACTCATAGGGGCAGGGTTGCATATGTTTATTCGAAAAAACTAATTATAGTTTGTTTTTTTAAAAAAAATAAAATGCCCTTAACTACTTTGGAACGAACTTAGTAGTTACCCTGACTCCAACATTATTAAGAGAAAAATAGTTTATATTCCAGTTCATATGCAACATATTTATCACTTATTACAAAAGGAACCATGAAGGATCAATAAAATAATTCACATAGACGTGTAAGATTAACAGATTGTAAGCAAAGCTAATCACTAAGCTTTTCACCCGTTCTTCCCGAATATCTCCATATTGTCCCCAAACCTTTGGTATGAGATTCTTATCTTCTCTTTAGTCTTATCCGGTGAACAGTCTTCAAAAAGACCCAAAAAAAAGTTTTTTTATCATCTTAATAAAGTATTATGTCGTTTCTACTTAGCCACATGACCCAACAAACGTCAATCCTAGGTAACATGTTAGAGCATCTCCAACAGCTCATTTGAAAATGAATAGTTAAAATCCTGATTTAGCTACTATCTAAAATAAAATAGCTAATAACAAATTGATGAAATCCAACAAGTTCTCTAAACGATGCTGCCCCTGCCACCTAGCCACTGCCTCTTGCCTTCTTCCCGTACGCGCCAAAGCGTTGAGCTCACGCCTGAGCACCACCGTAGAGCAAAATCACACCGCCGGCCTTGGTGAATAGGTGATGTGATGAGGACATCTCCAATGATGCTCATAATGACGTAGCACCATGTGCTAAACAAGATGGCATTATCAACAAGGGGCCCATGACTCGATCAAGGATGCAACAACTACAATATGAGGTGAACTCATTCCTTGTTGATAATAAGCATGCATTTAGTAAGAATTGTTTACTACCTAATAGTGGTGCATTGCTTGTGCTCAGGTTTGCTCAAGAAGGTGCAACTCATCCGAGTTCTTTTGACCTTAGTTAGAGTTCTTCCGAGTACTCTTCCTCATGAAGAGTTCTTTCTCGTCTAAATACCCTAGAGGCAAACTTCGGAGTTCTTTTTCTCTTGATTCCCCAGGGCTATGGATGTCCATAAGTACTTGATGGAAAGCTTATGAAGTCTACCTTACAATGTCATCAAGTTCTGAGTTCTTTTGAGCTTCTATTATGGAGGTCCGACTAGATTAACGAAGACTGGTCAAAAGGTCCAAAGTCTGATTGCAGATTTAGGAAGGGTCAACTTGACATGCAAAACTGTACCATTCTGCTAGGATTCATGGTGCATGCTATACATGGTTGGAAGCGTACTGAAGTCTATTTTCCAACACAATTGACGGATCACCATTGGAGTTCTACAACAACTAGTAGAGTTGTTTTAGTAAAGACTGGTCTGGTTGTGCAGTTCAGAACTGTTTTAGTTGTATTTTGTTGCAGACCTTAGTATTTCGTATTGGGCCTTTGTGGGAGGCCTCCAGCCCAACTAGGAGGGATGTTCCTAGTATAAATACCCCTTGGGGTGCTGATGGAAACCCTAACCATGAATTGAAATCATAAAATAGAGAAGCCAAGTGCTCTTGTCCTTAGGGTAGTGCTATAGCTGCCCCCTTAAGGATTGAGAGTTTTCTCTACCACTTGTTATTGTGTTTCCTTAGGGTTGGTGCATCGGTTCGTCAGGTTGCACGGGTCAAGTTATCCCCCCAATCCTACACGAGAAGATCGGGCAAGCCCCCGCATCACGATGGGAAGGAGCTGTTGTCCCTGCGCTGCCTCCGCTCAGGGTCTGAGTGCCTCTGGATGGGAGTCGCCTTGGGCTGCCGCTGCCTCACACGTGGGGGAAGCCGCGCCTGAGCCGCCGAGGTCGCCGAGCAGGGGAGAGCCAGCACGGAAAGGAGCCTCCGCTTCCCTTGGTCCCATGCAGCCACCAATGGAGGGGGCTCGCGGATGACTTGCGCCGCCGCTCATTGGGACAAGCGCGCTGGATGAAGCGTGCCAGCTGCCTGGAGGCTAGAGCCGCCCGTGGTGAATCGACATTCGGCCGCCCAATTTGGCCGCGAACGGGCCTCGCCCTTCGCTGGGAAAGAGGAGGGCAAGGGCGTAGGAGGGCTGCACGTGTGTGGACGAGCACGTGGGAGGGCGACGTGGCGCGAGAAGCCGGGATGGCGACTGATGGGGGATCGGCAAAATTTCCTACCGCGTGCCGGAATAACAAACGAGAAACCGAGGCGATGACTTTAGCTGCTCTATTAGAAGGAGGTTTTCGGGGTAAGATAGCTATTTTTAGCTGTTCAAGGGTATTTACCTAATCTGTTGGAGTTGCTCTTACCTTCTGAAATCGTTGTTGAAACACATGAGAAACACAAATAGTTTTTTTAAGCCAAAATATTATTCTCCAAATCATGTTAGCACGTGATCAGAGACTTACATGAATACTGAAACTCATCGGAACCAGGCTGAGATCAAATATTGGGGGTGCCTTTCACCCCATATACCATTTTAGACATAATTCCTTTACCCTGTAAATAAGGAACAATCTCATGATTTTATTATTATTTCGGTTTAGCAAATAGTACAAACCCATATTTTTCTGGTATATTTACCACACTTTGCCCCGGTAGTGTACTTGCGCATCAACGATACCAAAAGATGGCATGTTTGGACCAGACGTACCAAAAAAAAACCGAGTTAATTTAACCAACAATATGGGGCATATTTTCATTAAAGAATAATGTTATGTTGGGCGGTAGGATTGTTCAGGCTGCGGCTGCCTTGTCGGTGCTGGCGAGGTTCGGTGGTATTCGTGCCGGAGCAGGACCATGGGAACAATGTTGTGCTCAAAAGGGAGATACTTCCAATGTCCACCCACACCCATTCTGTTTGACTACGTGAGTTACATCTTGAGGTAGTAAGCTTTTTCCTGGTGACTTCTATTCCTAATGACTAGCTTTGTTTCTCGTTACATATTACCCACTCTATTTGTTTCTTTTACACATTTTACTTGTAGTGGAGAGCCGAATCGCAGAAGGTAATATATTTAATAATTAATTAATCCTTAAGATGTAAAATTATACAAAAACTAATAACGAAAAATTCATAATATATTTTTTTCATATACACTATGATGTTTACTACAATCAAGCAAAATTTCAAATTAAAATTCAACTTGTGTATGGAGAAATAAAAAAGAAAATTTGTATTAGGGGGTAGAATAGACCAAGTTACCTAGTTTAGGGGGTAAAATAAACCAAAAGATAGTTTAGGGGGTTATATAGACTTTGCTCATAGTTCAGGGGAGTAATATGGACTTTTTCCAAATAGAATGGATGGGAAAAATATATGCTTGTAATGTAAAAACATTGCATGGTACATTGGTAATTATTGTCTGGTAGTTGATAGTGGACCGTATACATGAAAATAATATCTGTAGCTTCAAATTTACTAGAGGAAGAATGGTGCGGTACAACTCCAACATTTGGAACTAATCTTGTCTATAAACCTAGACTTCGGTCATCTTTTTTCTCTAAAATTTTATATGAAAATCAATTAAGATTAAATTTTGCAAAATAAGATGTGCCTCAACAGATCGAGTAATGCGACATACTTTTTGACTTTTACTGGATGCCTTATGTAGAGGAGCTATTGTGGTTGGGCACGATAGATCAACAACTACGACAAACGTGAGCTTCACTGGATTCGGAGGAACGTCGTCCATGGGTGAGCTATTGCATATGTATTTTTATTGTTGATCAAAGATAAGAATTTTACACACGTGGTCGATTTTGAATGTTTGCAACTTTAGTATTAAGATACTGTTATATGTTTCTATATGCTAAAGTAACATACATCTAGGTCGTGGGCGTAACGAGTTGGCTCGCGAGCTTAACGAGCCAAGCCGAGCCAAACTTTTTGCACATTTTGTTGAAGAGCCAGAACGAACCAACCCAGAACGAGCCGAGTTGAGTTGAAATGGTGTCCAGACCTGTTGGAGACACAGGGTGCCACAACAGAACTTTGATGCGGCACACCTCTTCATTGCCGCAGATTTCAAGAGCTGATGTAATCACGTGTCCGTAATCTAAAGCTTCTGTTTTGCTTGCCAAATTCATGGCGCATGTTTCAGACCCTGATCTTTGCATTGTGGCCTGCACGTTGGTGTGGCAGCATTGAAAAACGAACACAAGAATAATCCTTTTCCTGATGGCTTCTACTCCTAATCAAAAGATTTTTTTTGTCCACTATGGGTACACACTATGTTCCCTTCTCCATAGTGTGTTTCCTCTACGGGGTTGGAGATGGAAGTGCAGAAGATAAAATAAGATGGTGATAATATTTATAATAGTGTCGAAGAATGGCATGGTACAAATACTATTATTGTGTTGTAGGTGAAAATTCAGCACATATAAGGAAGGGCATATATACAGCATATACAACATCGATTCGACTTGGTAGGTTGTTTATTGTATTGTAGGAGAAATCAGAATTTCATCCATAGAAGAATAAGCAATTCTGCCATGAGCAGTCCAATTTATTTTTCTTAAAACAGGGCAAACCAAAGATAATTGGACCCACAACGTATACTCAGGAAAGAACTTCTGTGATAACTAGTTCAATTTAATTTCTGAAAATGGGCAGGCCATAAATAATTGGACGCAAAACACATATATACTTACAAGCACACAAAACTTCGCCTACCATGCATGGTTGTGTTGACACCTTTCTGGTCAGATACGCCTTCCGGTGCCCCAAGGAGAGGAAAGCACACTTCTTTCACCCAGCTAGCTGCCCTTCCTTTGTCTTGCTTGAAGTGGTTGTTCCTCTAGGTTACAATTTGATCCATATATTTTCGTGAAGGTTCGATCAAATTAAACTAAACTGTGATTTTGGAAAATAACATGCCCTTCGTTGGAAGCGGATCTGAGTAGGGGCCAATTGGTTGGATGGATGTGGTCGGGCAAGGCTGTTGGGATCCAAATTCGCTTTCGATTGGCTGCTAGGAGTAGGAATTGGCTAGGGCCGTGCTACGCAAAAGGTTATTTTGGTGAACCTAGCTCCCATGATGAACGAGTGTACTGAGGCAACTGTAGCCGGGGTGTGCAGTGTCCGTCTGTTCGTGCCGTGCTCAGAGCACACCAGAGCACGCCGCCACGGCTTGCGCACACTGGTCACTCTCCGTGTCGTTTCTATCATTCTATGCATTCAACTCGATCATAAATCTTTGAACGCTTTGTTTGAACATAATAGTTTACCTGATTTTGGACTCCATGGATGCTGATTGTGATCCTTTCTGCCAAATAGGTCTTCCTTTAATCCAAAGAAGAAATGAAACATCGGTCTTGTATCTCTCTCTGTTTTACAGTACCGTGTACTTGTTATTTGATCAGTCTTATAATGCACGATAGTTTGTGAGCGCAATGAAATATGCATCCTGCCCTTAGTCATCTGTAAATCTTGCATTTGTGAATTCGAAAGTATAACTCACTCTAAAGTATGCATTTAGTATTAGGTAGGAAAGTTCAATAGACATGGGCGAAAGTTGCCTCGGACGGTCAGACCTGTACGATAAGAACTAGGGCAGTATCATTTTACAAGCAATGCCTTGCGTATTTGACCCCACAAATTAGGATCCATCTCATGATTTTATTTTCTCTACATGCCCATGTTTGGGACTGAGTATGTAACTATGCCCTGGATTATAATATCTCGGGATTCCGGAGAGTACCAAGGATTTTCAAATTTAACCATCAATTGTACATGGTTGTTGTATCCACCTCAACCAGGTACAATCCTTCAAACTTTGTGCACCATAACCGTGGACCAGTAATTGGATAAACAAGCACTATCGGCAATGACCTCTTTGACTGCGCACCACTAGCTGCATAACAATTGTACGATACTACGATGGCCATGGTGCTGGCCCCATTTGAACACCATTAGTGGGCAAGGTGTTACAGTCCTTGATGAGACGTGTCTGTAGCATTCATCTCAACTGAGTAGCCCATGGTGGAGCAGCCAAGCGAAAAAGCGCATGCACCTTGGTCTTCGCGGCAAATTGGTATCCCAAATGCGGAGAGCATCCGGACTGGACTGGCTGTTTTCTTGTAGAGCCCGGGGGACGTCCTCCCTTCCAAATATGAATTTGCAAGCAATGGGTTCTGAGGAATGCATTGCATGATTCCCCTGAACACCTTGTGAGCATCATGATCCTTGAATTGCATTGGTAGCCAAACAAGAAAGAGCAACACCAATCGATTGATTGATTATTCAGGGGTAGCGGCTTTGGTGTGGTGGTATATATATATACCTGATCTGACTGCACTCGGATGAGTAGCCAAGATTGTTATATACGACCGGGGAGGAGGCCCGCCGCCGTGTTCCTGCGTACAACGTATCATGCATGCATTCATGCTCTCTGCTTCTCTGGACGCCGTAGCAAACCGGCTATTATTAAGTGCAGCTAGCCACTACCATGGAAACATATCAAATGCGAGGGCAGTATAAAATGAAATGCGAGCGGCCACCGCCACGCAACGCAAGCCAGCAAAAACTCGACTCGAACAGCAGCGCACTGAGCGGGATGGAGGTGGCGACGTTGGTGGCGAAGGTGGCGGAGCGGCTGTTCGCGGAGGAGGACTACGAGGGGATCACGGAGAGGTCGGTCGTGGAGTACATGAACTTGCTCGAGCTCGAGATCAAGCTCGCTGCCCTGCCGTGGCCGTGGCCGTTTCCCGAGCCCGCCATGGCGATCAACAAGCAGCAGGAGGAATACGACGAGGCCGATTATGAGTGGGTCCTGGGGCTCCTTACTGATGGGCCCGAGCTCGAGGGGCAGTAGGCAGGTGCGCGTGGAGGATGGGACACTTCTCACTCCAGAGATGAAAAAAAAAACACTTTGAACACATCAGATTCATAAGAATGCATCTCGTAAACCAAACACCCAACAGATTTTGAGGCAACTGTGAATTTGAAAATACTATCCTCAATCTCCTCAACAGCGAAAAGAAATGGGTCTCCACCAAGAATGGAATGGAGAATGTTGCCAACTGCAAGATCATTAGCCTAGATATACTAAAAGCAGCAAGAAGCCAAAAGCTTGCTTCATCATCAGGAGATCGTACTACACTACTACCTTAGCAGCAAAGGTATTCCCATGGAAAGAATCAAGACAGGCTCCATCCATCATAAACAGGAGGTGTGGATGAGCCAAGGGGATATCAGCGAGAGACGATCACCGGCGGTGAGAAGTCGCCGTGGCCTTCGCCATCACCCCCTCAGGCTGGGATCACTACAAGGATTTGACCCTTTTAGCACCACTTGTTTCTGCAACACCACATATTTGGTTGCAATATTTGGTTCTATGGCAACCAACTCCATTATTGGTAGTGATATATGGGCCTTGTGGCCACCAAATTTTTGTAGTGCCTTAGTCATAAGCTCCGTAGCATGAGGGAGGTGCTATTGCTACAGTGGAAAAGGTGGTTGTGAGTATGGGGTCATATTACCACAACTAGTCTTGAGTTGTGATAATGTTAATTTTGTGTTGCAATAGAAGTCGTTGTTGCCACTATTGTAAAGTTGGGTGCAAGAAGCTTAGCATATGGCCACGATGTAATTACGTTGTCTCAATCTTGGCAGGCGTTGCGATAGCATTTGCTTTAATGCATCTAAAAAATAATCAGTTGCAAGTGGTTATGAATATAGCCACAGGGAAACTATGTGGCTTTAATCTTACCCTATGTTGCAAAAGATCTTATCATATTGCATCGAAAAAAGGCTTTCGTTGCATTTGTTGAGCTTCTATTGCCACCACCATCATATGTGGTTATATTTTGGTATATTTTGTTGCCAAAATATTTGTATCGCCACTAAAATTGGTTTGGTGACATTGTGTACAGGGTTAACAATTTTGGTTTTCAAAAAATATTGAAAACATGAATTTTTGAAAAATCGGCCAATTTAAAAAACTTGATCAATTTCAATTAAAATTTACGTTTTTTTTCATTAATCAAGTGTTGATAAAAGGTATATAGAACATATTTTCACTTGAACATTTGTAGTGCAGTGGTTAGTTTGATTTTGTTGTGGATGGAGGCCTGGGTTCGAAGGACGAAGCATGTATTTTTTTTTCTTTTACACTGTGGAACGTGTGGGCCCCATTTGTCATGGAGAAGAAAATAGGGAAAAAAATATGTGTCAGCGTAGGAATTGAACAGGGGACCTCCAACGAAAAGGGGAGAAAGACCACCACGACACCACAACCATGCACAGAAATTCAACTTCTGATAATTTTTAGTGATATTCATTTTTTCGCCCACCCTAAAAAATGCGACTAGTAGCTCACATCACAACAAGATATACAATCAAGCACGCAGCTCAGATTATTCAATAAAAGTCTACAATACTCAGGCATCCAAGGCAAGCAGACGAGACAAGATTTAATAAAAATATCCAAAATATTCAGAAATTTCAAAAAGATAAAATAAGTCACCGCACCTTATTATGCAGGATGTAAGCATGTGCCCACAAGGCAAAATGTAAGCTGCATCATGCTTCTAGAACTGCAGCTTATATGTCTAACATTCCCAAACTTCTTTTTACATCACAACACTAAAACAAGGAGATGCCTAAAGCGTAGTTCCAACTGGGTCTTCATAATTAAAACCACATTGCAGTACATCAGTTCTTTGCATCCTGCTTCTGAGATGAGTCCCACAATTTCCTTATGGCCTCACCTGCAAAACATGAAAGCAAATTATTGTATTGTATAATTAAGTGCAACTCACAATGGTAGTACATTTACATATTTATGTATAGTGTATACTGAAATGTAGTCCATTGTATACTTAATTTGCATGAAAAAAATGTTCAAACTCGTAACCTTTTCAATATGAAGTTAGTACTTTGGAACATGCTTTCACAATGTGGCCATGAGTAGCTCCTAGTTTAGACATAATCAGCTGTTAATTAAAATAATTAGGATTATTCTAATTGTGCCAGATCCTAAGAAAATAGGTGATCAGGTTCGCAAAAAAGGTGATCAAGCAAGTGTGGCTAGAGAACATGACATATACACAATTAAGCAGTTGAAATTAGGTTTAGTAAAAAAAGCAATTGAAATTAGGTGACCAAGTGTGGCTAGAGAACATTAATTACATACACAATTAACACAATATACCTACATACACAAGTGTGGCCATAGGCCTATTGTGCCTCGGTGCAAGCTGCGGCTGCACCCTACGCCCCTCACAAAGAGAGGATGGTGATACAATTCAGGAAGAAATAAAAGGTAGGGAAGAGCTCTCACCGAGGCAGATGGACGGCAGACACCGGCAGGACCAGTTGTGGCTTGCAGCGGCACTGAAGGAGAAACAGTGATTATTGCTGACAGACGAAGGTGTTGGGCAGCCCGGCGGCGCAAGCGATCGGCAAGGCGACGGTCTCGGCGAGTGAGGGAGTCCCGCGGCAGGCGATCCGTTTTTCCTTGAGAGGGGGATAGGCACACAGGGCCAGGCCGATGATCGGAAGCAACGCAAGCGGTATTAGCGGACGAAAAAACGGAGCGCCCGGAATTTTTAGCGGGCGGACGAAATTGAAATATGAGAGTCCTGGTGTTGCACGAAAATTTTGTCGAGGAAGTGGCAACACAACGGGAGAAATGTCGAGGAAGCGGTAACACGACAGGAGTTTGATGGACCCGCCCTAGGGCCAGCATCCTCGGCCGCCTGATGATGATGTCGCAATCGATCAACGGCCTCGTCGGTGTGCTGCCTCCGGCGGCAGCGTCTGGCGCCGTCATGGTATACGTCATCATCACGCTCATATCTACGACCTGCCACGGTCATGAACAGAATTCCAGCTAGCTTTGCCGACGGAGCTGGTACTGCATGCACAACTATTCATGTAGGAGAGTACATGTATATACATGCACATGCATTCACGATATGCGAGTGATGTCGTGCTAATAACCGAGGCACGGTGGTCTCATGTCGTGCTGGCCGGCACGGATGGACATACATAGAACCGTTCATGACATGGAAGTGTTCACATGTAGTTGTAGAAACAAACACATGAGACTGTCTTCTTGACACTAGCTAGGGAGTGTTTCAGATCCTAGTAGTGATTGATATTGTTTTCTCTATAATTTATATGAAGCTTTAAAAGATTTTGACTTGATTTCTCGATAAACAAGATATGTACGTCATAGTGCAACAACCGTGTTCATCAGAACTATCTAAAGTGGACTTGAGGAAATTATTCTCTAGCAACAACTACGAGATCCTAAGTTAAACATCTTTTTGTTTGCCATACTCCTTGTATGTGATGAAATTAAAAACATAAATAATCTGCTATGGGCATACAAAATTCAAAAGAAAAAGCATGTCTGATTATCATAGTAAAGCTATTTTTTAATTTTAAGATAGTTACATATTTGGGGGCTGAGTTTTTTATCCCTTTCTTTGTTCTCTAATTATACTTTTACCTCAGCGTCGGTGATCTCGTCGCCGAACGCGCGCAGGTTGTCGCAGGTTGTCGCCCAGGGAGGTGATGCGAATTGAGAATTCGTCAATGGACTCACCCTCCTTGAAGTGGATGTCGGCGAGCTCGTGGCGCAGCTGCTAGCATTGGCGGCGTTACAGCGATAGTCGGCGACGGCTCGGAGGGGTGAGGGATCGATGATTGCGAACCGGCAGCGATGCCATGAAGGCCCTCGGACCTCAACAGAGCTCTGAATACTGAATGTTAGAGTTCCGCCTGAGATTAACTCAACGGCGAACCTTGGTTTCAGTGGAACGCACGCAAAAGCGAGTGGAACACAGACAAGCACTTGTGCTGATGCGGCAGCTGTTCTTGGACTCTATTTGCAACATATATAGAAATTATTACAAGCTCTCAGCGACGTGCCATCCCACTTTGCCTGCTCTCACACGAAGAGCATGAACAGAACAGCCCACGATCTAACGTGTGGCTTCAACAAGCTAACTAAAAGCAAAGCTAAAGATAGCTAGCTACTGAAATTAAGGAAATATGTACAGCATGCATAACACGCCAAGCTTAAGCTAACAGCCAGAGCAGGCTCCGTCACGATCACGATACAGGCAGCGCAGAAGAAGCACTCCACCATGAGTCCCTAGCGAATGAAACAATTAATTTGGTTTGGCAGAGTGGACGTGTGCAATCATCCAAGGAGAATGCGGACGCGTCATGCGGCTGTCGGGCAGTCCACAAAAACGAAAGAAGCCGGGCAGTTCGCGGGCAGCCGCATGCGCCCATGATAGGAATTGCATCTCTAATCTTTGGGCCCACCTGGCACCTGCACATCTCTAATCTCCTCGATTAGATCCAATAATCACGGCACACAACCCCCACAGAGCCTACCTTCTCACGCGTCCCTATCCTGAAACCGTGCGGGGCGGGGGCACAGTTGTAGCTTTTTACGCTAGGTCAACCGACGGCAGCGACCACACGAGACCACGACGGCGGCTCGATGGACTACACACCCGCAGAGACCATGGCGGCGACTGCCTCCACCGGCACCATACACAAACGCACCGTGATGCCACCTCCTTCATCCACGCCTCATCATCCAGCATCTGTGTGGCAGAACCGCCAACTTAAACTGGCTCAAGCGCGTCATAACGACCGGTTCCGATCATCGGACGCACTTCAAACAGTTTAAACCGGTGATCTGTCGAGTGTCCCAAGGACTCCTCGATAAACCACGTTAACTCATACCTCTGCCATACGTCAGGATCGTTTTCGGTAAGGAGAACACAACGAACATTATCATTTTTACACAACATACCAAGATTCTTACTTATTACAAGCCAGGTTTTGAAGAGAACTTAAATGCAAGTCAAACCATTACTAGGAGTTTAATACAAACCAGTCTAGGTAGATCTATATCACACATATCTACAGCCTCCGGCTTACCCCTAGAATCACCGGAACCACGATGATCTAGGTCTTCTGGATGTTCTTGGTGATTCCCTCCGTAGCTTCTTCTGAAAAACAAAAGGGAGATTCCTTGAGTACGAAGGTACTCAGCAAGACTTACCCGCCTTACCAAAGAAAAGACTCCCAAGGAATATGATTGGGCTTTATGTGGATTTGGCTGACTCGACTCTTTTGCCTAAAAAGCATTACTACAACTGGATCCTTATATTTTATGTATTTTATACCCAATTGAGTTGTTACTTATCCATCTAGGTTATAAAATATTTTGCATACGGGTTGTACTAAGCTCAACCAGCATTTATGAATCAATCCCCTCTTGTTCAACTTGTTTCCTCTACGATGTTTAACACCTGACCAAGTGCACTCATAACCAAGAGTTGTGTCGATCCGGATCCATATACATCCTGCAGGAGATACCTAGCCCCCAGCCACGCACAGTCGATCATACTGTACGCAACAACCTTTCAATCAGTTGGACCAAAGACCGGAAATATCCTTACCCGAACCCGGGAAAGCATCCCCACGTGGGCCCCACGTCTGGCGACCACCCCGTGAGTTCCAGATGACGATCCCGCCTTTCTCCGACCCAGCAAGCACCGGTAAGCGATATTTCCAATCAACGAGCCAGCTAATCTAATTGGCTTTACTGGTCCCATAACCCAGTAAGAAACCAGGTAGAATCACTTGATCAATCAATTAAACAACGGATCGGTCCTTAGTCACTTGAGCAAGTAGGCAGAACTACGGATCGAGCTTACCTCAATCCATTCTATCAACTTCTGCCCACTGTCTTTCAACCCAAACCGTTCATGATTCATATGAGATTGGTGATAGCTTAGATCATCATCTTTTAACTTAACTTTACTAAGCATAGCCAATGTAAACATTGCTAAACAAATTTCTTAGCTAGGCAAGGCTAGTTCTATCAAGGAATATTTCATGCATCAAAGGTTTTCATCCAATCCTTAACCTAATGCACATAAAATCATAGAATTTGGACTCATGAATATTATGAAATAATGGGTGATGGGCAGATGCTCCGGGGCTTGCCTGGAATCACGAACAGGTTAGATGCTTCCGCGATACGAGATGCCGGAGTGACGACGATCACTTCCTTGACTTGTCGCTGATCCTCCGCGAATCCCACGAGCTCGTACTCCGAAGCTTGAGATACTAAAACGTAATGCAAGTTAGCGATATGCGATGCAACACTCTATGAAAAAGCTAAGCAACTTTCCCTTCTCGATAAAGTTGCAAGCCACACAAGCTACCCATGATTTTTAAAAGATAAACCTATAATTTTCTTTTAATAAAACTTGCCCTAAATTATTTTTAGTTTATTTTTAATGATTTAAAATCATTTTATAAAGGGTAAAGCATTTAAATAAACATATAAAAAATTTTTAGAAATTATTTCTAATTATAAAAGAATTATTCAGAATTTTAACATTTTTATCAATTATTAAACAATTATTTAATTAATCTAAACAAATGAATTAAATTAAATATCAACACTTAATGACTTAGCATTTTTAATGGATGACAAATTTTGAAACAAGTCTAACAAAATTGGTTTCATCATTTTTGGACCTTCCTACAATTTTCTATGAATTAAAAGGTGAAAAACCGAAATTTAAATCTATTTTCAAAACCTAAATGGCAGTTTTGCGCAAAACCCCCTGGAAAACCGTTTCTTCTCCCCCGCAGCCCCTCCCCCGTTCAAAACAGGGGAGCGCGGCGCGGACGCGCTCCGCCGCGCTGACCGGCCCCGACTCGACGGCGGCGAGGCTCCCCGGCCTCGGAACTAGCCCAACAGGACCCCCTAGACTCTACGCACCTAAACCCCCTCCTTTTCCCCCTCGATTGTTGCACGACGAGCCCCCCCCGACGGAGCAGGCGGCGGCGCGGTGGCGCATGCCGGCCGGCCAAGCTACGCCGCCGCCACCCTCGCGAGCAGGCCTTCGAGCACCAGCGACCATTGGCGATCCTAACGCACCGCCTAGCGCAAGCCGAGGTGCCCCCAGGCGCCCTGCTCGCGTGCGCCAGCCATGGCGGGCGTGCGCACGGCGGCGAGCGGTGCGGCTGGGCCAACCCAAGCTCCAACGACCCACCAAGAAGGCCTACACGAGCATCGGACCAAGCGCAACCCCATCACGCCCTCAAAACCTGACCAAAACCACGGTAGATAGGAGCTCGACGGTGGCTCACCTAGCTTCACGAGCACGCCGTGAGGAAGAGGGTGGCGCGACGGCTCTGGAGATGGCGAGAGTGAACAAGAAGTGAGTTGGGAGATGGAGAAAACCCAGGCGAAGCTAGGAGCGCACGGAATTGAACCAAGGTGGCTGGATAAGGGCGGGCGACGGAGGAAACTCGCCGGCGGCCGAGAGGTGAACGGAATACGGAGGAGGAAGAAAAGAGATCGAACGGAAGCCAAGGAAGGGTATTTATCGACGAGAACCGACCCTATACACACGCCAGCTCCTGCTTAACACGCTGCCACGGCGAAGCCATGCCCGGTGACGCGTGGCCGAGCCACCGACGTTGAGCTGCCATGGCCGTCCAACCGAGCATCTTGAACCGAGATGTTGCGGCCATGATATCTCCCAAAAATCCTTCTCAACTCATCCAACTCCAAACATAGAACTTGTAGAGGGTTCATAGAACTCCAACTTCTATATTTCACCCCTTTCGATCCGAGCAGTGTACGATGCGGATTTGAAACTCCAATGTCGGTCGACTTTTATCCCCAATTTTCAGACCCGAAATTCGATTTCTCCAAATTACGTTCAAAGTTCCATTCAAACTCTCCTCGATCCCCAAATGAAACTTGTCTGTGACATATTCAATTTCATTTTATATTTTGGCACTATACTCAAATTCTCGATCAATCGCTCGAATTTGGGCTTGAATCACCGGTCGGTTTAAGGTGTTCATAAAACTCTGAAACCCTAACCTTGTGCAGAAATTCAAACTCAAATTACTTCCAAAATTTGAATAGAACCTGCTGTTCCTCAAAACACAAAAGTTCTTTGTCTTAACTTGAATTTCATTTCTTATTTTTGGACCTCTTTCATATTCTCAACGGTTTGAGCTTAATTTGAGAAATTTCATCCCAGCCTTTATAACCCTGAAATTGACTGAAACTGTAATTGATTCGATTTTTAACCACGTTTTTCTCCTTAATTTACATCTAAGCTCAAGCTGATCCGAAAAACAAAGTTGTTCATTATACCTTACTTGACAACTTTCATTTTTGTACCATGGTCAAAAGATCCACCAATAAATTTTTATGATCACTCAAACATTGCTGCTCAACATGGCCAAAACTGAAATTCAACCCCCTATTTTCAGATTTGCAATAGTAACTTTTCTCATTTTTCTTTCTCCATTTAATTGTGCTATTTCCATACTCTATCTCATCCCAATTTTGTGTCCAACATGCTCTCCCAATCTTTTTGATCGATTATACATTTTTACTTCAAATTTATGTCGAATTTTGACCAAATTTTTGACTTTGGTCAAACTTCGCGCCGTTCAAAAATCGGGGATGTCACAATCTGCTTCACAAGAGAGGCGCAATCCTACAAAGGAAGCCAATTGAAGATGACAGCGACGACGGTGATGGCTCAGGGATGCTACATTTTCTCCATTGCAGGTATATATTATATGCTACGGGTGGTGTTAGTGGGCGTAGGTGATGAGTGTGGACCGATCGATCAAGGCTTGTGTTTGTTGTAGAAACTATATACGCTGTAGAAATTTATACATGCTAATCAAAGTAAAAGTCTGCCTCTAGGACTAACTTTATTCCTGCTTAGATTAATGAGATCTATAATATTATATTTGAATTATATCTTGTAATTGTTTTCTGAACCTTCAGTTCATTCAATCATTACCAGCTGGTGCAATATTTTTCCTGAATTGATCCTTTATTCTAGCCTAATATAGGGTGTTCTCTCACCTAAAAATTACTAGATGATTTCCCTCTGTGTTGATGTAGGCATTTAATGTATGATTTCCATACACATTGTGTTCAAACAAAAAGAATATACATAGGACAACCACAGCTCCAAAAATTATCACTCATATTCGATGAACATCTTAAATAATTTGAATGTCAGTGTTATTCTCTGTGCATCAATAAGCAGTCCTATTTTCACCAGGACAACTGACTAAATCAGCTAAGCTGATTGCTTTCTTAGAGTTTGTCACCAAATGCTACATTGTTGCCATCTCAGAGAAACAAGAGTAATGGCCAACCACCTACTGATTTGCAACTTTGGATGACTACTCACACCAAGGATGGACAATGGTAAAATGAAGACTCTAGGGATGTCTATGTCAGTGCTTGTATATGATTGTACCTTTAAAATAACATGTTTCAAACTTATTTTGGAACCGTTAGAAATTACATCCTCCTAATTTATTTCCTATATTTTACTTAGAAAAATGGGTGCATCCAAGTTACAGAGGCAAAAAAGGGAAGGGTAGGCCCTTCCTTACAGTTGAGGAGGAAAACATGGTTTTCCAAGATAGCTAATCTAAAACTCTTGGAATAAAATTATACAAATGTCATGGCAAAATATCCAACACGAAGCAGTCTACTGAAACAAAGAGTAGAAGATGCAGCCCATACTAAAGATTTAGTCCAACAAGAAAGAATGCAGCAGCAACAAGAGGTTGAAGAATTATGAGAAAAGCTTGAACAGGCAAAATTCAACAAGGGAAAAAGATAAGGAAGAAAATAAGAAACAAATTGAAGAAATCAGAGAAGAATTTCGGTCAACACTACAACAACAAATACAATTAGCATTGCAGCAGGTAATAACTTTGGATCACATTTTTCCATTGTAGGTTCCTATATTTTAGCTAATGTTCCTTGTCTTTCATGTTGCGCAGGTTATCTCAGGAACCGTCAACACCAGACAAGTTCCAAGTGCCCCAAATGTCGACAAAAACTTTGTCACACCACCACACGTAGAGTATGCAATCAGAGAGGTAATACAAAAGCAAAAAGGTTTACTTATAGAAGATGCAACAAGTTTACATACAAAGTACAATTTGTTTACAACGAATCTTTCATTTTGGCAGAATAATGAACCAACAAGCTTGTTGACCACATAAAAGATAGTCGATGAAGGTCCTACCATGACAACAAAGGCTAGTGCAACCAGGCATCTTTTCCTGAAAAAGAATAGTGCGAGTGGGTCTTATGTTTCTACTGAACACCTATTGAGGACTCGTAATCAAAAGAAAAAACAGCAGGTATGAATACAAATGTGATTTGTATTTATAATGATGGTGGGAATTTTATCATCTTAAACCATATATGATATTTTTGCAGGGTGTTCCTTAATGTATATCTATATTTGATATATCAGTATGATAGTTTAATTTGCACATGACCAGATATTTCATGCACTTAATCACTAAGATTACCATATTAAATTAATAAATTCAATGTGTATTCACGAATTGTAGGAGCGTGTGGACAACCAAAATATTTAGAGAAAGCTTTATGCCTTTCAGATGGTGATGGACAACCAGAAGAATGAAGAATTACGGAATGATTTATTTGGTGGCTGTCGGTGCTGATGGTGCATGAATACATCAATAAGAGAACTCATTATTATGTTATTTTTCCAGACATAGTTAGAGATGATGTTTTTATTCTGCCAAGGCTATGTTTATTTTAACAATACTCTGGTCATTGTGTAGTTACTTTGCTCGATACATATATTTGAGGTTGACGAATGTTTGAGTTCTTATACGTAAAGATGAACTATATACTTATGGCACAATTATTTTGTAATTAAATTTCAAGCTATGAAATGAATTTGAAAAGGCGTTGGCCAAAAGATGCTCGTTGCAACAAAGCAATACACAACCACTTTTTGCTGTTGCAATATACATTATTGCCACAAACTTTTTGTGTGTCTACCACCAACAATGATTCGTTGCATTTTCCGTCTATTACAATCAAGAATGATTCGTTGCATTTTCCATCTATTACAACCATCAATGATTCATTGTGTTTTCCATCTATTATCACAACCAATGATTTGTTGCATTACCTATTATTGCCACTAGCAAATGAATGTGGCAATTGTGACTCTAGCCACCAATTTTGTTATGTTGCAATATTTATTTGATGCAATAGAGCACGCTACATGGCAATATGGTCATAATCCCACGTAACTATGGGGTGGGAATAAAGTTTTTTTATGACAGGTTCATTCGTGGGAATAAAGGTATATTGTAACCATGTTTCCATTGCAATAGTAATTGACACAACGATTCTGATGGTGGCTATCTTCATGCTTGCAACGAAAATCGTGGTTGCATTAAAACCACCATATTGCAACATCACATCCAAAAGGATGCAAGAAGCTATTGCACCGTTCCAAATGCAACCACCAGTCGACCACATCAAAATAGATGCAATTAATCCATACCGCAACCAAAATAGTCATATTGCAACCCAATATAGGTGTCACGACAGGGCCGGATCCTAGTAGTGGATACATACAAGCTAACAATTGTTACTTCCCGGGGGTGGGTAGATTCATTGGTGTACGAGGAAAGTGGATGGGCAGCAATGATGGATGGGCTGCCCTAGCCCTGTTCACCGGTTCACTAAAACCGGCTGCCGGACCACAACCAATCCGGAGCAAACCGTCGTGGAGAGCGTTATGGGGGTTGGTGCGAAACCGGATGAGAACCCGTCAAACACAAAAGGCTTCGCTGTTCTACGGGTGCAAACCTGCAAAACCCATTGAAACCCAATCAGCTATCACAAAGGAAAAGGAAGGGTGGCGGCAGCGGCGCAGCAAAGAAGGGGCCATGTGACGGTGCTCGAGGCCTGGAGGCCACGCTTATGGCTGGGGCAGCGGAGGCGTGGCAGCGTCCCTCGAGGCGAGGCGGGGCGAGGGCCACGCTAGCGGTGGGGCAGCGACGGCGAGTGCGGCGACTATGCCTTTGGTTTGGATTTGCAGTTTCCTATGTTCAGTGTTTTAAATCGTTAATATGAATCATTTGTATCAGACTCTGCATGATTAATATTTTATAGCAACTCTTCTTTGTCCGGCAGTGATTTTTGGGGTTCGTATAGCTGCTGCAATTGCAGGTGTTAGCAAGCGGCAGTTAACTAAACAGCAGCAGCATGCTGAAAAAATAAACAAGAAAAAGCAGCAGCCGCAGCAGTATAACTCGTGGCGTTGTGGTTGCTACACGTAACCAGCCCAACCCGTCCAAACCTGCCAGCCCAACCCACCCCAGCCCACGTTCCAGGCTGCCAATAAACCGCGAAAAATCAGACCGCCCCGGACCAGCCAATTTCGTCTTGTTTAGTTTGGAAAAAAACCGGCAACCCGGAACCTGGACCATGAACAGGGTTAGGCTGCCCATCCCATCATGGTCATGCACTACCGAGTTGTTTGCCATGTGCATGATTTATATCTATTATCTAAAAAAATGTTTGCCGCGTGTATTATTCTGGACGCCCAGCAAGCAAGCTCTTTGCCGTGTGCCGCACACATGGCAAAGAGCTTGTTTGACATATGCCCAAAACAATACACCCAGCAGAAAATCTTTGTCGGCCTAATGGCTTGTTAGTGTGTTTCGTGTGTCTAACAATGGCACACGTCGAATACCTTGTTTACTGTATGCCACTTTTTGGACACACGACAATTACCTTCTTTTGTTGTGTTCCTAACTGTGGTACATGCAAATACTTTGTTTGTTGAGTATATTTAGGAAAACATGGCAAAGACACCTTCCAAAGGACCTAAACGGATTCAAATTAAAAGAAGTTTTGAACTATAAAGATGTGTAATTTCTCAAGATGTACAAATTTTATAATGGTCATATCTTCATTCAAGCAAATCTATATAAATATTGTTCATAAAATCTACATCTCTCGTATAATTCCATTAAACTAGAAAGTATGCATGATGTTATTATAACTTTGTCGAATGAGTAAATAACCATGGGATTTGAACTCAAGACCACAGGCTCGCACATAGGTTCATCTACCATCCCACCCATATAGCACATAAGGTTGAGAGAGACTATCATTTTTATGTAACCCAGGATGGAACATTTAGTACCGACTCCTAACCAGGGTTAAAAATCCCACTACAATAGTTTTTTTAAGCGCAAAATCCGGACCGGTAAACCAGTCCTACCAAGCCGAACGGGTCGGTTTGCTAGGTTCGGTCAGGGGACAGTAACTAGGATTTTTTTTGCTACCGGACCGGTTTGACCGGTTACTGCGGTTAGCCGGCCTGTTCCCAATGGTTTTTGTAACCCAGCTCCTAACACTTGCCGGTACTAAGTACCACCATTTAGTACCTGGTTGTGTTACAAGTGGGTACTAAATGCGCAGGAGGCCTTGGAGAACTCCCCCTCCCGTGGGAGCATTTAGTTCTGCATTTAACACTATCCGATACTAAATGCTACCATTTAGTACCAAACAGGAGTGCTCATGTTTTTAGAGCCGGAGTATTGTAGGTAAAGTGGAGCTGCAAAAGGATAGAGTTGATCGAACAGGAGTTCTGCCAAACAGCACCTAAAAAATAGCTAATGTATAGTATAGTCAATGAAGGGAAAATTTGAAAGCCACACTAATATATGGGTGTGTTTAGATTGGGAAAGATTACTCGAAAAAAATACTTAGACCTAAGAAAACATTGTAGATGAATAATATTATGTGAGTGGGAGGGATGACATGAATATAAAAAAGTTAGATGAATAGTATTTTTTTGGAAGTTTTTTAATCTCAACACACCCTAAAGAGCAATCAGCTCCCAGGCGGCGTGCGTATGCACAGTACGCCTGTATTTTTTTTCTTAACCGAAGCAGACTAATCAAAGCAGAGTACTGATTAGCGGGCCATGAGTGCACTTGATGTCTATGTACTGGCATGAGCCTGGGAAGTTGCAACTGAACAGGAGATGAGCCGGCGGTTGATTATGGATGATATACGCGAAGGTATTTCTGCAGCAGCAGAAATCCATGAGTGCACTTGATGTCTATCCACTATCAGCTCACGGTGGCCGGCGGCTTCGGCCTCCATGGCTCTTCGCGGCGGTGATGACCAGGAGGCGCCAACTGTAAACGCAGCGGACCAACACGAGGAGGTCAGCAGAATCGCTCCTTTGGCCAGCGACGCGTTATGAAGCCTGCATAGAGCTCTTTTGCATTGGCAGAGCCACGCCAAGGAGGATAGACAGCAAACAAACACGTGCTTGTTGCATTAGATAAGCCTGTCTAGCCCCTTGGAAACACTACAAATCAGCACCTTTTCTTGTATTTCGCCTCCTCCTGCCTCTGGTGGGACAGCGTAAGTTTCAGCTCTCAGTGATAAGTATTTTCCCAGTGGCTTCCATTCCGGTTGCACAATATTTTTGTCTTTTCCTCCTACCCATTGTGGTTGTAGTGGAGAACTGAGGATGGAAGGTGAAATAAAATGTATGAGAGTATATATAGTGTCACGTTGGTAATTATTGTCCAGTAGTTGACAGTGGATGATATATATGCGAACGTATTTCTGCAGCTTCAAATTTGCGTGGACGCACGGTGCAGTGCAAACCTGCACCAGTGACACTTGGAATAAGCTTTGTCTTTAAACCTAAACTTTGGTCACTATATATTTTCTGTAAGATGTGCCTTGTTTTTTCAAACAAACTGAGAGGTGGAGGTGGATAGTGTTTGATTCGAGTTTGTAAATTTTCATACCATTCTGCTTAGGACTCCATGCAATCCAACTTGTTCAAAAAGCTACGATAGATACATCTTTTCCTTAGGATATCACTGTCTCATGAGTTTTATTTACCATGGGCGGTGACTGCACCAGGAACTTTCATCGAAAACAAACTTATGGATGGAATGTAACTAGCCATGGTTCACAAAGAGAGCATGTTGTCCCGGTCAATTGTGGTAATCGGAGCCTTCTTCACATAGATGGAGTAGTCCGTCTTCTTCCCAACAAAATTGAGAACAAGGTGAGAATGGAAGGATCAACTCAACGGATTTTAGATTATGAATGCCACCACGTTCCTTTTAATTCCTTTTTCTTGTTCTTTCTCTTTATTTTCTACCTGTGTAAAAGCCGGGAAGTATGTTGTCCATAAACATAATTGGTTCCCACATCCCAAAGTCTCCAACCACTAGAGGAAAAATGCACATTTGTCCATTTTCCATCAGTACCGGTTGCTTACCAAGCCACCACCGACTCCGATATGGCCGTCGCTGCGGTAGGGGTTTGGTTAGTTCGAACAGAGAAGGCAGTTTCGTCCAAGGGGCAGGGGTATTTTTGTCCACACCATAAAAAACTGACATGTTTTTAGGGTTTCTTGACAACAAATGAAAACGGATTGAACGGCAGGGCCAAATAAGGGATGAAAGTTGATTTGAGGGCCAAAGAAGGAACGAAAAAATTTTAAGGGCCAAGGAAGGAACGGGGAGTTTTCAGGGCCATACAAGGAATAATCTCAACCTCTTGTGTAAGGCACCATTTTTGCTTGCCAGCAAATCCATGCAACATGTTTCATCCCCTGACATAAGAAACCCAAATAAGAACTATCATTTTCCCTATGACTTGCATTCCTAACAAACTATTTGTGTTTTTCCCAATATTACTATACATTATCCTCTCTTTCTTCTCCATTGTGTTTCCTCCTTCCTGTGGAGACCGAAGTGCAAAGGTAAAATATGTGGTGACGATGATAATAAATATTGGTGCTCAAAACATGGCATGGCATATATGTTGTTGCAGGTGAAAGTACAGTACATATACTTAGGCAAGGGCATTTATATAGCACTAATTTATCATAACTAATACTACATCCGTTCCAAAATATAGCTGGTTTAGCTTTTTTAAGACAAATTAAAAAGTGTGATAAAATGTAATAGGGGTATTTTTGCCTTATATGTAGCTAGTGTGATTAAAAAGTGTCATTAAATGTAATAGGTATATGGTAGCTGGACCTGTCTTATATATCTCCATGCTTACTAAAAGCAATTATGCATGCAACAATCAGGACAACAAGACAATTAATATCTATAGGGGTATTTTTGCCCATTTATCCACTTAATCCGGATTCACAACTCATATGTAGCTATATTTTGAGACAAATTTTTAATGTTTAATGTAGCTATATTTTGGAATGGAGGGAGTACAACGGATGAAATAGCTCATTGTGCCAGAAAACGATAGTGAGAGTGAGAGAGAGATGAGGATTTTAACAATTGAAGAAATTGTTTTTTGCCGTGAATAGTTTGTCCAATTTAATATAATAAAAAAGACAACACCACAAATAATTGGACCCATAACACACACAAAGCAGTTCTGCCATAAATAATTCAATTAATTGCTGAAAATAGGTAAACATAGACACCCACAGCACACATATAAGCACACAAAACTTTACATATACGGGCAAACAGCTATGCTTGTGCACAATAGTTTATATTCTGGTCTCTACTTTAGTTAAGGTGCAAGTGTAACCGGGTTATTATGCGTTATTACTAAAGGAACCATGTATGGTCAATCCTACGAGGACATGATAATATACGCAGATTTTAAGGAAAAGTATGTCATTAAATCGCCACATCTTTTTCTCGAAGAACACACTGAGGAGCACGATAGGATGTTGTAGTTGCAATCACCATTTGCGGTTATTGTGAACTTGCTAAGTCGTGTAGAGCTTTTCCAGAACATTTCAATGGAAGCGGTTGCGGTTCCAATAAATCACATTGTGATGTTCAAGGGATCAGAGACTCACAGTGGTGTGATCCTACGATTGAAAGCCTTCATCTACACATGGGTCCGATTTGATAAATGATAAGCTCGATTTAAGTTATACGAAACTTGATTTGAGTTTTTATGGTCTCAATTTGTGTGCCAAGAAACTTTATTTGGTGTAGAAAGAAGAAATCAAGATTGCAGTACCACAAACTTCAACCATGTTGCCTTTTAAGCACCTTGTGCAATCTATATCTGCACGACAAAGGGTCCTGCATTAGCCTGATCAACGCCAACAAGGACCTTGACACAAACGTTTCGTCTGAAGAGTAGTCGGTGGGATGCGGCGCTGCTGCAACCTGAACCATGACAGCGACAGTTCCACTGCACTGTCCATGCCGCTGCTGTTGGCAATCAACGTTTAACTGTCTACTTCTGAGGATACATGTGGTGCGGTGCTCCAGAATGCTGCCACAATGCAACCTCAGTCGATCGAGTCGCATCAAGCACGGCATGGATCCACCAGCAGCACTCCAAAGTCGCAACCATGGTGTCCTCTGCTCCCGCCTCCATGGCTCATCACCACATGGATGACCAGACGTCAGTTTTACACGGAAGGGACGTCGACTAGGAGGTGAGCAAATTCGGTCTTTTGGCCACTGACGTGTTATGCATGCGCAGCTTGCACAAGGCTCTTCAACTCGAGTGCGCGGTGAGGTGTGCAGGCTAGACAGCTAAACCAAACACGTGTATGATGCTTTATACAAGCCTGTCTACCCACTTGGACACCCTACGGATCACCATATTACTTGTAGTTTACCTGCTTTGTTTTGTAGGGGAACACTAGTTTCATTTTATGGTAGCAAGTTTTTCCCTGGTGGCTTCCATTCCCATTAAACATTATCCTCTCTTTCTACTACCCATTGTGGTTGTGGAGAACTGAGACATGAAAGTTCAAATAAAATGGATGAACATATATAGTGGTTTCCATGGTACAACATAGCTAATTATTGTGTGGTAGTTGATAGTCAATGATATATATTCAAAGGTATTTGTGTAGTTTCAAATTTGAGAGGAAGAATGGTATGCTGCAAGCCGGCACCCTGACACTCAGGAACAAGATTTGTCTGTAAACCTAGTTTTTTGTCACTGTTTTCCTTAAAGATGTGCGCTATTTTTACTCATGATAGAGTATCTGAGTTCGAACTTATAACCTCGTGGGTCGAGAAGATCTGGGTTCGAATTCATGTCCTCATGGGTCGTGTGAGTCGTCTTTGTTACCACTACACCACATGCTCACTTGTGAGTAAAAAACTGATATTGTTTTTATATACTTTATTTGGATCTTATATATAATATTTGAGTATCCAAATAAAAGTTAGTCCTCCTCGAATACTACAATTTTGATGATGGTTTATGTTTATTTGAGGTCGTTTGATAGTCACGTGATTTTATTTTAAATATTTAGACATCTCAATAATTTCAAATAAAAAAATATGAATTTAAATGTCGTAGATCTTATCCAGACATATGGTTTTGGGTGTAAAGTTCATTTTTTATATGATATAATATGAAGGAGTTATAATTGTTTTCTAATTAACAATTGGTTCAGTTTTGTTTTTACCGCCGGTAATGGTTTGAACCTGCCATGAAATCTTTTTCTGTTAGTTGAGGCTAAACCGGTGGTGAAATGGCATGGGGAAAATGGTTTCTCAACAGTGCTCTTTGCCTTGGATGGAAAAGATTGGCGTGAGGCCAAACAGCTCTCCGACTACGGTCATGGATGAAGCCGGAGGACCTCTGTGGGGCCGAAATCGACTTCAACCAACGCTGGAGGTCCTCCTCGGCCCCTTGCGGTGGTGCCCTGGAAGGCTGGAACGATTTCGATTTATCAAATTGAAGGTCGAACAACAAGACGCTGCTACAAGACACGAGCAACTACAAGCACGTCGCCAAGGGCAGGTCCTTGTTCACATGCAACGCTTACATCCAGTGGCAAGCCTCCGAGGCCGACGAAAGTTGCCTACCCTGCTGAGTTCTTCGTCAGACTTTGTGGCGTCCACAGTGAAGATGGGCAGCGTGCAGGTTCTCACCGGCACGCAGGGAAGGTCGGAGGCACTGCACGTTTTATGAACTGGAAGATGCGTGTATAGCCGTGGTGATTTGCGTGTTTGCATCGTGATTGTTGTTGATTAACGGTTAGTTTTCTTGCAAGTATGTAGAAATATTATTACAGTGCTCAATTTGCATAGTGTGCATACATCATGTACGTGTTTGGTTCGTTTGTTGTATTTTTATCTGGCATCAAGTAAGCAGCTTTTGACTATTAATACAGTGATGAAGCAATGGTGTTCTGATGCTCCAGACAGACAGACTCACAGTCTCCGTACCTCCGAAAATTTTTGGGGTTCTGAAGGAACATTTAAATCAGAGTTAAATGTCTTGTTGTTAGACATAAACAGCTTTGAGAGACTGATTGTGGGTTCATTCGTTGCAGCAGAGGAAGAAGTCAGGAGAAAACAGGGGAGGCTGTGGGTTCATTCATAGTTGGTAAAATAGACTTCACAACAAGTCATCATGTTTTTAGAGCCTGAGTGTTGCAATCAGCCAAAGACATACAGTAACTCAAGCAATTGCACCCACATACAACAACTTGTCAGGTGGGTGCAGATTGGTCCAACAAGTTGTAAAATGCTCAATTTAGTACGACAACTTGGTTGGTGGGTGCACATTGGTCCGTCAACTTATGAAATGCTCATGTTAGTGCAATAACTTGCCAATTGGTGCATATACAGTCTAAATGTTATTATAACTTTTCACACTACCATATTTTATAATCTTACCACAATAGAATTATTTTTTTATAATACTAATAAAACACCAAATGTTTCATATAAATCTACTTATAACTGACTATTCATGTACATAATACAAATATAGCCTTAGTGAATTAACCAATTGCTTTTATTTATTAAAAACTATAGTTCAAATGAAAGGAAAATTCTTTATGTAAACTTAAAGCACATAAATAGGCGCAAATCAAGCTTATATTGTTTTTTTAGAAATTGTCTGTCAGAATTAGAAGAAAATAAGTTTATATAGACAAAACAAAATATCTCTTATTTTCTAAGATGAGTATATTTTCAATTTATAATAAAGGTTCCTGTCTTGGATAAATATATCCTACCTGTAATGTCAATAATGGCCAAATAAGTCAACATAACATTTGTACTCTGCATGCATTATTTTGCCAAGTCGTTGCACTAAGTTGAGTATTTTACAAGTTATTGGACCAATCCGCACCTACATATCAAGTTGTTGTACTAAATTGAGCATTTTACAAGTTAATGGACATATTTGCACACACGTGACAAGTTGTTGTATGGTGGGTGCAATTAACTCCATGCTTTTCCGAAGTTGGTTGAGTGGAGCTGTTTCTTCTAGAGTGGAGTGCTGCCAAATAATAGAACAAAAAAAATAGCTATTCTGTAGTCACTGGAGGGAAAATTATAGCCAGACAAATATACATAGAGGATTCAGGTCCTAGGCGGCACGTGTACGCAGCACGCCTGTGTTGTTGGTTGACTGATGCAGACTATCAAATGAGCCTGCACTGGACCACGCTGATCAGCAGGCCATGGGGTATTTGATGTCTATCTACTGGGTCAACAAGGAGCCCTGGGAAGTCACAGCTCAGGAGGAGGAAGACATTGCTCACGGTGTCCGCTGGGCCGCCGATTCCATGACCAGGCGCCAGCAGCAAACACAGTGTACCAACTCTAACAGGTGAGCAAATTTTGTGTTTTGGCCACTCAGACCAAGTAGGCTAGACAGCAAAACCAAACATGTCCGCATTGCATTAGACAAGCATATCTCCCCTTGCACACCCTACCGGAGAATGACAAAGAAAGCTTCAGCTCACAGTAGTTAGTTTTTTTTTTCCTAGTGGCTTCCATTGCCGTTACACATTACCCTCTCTTACTCATTGTGGAAGTTTCATGTGAAATGAAATGGATGAGAATGTATATATAGTGGCCGGGTGGTACATAGGTGATTATTGTGCAGTAGACGTGAATAGTGGTTGAGTATAGCTTGTAAATTTTCATACCCTTTGGTTGAGGACTCTGCAATCTAACGCTCTTAAAAAAACTACTATACATACGAGAGGTGGAGCACCTCATAATTCTGTATTTTGCTGCATCCTTCGTGTTGTAACACGGTTTTTTTGGTATTACTAACAGTGAAAAGATTACAATTGTCTTTTTTGGTCTCTCCAAAAAACATCCCCCGTACAGTTACTGTTGACCTGCTATTTATAGGGGCCAACCTCGTATGTTTACAAGACCGTTACTTCCCGCCAAAAATCTTATAAACTATCTTAGCTTTTAGATGACCGTTGCTTCCCGCCAATCTCCGCCTTAGCCTCGTAACAGGAGACGGATTCGTCTTGGCAGTTCCTTGTCTTGTGACCAGCCTTGTGCTATTGTCTTCTTCGCCTTGACTTCTTCAGTCCTGCTCGAAACTCTAACCTCTTCGAATTAGATTCACGCTCGTCATCTTCGTCTTGACCTCTTCAGTCTCGCCTGCGACTCTAACCTCTTCGAATTAGTTTCACGCTTGTCATCTTCGTCTTGACCTTTTCAGTCTCGCCTGCGACTTTAACCTCTTCGAATTAGCTTCACGCTTGTCTTCTTCGTTTTGACCTCTTCAATCTCGCCTGCGACTTTAACCTCTTCGAATTAGCTTCACGCTTGTCTTCTTCGTTTTGACCTCTTCAGTCTTGCCTGCGAAAATAGAAAATATGATTCCAAGGGGCGTCTCTCCAATAGTAGCCCCTTCGTCCTTGGATTCGAGTTCATTGCTTTTCGACCCTCGAACTCCTGGGACGAAACCCAAAATGCGTCCCCATGGAAAAGATTGGCGGTTACTTTGGCGCCCTTTCACGTCCCAAACGACGCGGTCTTCGAAACTTACCGTGCCTATAAATAGTAGAGGTTACCTCCCCTCAGAATTACCTTCGCTTTCATCTCTGACTTCGTGCTACTATCTTCACTTGGCTCTTATTGTTGCTGCCTGTCGAGATTCTTGAAGTGCTTCGCGATCAAAAGAGGTTAGTTTTGAAAAATCTTTATCCTCGTTTCTTGCTTTGCTTTTATTTCATTATTTATTTTTTAATTTGCTTCCGTTATTAGTTTTAGGAATGGCTCGTGTCAAGTCTACTACGATTCCGACTTCTGATGCGGAGAGAGAGAACAGTCCTCTGGCCTCCAACCTAGGAAGTGAGGATCTAGAAGGGGTCGAGGCCAATGTTAATGAGCTCGTTGGGGAATCGGCTCCCAAAACCCTTCATTTCGGTCGGTCCTCTGTTACTGCTAGTATGATTTCGTCATACGTTCAGAATGGATTCTTTCCCGATGGTGTTGGTCGTGCTCCTGGACGCGAGACTGTTCCTGATCCCCAATTCGGAGAGGCTGTTATTTTTTCCGAGTTCTTAACTGCGGGACTTCGTTTTCCTTGTGATCCAATGCTGCCTCTGATTTTGGATCGCTTCAATGTTAAGCTTCATCAGTTGACCTCCAATTCTTTTGTTCAACTGTCGAAGTTTTTCTGGGGTGTTAAAACATTTGGTGGTGAAGTTGACCTCGACACTTTTGGCCGCTTCAACGAACTTCATCTTCAAAAGAGGTCAGTCTTTTTGGAAGAAGGCGGAGAAGAGCATGTTGGACAGTTTGGAGTTGCGACTTTTACTTCGCGTCGACTAAGTGCCGCCCTGAAGATTACAAAAGTTGACTTCACCTACGCTCTACGGAACCGTTGGGATGTGAACTGGCCGAAGTCATGGTTTTATGTTAAGGTTGGCTTCGCCTCTCCGAATTCTAGTGACATTAGCTATCCTTTTGCTGGCCCTCTTGGCGATATCGAGGTGTCCACTGTGATTGATTTCGATAAAAGATCCGAATCTTTTAAGAAGAATAGTCGCTGTTTTAACCATGCTACCCGGCGATTGACAGGCCGTGATGTAGTTAAGGAGTTTCTAGCTGCCGAAATCTGGCCTTTAGGGACGAATTGGAAACCTTTCAGAGTTGAGGAGAGACAAATACCTGGCTTCGATCTGTCCACTACCTTCGTTGTTTTTGGACTTGCGAAACCTGCAGATGCCACTGATGATGATCTAGTCTCTCGCGTTGAATGGGCCGCGAAGTCTTTAGTTGGCCCTCTTACGGAAAAAGAGAAAAAAGCTATGATTGACCTCTTCGAGAAACCCAGCCGCTTGAATCGACCATGGATAGAAATGGGCGTCAAGTATGGGGATAGGGTGAAACCCTCCAAGCCTCAAAAACGCATGAAACCTGCTGGTAACATTGGATCCGAGCAAGCTGGAGTAACACGAAGATACAAGAAAACTTCGTCAAGAGTGCTGGTATCCTCAAGTCAAGATGCTCCCCAGACGAAGACAAAACAGCTCGAGGCTCAGAAAAGAAAGACTGTTGATGTGCAACAGTCTACTTCTGCGCTCAACAAGAAACCGCGACTATCTCGTAAGGTGGATCCATCGCTGCTGGACAGTCCTGATGCCGAGGCTGAGGCTGGGAAGGAGGAAGAGGCTATTGATGCGGCTTGTGGACTTCTAGAAATTGCTGGTATTGCTGGCGATGACCTCGGCACAGCGGGATTCGTGAAGGAGTTGGCAGGCACTTCTGTTGCTTTGGGAGAAGGTTTGTTTGTTCCTTTCATGAAATGCCTCGGTGCTAGAATGAGCCTCGCAGGCTCGATGTCGAGTGTTATTTCGAAATCTCCAAGAGAATTCGATCCGAACTTTCTTGAGCTCTTAGAGCATAACTTCAGCTTGTATTCCACAGAACCAGCCATCGGGGAAGTAAACGTCGAAGAGGATAAAGTAATCGAAGTTGAACGTGAGGTCAGTAATTTTAATTATACTGTTTTTGCTTGCTAAGTTTCTTTTGTTATTTACTTACTTTACTCGCCATTTTTAGCTCGAGATTGTTGATGCCAAGGGAAAGAAAGTCCATGAAGAAACAGTTGTAACTCGCCCTCAAAATTTGGCTTCTTCCTCTTTCGTTGAAGTTGGTGAAGACAGCGCTGAGATGCTAGGTGACGACAATTCCTGGTTACCTCTTCCTGTCTAATTTCGCCTTTTATTCTTATAATTTGTCCTAGTTTTTTTTTAGATTTCAAAGCATCGTTGGAGAACCTTGACTTTGAAGAGCTATCTCGCTTGAGCGTCTCCACAGCGCACAAGGTTCATGCTTGCTTCTACCGCTTTATCTTCGTCTCTTCCTTTCTTTATATTTATCTTACGTTTTTGTTTTCGATGTGCTTCCTTAGGTTAAGCTGATCAATGCAGTCTGTGCCTCAAAGTCTAAGACTGTAGCTGATCGGCTTCGTTTCTTGGAGGGGGAGAATGAGAGGCTTCGGGAAGTTAACGATAAACTTCGTAAAGATTTGACTAAGATCGAGGACGCATGGGACACCACCGATAGAAAATATAAAGCCTTGCAAAAGGACTTTGACAAGAACCTAGCTGTGATCGATAATCTTCGTGAAGCCGTGGTTCGCGAGTCCGATGCTGCCAAAGAGGCTAAAACCCAAGTGACCTCCCTCGAGTTTAAGTTAAAGGAAGCTGAAGAATCTCTAGCCTCTTCCAAGGTTCTAGATGCTGAGAGGGTGAAACAAATCTTTGATTCATACTCGAACTCGCTTAAGCAATTTGGAGCCACTCCTTATGCCCTTCCTTTGGATTTGAACATCGATAACTTCTTGTCCTGGATTGAAGAGGAGTTTGCTGGCCTCGGGGATGTGTTCTCGATTGCTGGTGATAACTTTGCTTTTACCTGCACTGACGGCCTCGGCCGATTTCTTGAAAAAGAGGACAAAGATCTGCTTCTTCGGGTTGCCGGCACCGGATTTCGTTTTTCTGATTTTGGTGATTTATCCTCGCCTAGCTCTAAAGAAGTCGAGACTATGAAACGTCGCTTCTTGCGAGACTTCTGGAATATCCATAGGCGAAATATGGCTAAGGATTCCTCTTCGAAGGTAAAAAAGCTTTTTTGTGTAACTTTGCTCTTTTTAATCGCTGTTGGTGTCAAAAAACCTAACTCTTTCTTTTTCGTTCCTTTACTAGGACGAAGAAGAGATCGTGGATGTTGAAGAGGAAAAGGAGGAAGAGAGCGAGGAGGAAGAAGATGAAGCCCCTGATTCACCTTCTGATGATGTTGAAGGGAATTCTTCCCAGGAGGAGGGAGAGATATAGTTGCTAGAGAAGACTGATTTATGTAAAAACTATTGTGTTTGTGGATTCGAGGACAACTTGAATGTTGTAGTTGTTTCATTTTTTGTTTATATCAATCTCGTAACTGACCTCGATCTTTGTTTTATTTCTGAGTGCATGCGTTGGATTCGTAGAGATTCTTTTCCCTCGAAACTGTTTGATCTTTGTTTTCTTTCTATAAAGTCACGACCTTTAGATTTGTTTTTACTGGTAGAAACGCTTAAATATTCTTTGGCTTCTTCCTGGACTTTCGTGCCTGTAGATTCCCTTGTTGTTACGAGGTTGTATTGTCGCAAATCCACTCTTCTGCAGGATTCAACTGCTTGAGAAAGCCTTGCTGCACGAAGTATCCATGGGCCCTGTGATGTTGATGTTTCTTGGCCCGGATAGATCATGCCGTCGAGCATTCATTTTGTTACTGTTGCCTCTCATTTCTAGAGAAAGTTTTCCTTTTGTTTGCCTTGTTTTCCTTTTTTGCTACGGCTTGGCTTCCCCTTCTCTTTTATAGTGATCTTTTGACCCTTGAAGAGATAATGATTTCACCTAACTTCGCGTCCTTTTGACAGTACAGGTAGGTGGTTTGTTTTAGTGCGTTTGTTGTTTGGTAGAAACCTGTTTTTGAATAAATGCAAAAGGGGGCTTCTCTTTTTTGCCTTTGAAAAAGGCGTCCCCTCCCTCGATAGCCCCTTTGCGTTTATTCATTGCTTCTTGTTTCGAGCAACGGATTCTGAAAGGATACGTTCTCTTGTTTTACTTTCGAAATAGGGCAACTCTGTTGCTTTTTTCGTTTTCCTTATTGCTTTGAAGTTCTTGCAAGGTTTTAACTTTGATCTCGTTTTCTTTTTGCGAAGGTCTCGAGCTGTTTTGCTTGAGTTTGTCTTTTTTGCGAGGTTATATTTCCAACCTTGGCCTCGAGCTATTTCGCTCGAGGTCTTATTTTTGAGATTGTATTTCCAACCTCGGCCTCGAGCTGTTTTGCTTGAGGTTGTCTTTTTTGCGAGGTTATATTTCCAACCTCGGCCTCGAGCTCTTTTGCTCGAGGTCTTCTTTTTGCGAGGTTATGTTTCCAACCTCGGCCTCGAGCTATTTTGCTCGAGGTCTTCTTTTTTGCGAGGTTATATTTCCAACCTCGGCCTCGAGCTATTTTGCTCGAGGTCTTCTTTTTGCGAGGTTATATTTCAACCTTGGCCTCGAGCTGTTTTGATCGAGGTCTTCTTTTTTGCGAGGTTTTATTTCGAACCTCGATGTGTTTTTTGCTCAAGTGCTTTTAGGGGAATCTCCTTTGTTGATTTTTTGGAGAAATTTACATAGGTTCGCCTCATTAAAAACCTCACCTCCAGTTTCCTGGAGCCCCTTTTGTGAGGAAAAGAGTACGACCTTTTGCGATGAAAGAAAAAGAGAAGAGAGGTGCTTCGTATTTGTGCTTATAGCTCCGCACATTTACGAAGTTGACCTTTACAAAAAGAACTAAAACTTGGAGAAAACTGTACACCTTTGCTTGTTCCGATTCTAGTTATAGTATTTGCGAAGTTGCTCTACGTTCCATGAGTGAGGTAACTCCTCTCCGTTTTTGGTGGAAATATGATAAGACCCTGGCCTCGAGCTTTTTGTGACAATGTATGGTCCTTCCCATTTGTCCTCGAATTTGGATAAGTTTTCTGCATTATGCTTCCTTTTGATTACCAGGTCCCCAACTCTGATCTCTCTTATCTTCGCCTTTGGGCCGCGCCACTTTCGTGTTTGCCTTTGGTATGACTCGAGGTTATGTGAGGCAACGAGCCGATCGACTTCGATTAAGTCTTTTTCCACCATTTCTTTTTGACCTTCCTCACTACTAAATGTTACTCTTAGAGTTTTGGCCTTGATTTCTTCTGGGACCACCGCTTCGGTTCCGTATAGCAGTCTGAATGGGGTGAACTTGGTAGCTCTGGATTCTGTAGTGTTGTGTGACCATACTGCGATTGGTAAATCATCAATCCATTTTCCCTTTTTGTGATCGAAGAGCATCTTCCTTATAGTCGAAAAAATGATGCCGTTGGCTCTTTCGACTATACCGTTTGACTGCGGATAATATACGGATGCGTACTTTACTTTGGTTCCCATTGTTATGCAGAAATCTCTGAATGACTCGCCGTCGAATTGCTTTCCGTTGTCTACTATTATTTCTTTTGGTACGCCGAATCTGCAGATGATGTTATGCCAGAAGAACTTTTGTACTGTGTGTGAAGTTATTGATGCTAGGGCGTTTGCTTCGATCCACTTTGTGAAATATTCCACGATGACTATTGCGAATCTGCAGTTTCCTTGAGCTGTTGGGAGAGGCCCTACTAGGTCTATTCCCCATCTTTGCAATGGCCAAGAAGGTGTAATGACCTGCAACAGTGAACATGGAATCTTCTGGTTGCTTGCGTTCTTTTGGCATGCTTCGCATTTCTTTGCTACTTCGTCTGCATCTTTTATCATTGTCGGCCAGAACATTCCCTTCCTGACTGCTTTTGCTGCGAGGGCTCTTGGACCAATGTGTGTTCCGCATATCCCTTCGTGTATACTTCTTAGTATTTCCGTTCCTTGTTCTTTTGCAATGCATTTTAGCCATGGTGCTGATATCCCCTTCTTATATAGCTCACCTTGTATCATCTGATATCCTTTTGCTCTTGCTGGTATTCTTTTGGCCTCACTTGCAGAACAGGGTGTGAAATTGTCTTGTAGGTATGCCATGATTGGTGCTCTCCAATCTTCCCAGCAGATGTGCGCAAGATACTGCTTTCTGATTGAGGGGACGGTTATGACCTCGTAAATTACGTCTTCGGGTAGCTCTTCCTTCTTTGCTGCTTTCTTGGCTAAATCATCAGCTTCGTTGTTGTCGTTTCTGTGGATGTGCTCTACAGTGAATCCTTTGAAGTATTTCTCCATTTCCCTGACCTCTTCGAGGTAAGTGATTAGCTCTGGTTTTCTAGCTTTGCTGTCCTTTTCAATATGATCCCTTGCTATTTTCGAGTCTGTCTTCACAATGAAGCTTTGTTTTCCTAGCGATTTCATTTTTCGTAGCCCAATTAGGAGTGCTTCATATTCTGCTACATTATTTGTGATTTGGATCTCTTGATTGTTGAACTCCAATCGTGATGCGAATCTGGTTTTGATTCCACCTGGTGAAACTAGGATTGCGGAGATTGCTGCTCCTTTGCTACAATATGCTCCATCACAGTAGACTGTCCATTGTTTTTTGTCTTCGTCTGGAGTTTCGTGTTTTGGAGAAGTCCAATCTGCTACGAAGTCAGCTAATACTTGAGACTTGATTGCATTTCGTCTCATGAACTCGATGTTGAATCCGGAAAGTTCTACGAACCATTTGCTGATCCTATTCGAAGCTTCTTTGTTTGCGTATAACTCGGCTAGAGGTTTGTCGGTGACGACTGTCACTTTGTGAGCTTCGAAATAGTGCCTGAGCTTTCTTGATGCCATAAGTAATGCGTATGCAATTTTATCGAGCTCAGAGTATGACTTCTTGGCTCCAGATAATGCTTCAGAGATGAAGTAAGCTGGCAACTGCTTCAAAATGCCCTCAATTTCGATTTCTTGTACTATTGCAGCGCTTACTGCTGACTCGGATACTGCGAGGTAGAGGAGAAGGTCTTTTCCTTAGGCTGGTGGTGATAATTTGATCATTGCCGCGAGGTATTCCTTTAATTCTTTGAATGCTTTCGATTGTTCTTCGCCCCAGTTGAAATTCTGTGCATGTCTGAGAGTTTTGAAGAAAGGGAGGCTTCGCTCGGCCGCTCTTGGTACGAATCTGTTTAGAGCTGTGATCCTACCTATCAATTGTTGCACTTCCTTAACCGTCTTTGGTTCCTCCATGGATGCCAAGGCCTGTACCTTGTCTGGGTTGGCCTCAATTCCCTTTGAGGTTACTAGGCATCCCAAGACTTTTCCTTTGGTTACTCCAAAGACGCATTTTTCTGGATTTAAGCTTAAGTTTGACATTCTTAGATTGTTGAAAGTTTCCTCGAGATCTTTGATGTGATCCGCTCTTTTGATGCTTTTTACGACGAGGTCATCCACATAAGCTAGCATGTTTCTATCAATTTGCGAGTTGAAGACTTTTTTGGTCATTCTTGAGAAAGTTGATCCTGCGTTTCTCAGCCCCTCTGGCATTCTGACGAAGCAAAAAGTTCCGAAAGGTGTTATGAAGCTCGTCTTCTCCTCATCCTCTTGTTTCATCCAAACTTGGTGATACCCTGAAAAGCAATCTAGTAGAGATAGGATCTCGCTGTTGGCTGCGTCGTCAATGACGCTATCGATTCTTGGTAAGGGGAAATCATCTTTTGGGCAATGCTTGTTTAGGGTTGTGAAGTCGATGCACATCCTCCACTTTCCGTTTTTCTTTTTCACCGGGACAGTGTTTGCCAACCATTCTGGGTATTCTACTTCTCTAATGACTTTTTCTTTCAGTAGCCTTTCAACTTCGGATTTTATTCCCTCTACCTTCTCATCCGACATTTTTCTCAGTTTTTGCTTCCTTGGCTTTGTCTTCGGGTTTATGTTGAGGCTGTGCTCGATTAGAGTTCTGCTGACACCCTTTAGATCTGCGGCTGTCCATGCAAAGACATCTTTATTTTTTCTTCGGAATGCTATCAAATCTTCCTCTTCTTGAGGGGAAAGGTCTGCTCCGATCGTGACTTCTCTACCCTCGGTTCCTGGTTCGAGAGAGACTCGCTTGGTGTCTTGTGCTTGAATAGCTTCTTTTGCTTTCTCCACTTCGGATTGCGGTGGCCTCTTTTTGATCGATTCTGTTTGAACCTCATCGTTTGGTTGTTTTGTTTCTGTCTGCAAGAGGTTGACGTTTTTCTCGCCTGGGGTGATTCCTTGTTCATTGTCCCTTGCGACTTGCTGGTTTCCGAATACTGTGATTACTCCGTTTGATGCTGGAAGTTTCATGCAGAGATACGCCTGTCGTACAATGGCTTCGAATGTGTTGAGGAAGCCTCTTCAGAAGATTGCATTGTAAGGGTAGTACATGTCGACTATGTCAAAAGTGACTCGTTCCGTTCTGGGATTGCTCAAGTCCCCCAAGGTTACCGGTAGCTCGATTTTTCCTAAGGCTCGGATTCTTTTTCCTCCGTTACCAATGAGTGGAGTTTCTGATGGTTGTAACAAGCTTCTGCTGATGTTCATTTGATCGAAGGCGCTTGCGAAGATAATGTCAGCTGAACTGCCATCGTCTATCAATATTTTTGTTAGCTCCCAGCCTGCCACATTTGTTTCGATAACCATGGCATCAGTGTGAGGATAACATTGGAGCTTGAGGTCCTGCTCGGTGAAGGTTATTGGGATATGCGACCAGTGAGTTTTTATTACTGGGCCATCGGGTAGTATTGCGTGCACTCTTCTGAAGTAGTCTTTTCTTTGTCTTTTGCTTTCGAAGTCAACTGAAGATCCTCCCGCTATAGGCAGAATCATTCCGCGGGAGGGAATAGGACCCTTGGCAGGTGTTGAATTTGATGTTGTAGCTGTTTGCATCATGGTTTCGTCTTTTCTTGCCGCGGTGGATTGAATTGAACTGTGCGCTTGTTGATTTGGCTGTGACTGGGTTTGGTGCCATGCCAGTCGAGGCTGGTGGTATGTTGAATAGGATTCCGAATTCGTCGGAAGTTTTAACTGTGGATTTGTCGCGTTGTGAGACGTGCATTGCCAGGAGTTTGTTTGAACTGTACGACCTTGACTGTTGTTTTGGTTCATTTCTTGCTTCACCCTGATGGTTATGGGACATCTTTGTGATCTAGGTTTTCGCCATGGAATTGGCAAAACCAAGATCGAGGTTGATTTTCTTGTTGGCCTCGTCCTCTTCCGCGGCCTCTGCCTCGTCCACCTCTTCCTCGTATGGATGAGTAGTTGAAATCTTGCTTTGCTGCATTTGATTCGTTGTTGTTTTGCTCGCTCCCATTTTCTATGTTGAAAACTTGAGCTGGTCGGTTGTAGTTTTGCTTTTCGTATGTGGGTTGCCTGTAGTTTCCATTTGCTTTTCTGAGCATGGCTCTTTCGTTGATTCTTCTTCTGTGATCATCGTCTGATCTGCAGAATTTCTCCATTTCGTGGAACAGTTCATGGAGGTTTCTTGGTTTGTTTTTGATGAACTCTGACGCGCATGGCCCTGGTCCTAATCCGTGAATACATGCGTCGATTGCTATTGAGTCTGGAATATCGTCCGTTTGAGCCTTCAATTGGATGAAGCGTTTGAAGTATTGGGCCAATGGCTTTTTCCTCTTGTTTGCACGTGAAGAGATCTCCCAAAGTTAATAACTGTCTGTTGAATCCTTGGAAGTTCTGAAGCACTTTTGCCTTGAGTTGTTCCCAACTAAATATTGATCCTGGGCTTAGTCTTGTGAACCATGTAAGAGCCGATCCTTCACAGGCTATGATGAATGATTTTGCGAGAACTAGTTCGTTTCCTCCAGCGGAAGCCACAGCAACTTCGTAACTCATCAAGAACTACCTTGGGTCACAAGTGCCATTGTATTTGGGCAAAGTGATGGGTTTGTACGAGGTTGACCATGGTGCATTTTGAAGGCCTGGAGATAACGGTGAATTCGAGTCATAGCTTCTGAAACCCGCGTTGTAATTTGTTGTTTCGGTGTGGTATTCTCTCTCGGGCTCTTGAATGGTTTCTTTGCTCGCATTGAGCTCGTTTTGGAGTCTCCTGAGCTCATTCTTAGCCTCTGCAATTTTTCGCTCTTTCTCAGTTTCTTTTCTTTGGTTCTCTGCTTCCTTCAATAGATCTTCTTTTTCTTGCTTGAGCCTCTCGATTTCTTGTAGCAGTTGTTCGAGGTTACTAACAGTGAAAAGATTACAATTGTCTTTTTTGGTCTCTCCAAAAAACATCCCCCGTACAGTTACTGTTGACCTGCTATTTATAGGGGCCAACCTCGTATGTTTACAAGACCGTTACTTCCCGCCAAAAATCTTATAAACTATCTTAGCTTTTAGATGACCGTTGCTTCCCGCCAATCTCCGCCTTAGCCTCGTAACAGGAGACGGATTCGTCTTGGCAGTTCCTTGTCTTGTGACCAGCCTTGTGCTATTGTCTTCTTCGCCTTGACTTCTTCAGTCCTGCTCGAAACTCTAACCTCTTCGAATTAGATTCACGCTCGTCATCTTCGTCTTGACCTCTTCAGTCTCGCCTGTGACTCTAACCTCTTCGAATTAGTTTCACGCTTGTCATCTTCGTCTTGACCTCTTCAGTCTCGCCTGCGACTTTAACCTCTTCGAATTAGCTTCACGCTTGTCTTCTTCGTTTTGACCTTTTCAGTCTGGCCTGCGACTTTAACCTCTTCGAATTAGCCCTCTTCGAATTAGCTTCACGCTTGTCTTCTTCGTTTTGACCTCTTCAGTCTCGCCTGCGAAAATAGAAAATATGATTCCAAGGGGCGTCTCCCCAACACTTCGTCCGGAATGACAGCGTAAGTTTCAGCTCACATTGGTAAGTATTTTCCCGGTAGCTTCCATTCCCGCTGCACATTATCCCCTGCTCTTCCTACTACCCATGCATTATAGTTGTAGTCGATAACTGAAGCATGAAAGGTGAAATAAAATGCATGAGACTATATATATATATATAGTGGTCGCATGGTACATTAGTAATTATTTCCGAATTGTTGATAATGGATGAAGACCTGCACAAGGTAAAATAAAGTGGCGATAATACATAGTGATAGTCTGGAAATGTGGCATGTTACTTACGTTGTTATTGGATTGTATTAATTTAATATTATCCAGAGAAGTTCAGCTGCTCCCATGGGTTGGAGTCCTCCCATGCTCGCAACAACCCTCAGCTGCACTTCTAGATTTGCATTAAAAATTCATTTCAAAATATGAATGAATACATATAATTGGCTTCTTTCGACATTCAAAATTTGAGAACAAATATTGTACAATTTAAATATCTCAAAAAATTAATAATTTCATTTTTTTTAACTTTTACCCTACATTTGAACAAACCGAATAGTATGCGTGATTTAGGACTCCACCGATACTGATTATTAGACTTTCCACCACGTAGGACTCTCATAATTTAATCTAATGTGGTGTAGTGGTAGAAGGGGTTGTGTGTGAGGGAGAGGTCATGGGTTCGAATCCCGCTACTGTCAAGTTGTGAATTTCATCATAAACGTGATCGGTGGGGTGAGGGGATGGTGCTGGCTGACTGGTGGGGCCTCCCCGGATTAAATATATTTTTTTACTATTTTTTTGGTGCATTTTAGCGTTATTGAAAATGGGCACTACAATAACGCACATGATGATGTCATCCGCCCGTTATTACAGTGATGGCGTCATATGTCCGTCATTACAGTGGCTATTTCTAATGACGGGCGCGATGACATCATCCTGCCCGTCATTGCATTTGCTATTTCTAATAACGGACGCATTGACCGTCATTCTAGTGCCGCCACTGCAATGACGACAACTTAATAATGGACGAAACGCCCGTCATTACAGTGTCATTTTACCCGTCATTACAGTGCTAGTGCGATCTCCCTGCCTCTCCCTCTCCCTCTCAGTTCTGCAGTATTGTACTTGCCGGTGGTTTGATTAGTCTTTATAATGCACAATAGTTAGTCAGCTTCGTATAGACGGACTAGTGCAATTAAGATATGGAGAGAATGGAAGAATGAGAGCAACTAAATTTAAATGATCATTATACCATACTCCTTTTTTGGTTATCCCTTCTATTCCTTGTTCTTTCTCTTTATCTTTTATACTAGGAAAGATGTACGTACGACACGCACGTATTTAAAAATATATTCGGTAAAACTATTTTTTTAATTATTATAGCATAGATGTACACAGTTTTGAGACAAATCAACAATTGCTTTGGGCCAAGGCTCAATTTGATTGCATCTCTTCCTTTCAGTTATGTGTCACATACATGTAAGAAATTGTTTTTTTCTTTGCAAATAAGTATTGCTTCTACCTGCGCCCCTGGTTTCTATCGTCAAGGTTTTTGCTGCTCAGAGATGCTTCTTGAATGCCACACGAAGCCTCATGCACGTGATATAATTATTTCAATGTAAAGAACCGCCCAATTTACATTTGGTTTATATGAAATCATCGATCAAATCCTTAAGATGAGAGCTAGCACGTGTCCATCTCTTGGCTTGCCACGTAGTAACCCACATCTAGAGACCCATGATAAATGCAATATCTCATAAATAATGCAAATCCGGTAGTCCCGGTATGTGTTCCACAACATGCCCAAGACCAAGCATACACATACCGTTTATACAAATACACATCGCCAAATTAAACATAGAGAGCAATTTTAGTGATTACATGAGAGTTCAACATTAAAAATATTACAAGTCCAACATAAAGATTCAAATTAAAATAAGAGCTCTAAATATAAGTCTTGAGCTTACAAAATATTACATGAGTGACATGACATGAATTAAAGGTTCAAGTTTCCTATGGCGATCTCACAACGATAAATAATAAAACGCAGCGGTAAGACAAAAGCAAAGGTGCCTAGCACGAGCACACCAATGGCACAAACATCACGTGCCCGGCCTACTCCTCACCCGTATGAGGATCAACGGGGTAGAAGAGACCAAGCACGGCCTCCGGTTCACCTGCAACTTGATGAAATATAGCAACTTGAGTATAAAGGGTACTCGCAAGACTTACGCAATTATAATATAACCAAGGAGTATGCATATTTGGTTGTAGCAAGGAATGAGGCTTTAAGGTTAAATAAATTACATAAACGCCAATCTCATCCTAACCTTAGCTTTTATATAACATGAGCAAGTGATAACCTTCCTATAGACCTAGTCAAATTTTATTTAGCTTGCCCATCCCATCTCAACTTTTAGTGAACAACATAACATAATCATGTGAACATAGAGCATAACCATGTGAACATCATTCTCATCCATGCGGTAACTCTACGATGAATCCATGGGACATTGAGCGGGTGCCATAACCAAGAACGTGGCAATTCGAATTGATTTTAAACCTTGCAAGGGTGTACAACATTACCCACACGACTCGAGGACCTTGCGGCTTGCCCACTAGTACAAAGATGGACAAGGGGGTACTCATGTCAACCTTTCTCGAAAAGCCTTGGACATCTGGAAGTTCACGCCTAGCTTATGCGGAGGGTTGCCTAGGCCCGCTATGAACACTCTAGGGCCCTCACCGTACACACATATCTAGGACCGTGCCCGGATGACCAATTCAAATTCGGTAATTAGCTTATCCTCCCATTCAAGATATGTGGTAGTACGGTAAAATGCTCAAACCGACGTCAACAACGGACGGTCCTTAATCAACTCAAGCGGATCTATGCCCGAGACTCCATTCTCAAGACCCTACACCACATCCGCCCAAGTCCCAAAATTCAATTCCACTAGCAAGTTCCATTAACCATTTCTAACCAAGGACCATAACGACATTGTTGTTGATTAACCTATCCATCCCATTTCCAAAAAAGGCTACCACTCTACCACTAAGCATGGCTAAGCATTAAGCAAATTAAATCAAGTTAACCCATACTACTCGAGTGACAAGGCATAAGGTAGAAACATCAAGGAATGGTAAATGCATCAAATAGGATCTACAAGCTAACCACAAAATACAACCCAATGCAACCCATAGCATATATCGATATATATATATATATATATAAGTATTTCTAAAAATAGGAATGTCAACATGCATAGCTGTTTGCCTTGGTTCTCCTCGGTGTCAACTACGTTCTCCTCCGGTTCTCCTTCGGCCTCGGGCTCAACGGTCTCACACTCCGGCGTGTCGCTCACTAAAAGAGTGAATGCATGCATGCATTAGAGATGATGACATGATGCGAATGAAATTGAAATGCATGAGCATTATTGTTGATAAAACGCACTTCAACAAACTATCTAAAACACCCACAAAACTAGGAGGCGGATAAAGGTTTACCGAAAAGGTAGAACTACTAGCAAGCAAAGGAATAACACATATAGATTCTAAATCATGGAATTAAGGCCTAGATAAAACATGTAACACGCTCACTGTTATTACAAGATTAAAGAAGTTGGTTATGCATTAAAATTACTTCTGCATATTTAATTATAAATTAATCAAGTTACACCTAAGGAAACAAATTAAATTTTAAAAGCCATTTTTAGCAACAGAAAAAATATGAAAGGCATTTTTCCTAAATTCTATACAGTGAAACAAGATTAACAAAATTGGGTTTACCATTTTATCATTTTTGAGCTATTTACTATGCCATTTCTCATTTTCGGACAGCAAGCATATATTTTAATAAAAACAGTAGTAAAGGACATATAAACGTGGGTGAAAAGTTGTAGATCTAGCATTCATATGACACAAGAGTTGTAACAAAACTAGATTTGACCTTTTTAGAGCCGTAGAACATTTAATATGAATTAATCAAGCTTTGAGAAATATAAATTCTAAATAAGTATACACAGAAGTACAACATGCAAACATAGGTTTCTGTGAAACTTCATCCTTCTAGGAATCCAACAATACAAGTTTGAGCCGATTCAAAACAAAACCCAAAACGCTTTTGCATCTAAGACTCTGGAACACCCTAGATCTACAGGCGCGACCACCCCACACAGCAGCAGCTGACGTGTGGGGCCCGCAGGTCAGTGACCTGGCCGGAGCCAGCCATGGCCGGCGGCCAAAATCCGGTGAAATCCCTTGCCTACGGCGAGATCCCGGCGAGGGGAAGGGCATGGAGAGCAAGAGGGCGACGAGAGCAATCCATTCCCCACCTTGGATTGAAGGATTGGTGGTCGGAATAGGGTCAACGGCGAGCTGCAGTGGGCGGCGGCAATGGAGGATGGCGGTGGTGGTTCTGCAGGTGACTGCGGCGGCGATTGGGTGGATGGGAAGCTCGGGAGAGGTGAGGGGAAGGTTCTTGCGGGGTTCATTCGAGTCAGCGTGTGCTGCAATGGTGAGGCAAGCTCGGGCCGAGCTCCAATGGTGGCAATGGTGGTGGCGGCTGCAATGGTGGTGGCTAGGGTTTGGAAGCCGGTTGCTCGGGGTTTAAGTAGAGGGGGAAGATCGGGGGCAAGTGAGGCATTTCGCGTCATCGGGGAGGTCAAGAACCGGTGGCCGACGGCAGCGTGGCAGCCACCGCCCACGCTGCCCAACCAGTGAGCAGAGAGGTAACGGGAGGAAGAAGAAGACGCTGACGAGGCGGACCCACACGTAAGAGAGATAGTTTTGAAAATGAATTCAAACGTTTTTGCTTCAAAAGAAATACCTCCCGAATTCCAAAAATCACAAATAAATACATTTTGGAAACCTTAGAACACAAGGAAGGTTCTTCAAGTTTAAAAAGCTGAAAAACCATGTTTGGTTTGGTTGCAATTTTGAATTCAAAAGATATGAATTTGGATTTTCCACTAATTTTTGAACCCTGCAAATGAACTCTAAAAATCTTGCAAAAATACTCTAAATTCCATATTTGAAATCTAGTGTTTTTTAAAATTTTAAACCAGTACAGTTGCTGCACGAAATTTGGACTTCCTTAACAAAGTGACATTTAATTTAATTCAAACAATTCAATAATGGACACAATGCTTATGTCATGATGCTAGTTTTGTGCACTAATGATGCTCATGATGCTAGTGATTACATGTTAATTATGGGTTTAAGATTTGGGTTATTACAGTCAATACAATTATACAGACGTGTGATGTCACCCACATATATTGGTTTCCTTTTCTTTTAGAGACGATTATGTTGATACAAATGTGAGGTGTTACCCACCCGTATAAGTAGGAAGAACAAAAAACCTGATGGCTTGACACTCAAAAAGCAGATGCTAGAAAAAGTAGCAACAGCCAGATGTTGTAGGCCGGAAGGCACTTGAACCAAAATCCTCAGCTACATAATGCACTTAGTGAGTTTAGTGCTTTGGCATGCCGCAAGACATTTGTTGCAGCAACCCACTCAAACCATATTCCTAACACCAGGAGTGGCTCATATGTACCGTTGCATTTGCATATGTATATGGCAAATGAAATCACAAGTTCCCAAGTTTAATGTGGCTTAAGCAATACTGATGGACACTGCTTGCTTGTGCAACAAATTAAATCACTACAAACAACGTGACATTTTAATTTGCCACAATCATTGCTCCCGTGCTAGTCTGCTGACTTGATGATCTTTGTGCAATGCAAGCTGCAGGTACAAGTGCCGACGACTGGGATGACACGATGGAACCCATCGCCGGATCAGATAAAGGTCCTGGAGATGATGTGCCGTGACCGAATATATGCGGACACCCAACTCATTCCACGGAGGTCGGCAAGTATGGCCAAGTCGAGCCAAAGAGTAGTACCTCAGCCTTCCGTGAGGCACGAAATGTTCCTGCGCATTTTCATTCCTACCCAGAGGTGAGGCGTGCTCCCTCTGGTCGTTGCACGGCCCCATAGCACATACCTTGCATGTCCAGATCTCGACCCTATCTCATCGACCCTCCTCCTTCTTCCTCCTCACTTCCTCAGGCAATGGTTGTTGTAGTGTGATTTTCTTGCCGTAATGGGCCCCACTCTTCGTCTTTTGAAATACCATCCGTTTTCCCCTTCCACCCCCCTTCGTGTCCCTACGCTCTCTTTCTCTCTCTTTCTCTCTCTCCAGCGAGATCTACGATGGTGGTTGCGGCAGGTGGTGTGGTGGTAGAGGCAAGTACAGATCCAGCGGAGTCTCTGCGTCTATGGCGTCGTCGAGTTCACCTAGATTTATGACGCCGATGAGGTTGCCAGGGTCCATTCTCCGCTGCGACCCTAGAGGGTAGCAGTTTCCCTGCTGTGATTGCGAAGCTGAGACCAGGATCCCGGCACCTAGTCTGCTACATCTCCCTTGCCATTGCTCGCGGGGCCAGGTTCTTTCAAGGATCAAATCTTTGCTTATTTTTTTTACTGGCTCACGTGCTTTCAAGTCCAGGTATGCTCACAAATCTGGTATTTCTCCCTATTCTAGCGTTTGTTCAGTTACACTGTTCTGAACATTTTCAGTATAAAAATGGCAAGATGCTGGAGGTAGTAAGCTTCTTCCTGGGGTGATCCTACGATTCCCACGAAAGCCTTTGTCTACACATTATTGGTCCCCTCACTATCTGGCTCCGCACCTTCTCCGCCTGGGGTGGATATGGGCCTAGGGCCACCCAGCAGGATTGACTAATGTGTATGCCCTGCAAGCTTACACCCTTCTCTTCTGATCTGTCTCGGTGTCTCTGCATACAACTTCTGCATTTGGGAGTAGCCTGCTCTACAAGCGAGAATCCAAGGTTTTTCTTCAGGAACTCAAAAAATAAGACGTGCCTCCACAAATAAGACTTTGGTCACCTTCTCAAAATTTTATATGAAAATAAATTAAGTTCGAATTTTCCAAAAATAAGACGTGCCTCCACAAATCGAGTAATGCATCCAACTTTTTGGCTCATTACTGGATGCCTTATATACAGGAGCTGTGCTCGGCTTCCACACGGTTCCACAAATTCTACAAGACTACAACAAACCTTGGCGTGATCCAGAACGAATGAGACGTCAATCTTTCAAAGATTAAGCATATGTCCCTGAAATCCAACACTCAAATAAAATATTAGTTAGAACATTTCCTGCAATGCCCTGATTAAGTGTTATTGAGATGTTTCGAAACCATTTTCATGAGTTATTGGGAGATAGTGAATTTTTCCTCTATTGGGGAGATATATGGTGGATTAATGGTTTGTCACAATAATTATTACAAAAATAAAAATATAAATAGGCTATTCTTGAAGTACTATTTTTCATCAACCCTCGCAATTGGTAATTCCATTGGGAAAACGGATCTTTAGAGATGCTCTTAGAAACGTCTTTTTCTCAGGTTACCACTATTTGGGTCAATTACATTTTTTTACCTATATATAAGTCCTTTAAGTTTTGATGCCCTGTTCATACTAGTTGCGCCACTTAGTTATAAATTAGGCCAGTCTCAGTGGGAATTTCATGGGCAATAAATTGACTGCCACGTATGCATTTTTTATGATGTGGCAGTGCAGTCATGAAAAGAGAGGTGAAAGGAGTTTCATGGTGATGAAACTCTCCATACACATTTATCTCAGTTTGGGTCTTACATGTAACCTAGGGAACAACAATAGATGAAACTATGCATTGAGAAAGGGGTGTTTCATCCTAGTTTCAAACATTTTTAGATGATGTGACACTCTAGGTAATTGTGTCCATGAACATTGAGAATAGCCTTAAAGCAATGCATGATTCCACAAGATGACATGCTCCGTGATGAATAACCTTGAATTTGAATAAGCACCAATAATTGTACCTAGCAGTTTCATATTTAAGAATCACTGATCAAAATCTTTATTCACTAAAGAATGTGGCTCAATTTCATATTTGACCGTTCAGGATGAATAAATGCAAAGTTTTAGTCAATTCAGTTCATCAGGACTTCCTAGTTGACAATTTTCATGTTGACCTTGGCAAAAAGGAAATCCTAATGCTGACATATCAAAATCAAGGTGAGCAGAGGAAAAGGGTCCATTACATGCAACAGAACATGCCTAGGATTGGCATTCGACTCTAATGTAAGCTTTTGTCCATTGTTGAGCTTTTGGAAACATGAGGTCGTGGTAGTAACCACTTTCCTGACGACTTCTAGTCCAAATTGGGATTTCTTTTATTCCTCATTACATATTATTGCTCACTTTCTTGTACGTTGTGCTTCTTGTGTTCTAATGAAGAACTGATGAGCACAAGGTAAAATCCAATGGATGAGTATATATAGTAATCGTAGTCAAGATACATCCCTTGGTGCATTGGTGATAACCCAGCATATATATGAAAGGGTATTTTTCCAGCATTAAAATTCATTGTTGTCACCACCTGTAGTGATCTGCCATCCATTATTGTCAATTGTCATGCATCCGTGCAGCCTTCGTATCGTTGACATCGTTGACGGCGTTGTGTGGACACATTGACTGTGTGTGTCACCTGTGATCAGTGAACCCTGCTATGTCCACCCTGACATGTTATTATTGAAAAGGCATGCTAATGAGGGCATAGGATGAGCCCAAAATAAAAATGATAAGGAGTGAAATAGTCATTTCAATAGTTCGTAGATGAAAGTGAAACTAAAATTAAACTTCGAGAACTAAGATGACAATTTTTCTAGTTTACGGATGAAAGTACAAATATGGTTTAGGGACGAAATTGATGAGTAGAAGGTGACAAAAATGGCTATTCTGTCAATTTATTCATATGATTACTTGCAATAGAAAAAAAATATTTGTAGGATTGTTAACGAACACATCATGGAATTGTTGGAAATAGAAAGATTCAGACCAAGAAGCATACACTGTGTAGGAACCTGACAAAAGGGAAATGCTTATAGGAGTTGCGTGTTTAAACAACGTCTCAAATGGCAAAGGGGAGACTCATGTTAAACGTCTGTGTCTTTCCCAAGTTTGCCCAGAAAAACCGTGTCTCTTTTGTAACATATAAGAGACGTGGCTACAAAACAAGCATGTCCTCTATAATGCAAGACGGGTTTCATTTTCCATGTCTCTTTTGTCTAAAATTATGGGAGACACGGTTTACTAATACGCGTCTCCTATATTTGTGTATGAATCGAAGCCAGAGACGTGGTTAGTCAACCCGCATCTCCTATATCGTGTAGGCAAGGGAGACGGGTTGCTGAAGCCCCACATCTCTTTTAGTGGACATATAGGAGACACAACCTTTTAATCCGCGTCTCCTATTGCTCTTTTCTTATTGTACCTAATCCAGCACACACAACTGCTCGACATCTGGCACGCGCACACACCATCACATACAGCGGCACGTAGGACGTACGCGCACTGCCAGCGCCATCACCTGCCCACCGGTCAGCCAGAGCACACGCGCACAAAAGCGCACTCACGCCCCCGGCCCACATGGGCACTCCCGCATGTGCACGAGCCATTGCCGTTGCCCATCTACCACGCCGGCCGGCCTTGCCCGGCCGGGAGGCAGCACTTTCCTTGCGAGCAGGAGCGCCCCCTAGTCCAGTCACCCCCTCCCCCGGCGTGTCTTCGGTGTGTTTTGCTGGCCGTGCGAGCTCCCCGGTGAGAGCTCCGCCTCGCGTGAGGCTGCCGCTTAGCCCTGCCGCCTGCGCAGGTGAGTTCTTGGTGTTGCGTGTGTTGTTGTGTCTAGAAAGCCAAGAAGATGTGAGTCCTGCCAACCAGCTATATACTTCTCAAATTAGCAATAATTTTGTATAGATTGTCTCATATTATTGCAAAGATAGGGTACTGAATGAAGGTATTGCTAATTTTTTTCTAAACAATCAATGTAGATGGCGAACCAGAAGTGGATATATCTTGAGAACCGTACTTGTGAAGAGTACTTGTGTGGCCTAAAGTCACATATTGATGAAGCGAACACGGACAAGTCAAATCGGCGCATGTCTACCATATGTTGTCCATGCATTAATTGTGATAATGTGAGGAAGTTTTCAAGCTCGATGCATGTGCATGATCATTTGATCATACAGGGTTTCATGGCTGACTACTTGTGTTAGGAACATGGAGAGGGGGGTGAACGATCGAGACCTGCAGGGTGGTCTAGTGGGTCAAAGAATGTCAGCAAGTCAGCAAACTACTTGCCGGAATGATGGTGAAAGACTCCCTAACGGTCCTACCTACCAAGATGAATGATTCCCTGAGAGTCCGCCTACCAAGATGATGAAGCTCAGGTTAGCAACCAACAGAGTGCATGGCATGATATGAGTGAGGAGGAGATTGATGTTAGTTGTGTCAACATTGCTAGGACAATCCCGTACTAAAGCCGTCGGTTGTGTATCCAACATTGCTAGAAACACTAACAGGATACTAAAAGTGCACAACCAACTTCTGATGGTTGGCCGTGGGTCCCAATTGCGCCTTTTGGTACCGGCTTGTGTATCCAACTGGTACTAAACTGCCCCTATGGCAATAACTAGTACTAATTTACTTCTGAGTATCGGGTTATTACATAACTGGTACTATATTGAAGTGGACCAATGCGAGATTTTTCTGTAGTGAAGACTCGATCAAGATCTAGCTAGTCGACTCTTCGCGGTGGTGAGCTCATCAAGCTCAATATCGCCGGCCAGTGTATATCCACTAACAAATTCGGAATAGCAAAAAACATACCGCCGAGAGCATATATCTCCATTACCGAACAATTTTGTTGGTTAGGTGTATAGCATGATACAATGGCCATGTATGGTTTAGAGGTGAAGTTACCATCCCATCCGATGGCCGATTGCAGCACCCTGGAGGCTAGAACACACCGAGGAGCACGATAGAATGCTGTAATTGCGGTCGCCATTTGCAGTTACTGTGAATTTGCTAAGTCATGTAGAGCTTTTCCTGAATATCTCAATGGAAGCGTTTACGGTTCCAATAAATCACATTGTGATGTTCAGGGAATCAGAGACTCACAGTTGTGTGATCCTATGATTCCTCTACACATGGGTTCCTGATTCGGCACCTTCTTCGCCTACAGTGGCTCCATCGAATGCCCCATCTGGCTTCGATTTGATAAATAATAAGCTCGATTTAAACCAGGCCATTGAGTCGCATCAAGCATAGCACGTACCGATCGACCAAAAGCACTCCAAAGTCGCAACCGAGTAGGAGATGAGCTTGCTGACGATGTCCTCTGTATGCCGCCTCCATGGCTCATCTCTGTATGGATGTCTAGACACCAGTTTTACACGGAGTGGACGACTACTAGGAGGTGAGCAAACTTGGTCTTTTGGCCATCAATGCGTTATGCATGCGCAGCCTTTGACAGCGAAACCAAACAAGTGCTTGATGCACTCCTCAACCCTGTCTAGCCCCTTTGACACTCTACGGATCACCATATTGTAGTTTGCCTCCTTTTTTTGGTATGAGAACACAAGATTCATCTACAAGTAGGAAGTTTTTTCCCGGTGGCTTCCATTCCCATTACACATTATCCTCTCTTTCTACTACCCATTGTGGTTGTGGAGAACTGAGGCATGGAAGGTGAAATAAAATGGATGAGAACATATATAGTGGTATGAATGGTACATTGGTAATTATTGTCTGGTGGTTGAGAGTGGATGATATATTCAAAAGGTATTTTTGTAGCATCAAATTTGAGAGGAAGAATGGTGCGCTGCAAGCCTGCTCCCTGACACTTGGAACAAGATTTGTCTATTAACCTATATTTTTTTTACTATATTCTCTATGATGTGTATTTTTTTCACACGACAAACTATCCGGTTTCGAACTCATAACATCGTGGGTCAAAACTATCCGGGTTCAAATTCATGTTCTCATGGGTCGTGCTAGGCTTCATTACCACAACACCACATGCTCACTTGTGAGTAAGAAACTGATATTATTTTTATATAATTTATTTGGATCTTATATGTAATATTCAAACATCTAAATAATATTAAATAAAAAATATCGACTATAAAGTCAATCCCAGTCGAGTACTACAATTTTGACGACGGCTTCATGGGATTTTATTTTAGAGTAAAATTCATGAATGACCATTATACTTGTTGCCTTGATTCATTTTGGCCATTGTACTTAGAAAAGTGTAAATCGTGACCACTAAGTTTGCTCCACTGAGTCGATATAGTCATTTAAATCTCTAGAATCTAGAATATGTATTCGGACGATGTGAATACATATTCTATCTCTATGGTTGGTTGCTTCTACACATGACCTATTGTAAATATCTCGAACCTTAGATAACAACCATACTTATTTAATCACACACTAAACAAGGAGTTCTCTATAAGTCTGAAATTTTAGATGCAGCTAACAGAGGTGACCGATGGTTGTAGTATTTTTGTGATCCTGATTAGAAAACATCTCAGTAAATTATTGCTCACGTCATGTGAGCTGCCACAATAAACAAAGAGATCGAATATGTATTTATATTGATCGAATATGTATTTATATTGTCCAAATACGTATTCTAGGGAACTAATGACCGTATCGACTTAGTTGAGCAATTTCGATGGCCACGATTTACATTTTTCTAAGTATGATGGCCAAAATGAACCAAGCCAACAAGTATAATGACCATTCATGCATTTTACTCTTTATTTTAAATATTTAGAAATTTACGTAGTTTCAAATAAAAAATTATGAACTTCAATGTCGTAGACATATGGTTATTGCCTCATCGAGACATATGGTTTTGGTGTAAAGTTAATTTTTATCTGATATAATATGAATAAGTTATAATTCTTTTCTAATTAACAATTTGGTCGGTTTTGTTTTCACCACTGGTTCGTGGTTTGAACCCGCCATGATTGTTGAGTCTAAACTGGTGGTGAAATGGCCTGCAAGACGATTTCGTTTTGTCAAGTTACGGATCGAAGTTTTTCCTCCGTGGGGCCAAAATCGACTTCAACCGACGCTGGAAGCTGCCTCGTCCCCTTGCAGCGGTGGCCTGCAAAACGATTTCGATTTGTGAAATTAAAGATCGAACGACAAGACACGACTGCTATAGACGCGAGCTACTACAAGCACGTCGCCAAGGGCAGGTCCATGTTCACCTCTTACCAGATGCTCATGAACGACCCTTCCCATCCGCCAGCGCTTACGTCCAGCGGCAGGCCGCCATGGCCGACATCGGTGCCTACCTGTCTTAGTTCCCTTCATCGACTTTGTGGCGTCCACGGTGAAGATGGGCGGCGTGCCGGCGCTCACCGGTGCGCAGGGAAGCTCGGGGGCACTGCATGTTTTGTGAACTGGAAGATGCGTGTATTGCCACTGTGATTCGTGCGTTTGCATCGTGACAGGAGGATTGATTAGTGGTTAATTTTTTCAAGTGTGCAGAATGATTGTTACCGTGCATAATTTGCAGAGTGTGCATGCATCATAAACGTGTTGAGTTCGTTTGTAATATTTTCATCATGGCATCAAATAAACATCAGCTCTTGACTATTAACTCTTTCTAATCCTTTTTTATTGCGGTTCTTCATGGATGCTTTGATCTCACGGACAGGCAGGAGATGCTGCCGCATTTGAATTGAATGAGGTTTTTTTTTTTCTAATTTCTCCCAAAATCTGCGCTCGACTTTCCTTTTATGTGTGTACCTGGGACTTGCTAGCTCGCAAGCTATGAGCCAGCTTGAGCGTTTGACGAGCCAAACCAAGGTAAGTTTTTAGTTCGTTAAGTTAACGAGCTGTGGCTCGTTAAATTAGCGAGCATAGCCGAGCCAGCTCGTTATCGAGCGATGATATCACTTGAAGAGCCGCAACCTCATTCGGCCTGGACTGAGCATCAGGGACCACAACCACACAACTGTCACTCCCACCTCATGGTCTTGGGGAGAGTGATCACGAGCGATAATATCACTTGACAATTTTCTCACAAACACATCTAAGCATTGACAATCATTCTTCATCACAGTTTGACATATTTGTCCTAGGCAGCCTCAGAGGCAATTGGTACCATTCGGCTACAAATTCACCCTAATTTATAAATAGTTCAATTTAATTTCTGAAAATCGGTAGATCGTAGACACCCACAGCACACATATCAGCGCACAGAACTTTACCTATGCGGGAAAGCAGAGCTTGTGCACTTGAAGAGCATTTCATTAAATCACCACATATTTTTTCGAAGATCTCCAAAGCACCACAAGGCTTTTGTATGGTTTTCTTGCCTCCTCTTATTAGTTGTAACCAGTGAGCAGCCTTGAATGAAGATAAGCAAACAAAGTTGTTTATTTTCTTTATCAAAGATTATGTCATTTCTACGGAGCCACATGATCCTATACACAGCTACATAGCCAAAGATAGTATAAACTATGGTCCAAATCACAAACTAGCATTCAAAAATTTTGGGCCATGCGAAGTTGAAAGTAAGGCTGCTGTGGTCGCCTACAAATTACAAATCCCAGCCAACAGGTCTGTGCATCCAATATTCCAGGTTTCCATTATTGAAACGCGACAAAGGTAACATAGTACAAGTTGGTCCTTCTTTACCACCTGGTTATCACCCTTTGCACAAACCAGAAATAATGATTGTTGACCGCCGCCTGAAAACAAAGAACACTACTCGCATTGTATGGCAACTGTTGGTCAAGTGGTGAGCACTCAGCACGGTACGGTGGGTATTCTCTAGCTAACTAAAGTTACTAACGAATTAGTTCAGAAGAAGGGGAGGTATCTCTAGCTAAAGTTACTAGCGAACCATTCAGAAGAAGCTAGCTGAACAGGGTGAGTATCCCAAACGGTCCAAGAAACCGAGCGTGCTGCTTAATGGGCTGGAATGGTCAAAGTAATGTATAAGCTGTAGGATGTAGCCTGTCCGGCACATCTTGTAGGATAAAAGAGGATTACATTGGGGAGGGGGAAGACTCGATCATGAACTAGTTAGTGGAGTCATGGTAGCGGCAAGCTCATCAAGCTCAAAATTGCCGGCCAGTGTATAACCACTGTTAAATTCGGAAAAGCTAAGAACTTATCATTGGAAGCATATCTAGTACCTAACACTTTTGTTTGGTTAGGTGTATAACATGATATGGTTGCCTTATATGGTTTAGAGGTGAAGTTACCATCCATTCCCCATGGCCGATAACAGGACGCTGGAGGCTAGAGCACAGCGAGGAGCAAGATATTATGATGTAATTGCGATCACCATTTCTGGTTACTGTGAACTTGGTAAGTCGTGTGGAGCCTTTCCTGAACATTTCAATGGAAGCGGTTGCGGGTCCAATAAATCACATCGTGATGTTCATGGAATCAGAGACTCCTATTGGGGTGATCCTATACGATTCAAAACCTTTATCGCCTACAGTACCTCCATCGAATGCCTCATCCGGCTTCAATTTGATAAATAATAAGCTCAATTTAAATTATGGATACTTGATTTGAGTTCTTGTGTTCTCAATTTGTGTGACAAGAAACTTTATTTGGTGTAGAAAGAAGAAATCAAGATCACTGCAGTACCAAAAACTACAACTTTGTCGCCTTTTAAGCACCTTGTGCAATCTATATCTGCGCCAAAAAGGGTCCTACGTTAGCCTGCTCAACATCAACAAGGACCTGGACCAGGACATTCCGCCTTTGCCGATGCTTGTAGCGACCCTATCCGAAATTGGTCCCACTTGAGTATATCACGACCGACATTGGTGGTAATATACTTAAATGTTACCAAGCTAGATATTGCCGTCGAGTCAACGCTCGATTAACCACACACTGAAGATCGTTCGTCCATACGCCCACTCGAAGGTGAGGTTCCAAAGATTATAATATTCTACAATTCAAATTACATAACAAGCCTTAAGAGTTATTACAATCCATAATGAAATAACATACATAAGTTTAGAGTTCAACGCAACGGAAATAAAAGAGCAACTAAAGACGATACATAGCAACCTCACGATGAAGTCAGTCGTGACGCTACTCCTCACGATCCTTGGAAGAGGTCGGATCCCACTCGATGATGAAACCAGGGGGAAGCTGACTAGCCCAAGCCATAGTGGCAGCTACCTCCTAAGGGGACGGTCCTGAAATATAAGCCACAAGTAAGGCTGAGTATATTAATACTCAGCAAAACTAACCCATCGGGTGATAACTACATCGCCAACTTCTAGACATGCAAGGCTCTTTGGCTGGTGGGGTTTGTTTTGCCAAAAGCAATCTAAAAGTTGATCCTTAGCCTTGCTTATTAACTTCATATTTTATTTTATTTTATTAACTTGACCATTCTAGGTGGATAGCCTAGCTAAGCAATCAAGTTTTGCAATGCAATTACATTCAGTACATAGATTTCACTTTCTCAGGATTTCTCTTCTTACTCAATGCATTATAGCGGTCAAGCAGTCTCATTAACCGCGAGAAGCGGACAGTTCGAACCGAATTTCACAACCTGGCCAGGGAAACCCACAAACAAGGGATAGCCTACCAAACACCGTAGACGTCCCAATCCGTTCCCGTCGATCCATGGACGGTTTCCAAATCCCACTGCCTTTGGGTAGAGGTTTACCGCATCACTCACGGCATCACATATAAACCCACACGCGATCAACATGGGAGAAATACATCTCCAAGAATAGCAGGCTGAAGGACCTATCCATATGAGTCTGGTAATCGGACTTACCGGTCCCATGTACCGTGTGCATGTGGTACGTTCAAAAACTTGACACAATAGTATCCGCACGTTTCGACCTTAAATGCATTCATAAAAAACAGATGAGATATCTACACATACCATCCCGTCCGTCCATCCTTATGATTCTGGCATAAATAAAGGCATGCAACTCCTATATCTCGCGAGTGTCAGGAAAACACTCGACTTGTAACGGTCCTAAAGCATAGCTTCTATCGAAACTGTCATGCTAGTATTCAACCAAAGGAACCTATGATTATGCAATTCTAGGTTTTCATTCAACTCCTTGAAACTTAAATGCACAAACATATAAGAATCATAATTGCATAATTTAAACAAAGTTAGGTTATGCTCCGGTGCTTGCCTTCTTGCTCAAAGTGGTACTCTGGCTCGGTCTCTTGGTTTGCCTGCACCACGTTCACCTCGGACACCGTCGTCGAGAGTCGTATCTACATGAAATGCATGAATGATTTAATGACGATTCTCAAGTTAACGATTTATGGCTGGCTTGAATAAAACCCCGGGTGATTTGATGGTAATAGGTGAACATTATTAAGCAAGGGCTTTACTTTCTAATGTGGCATGGTTCTGTTTCAAGATTTATTAGTTACCATTCTTTTTATTGGGATTTATTTCTTTTTCTTCTCTTTTCCTTCATTCTAGTCATTTCCCACTTATCAAAAAGTCAAGTTAGGTTAATTATTTTTAAAAGTGAGCTGACCGGAGGCTACTCAGCATTAAAACTGATTTTTAGGCCAAGTTTGACACAAAGATTATTTACACATTATTTAGAAGAAATGTTTTTATCTTTAAAGCTAGAAACAGGATTAAATTATACAAAAATAGATAAACGTTTTGTCACCAAACCATTTGGTATAAAGAACAAGGATACTGAAAGTGATCTTCCTGCCAGGGCTCAAGTTTATTTAAATTTTGGTTATTTTTCTGGATTTTATTCACTTTAAAGCCACCAAAAATTATTTAGAAATTTAATCATGCCCAAAAATTATCAAGGTCATTTTTCCTGGGTTCTTTATATTCCTTAAACTTCTCTGCTGCAAGGGTTTTATTTTTCATTGAGAAAAACGATTTCCATGATTTAAATGGCAAAACAGCAAGACTTTTACAAAATAAATCATAACTGTACAAGATATTTTTGTGCACCACATGCACATTAAGCTAGTGACATTCATAAAAACAACATATCCTAAGCTCAGCACAGGTGCATGGATAGGTTTTGAACTATGAAGAAATGTGCTCAAATTGAAAACAATTTATATTTGAAAAACTACAGCTCAAAAGTATATACATGCTGAAATGCAAATGAACTTCATGACTTAAGGAGTAAAAAGAAATTTAGTTTGTATTTGACCTTGTTTTCTATGAATTTTACAAGATCTCTGTGAATAGTGTAAAAGGGAAGATTCTATTTTACAGCCGGGACCCTAGACGTTTTTAAGGTCTTACGGAACAGTCCAAAAATTTACACTTAACCCCCTGCATCTATCGGAGAAGAACACAGTTTAGTCCTCGAGTTCGCTGGCGTCCTTACGCCGGCCAAACGGAGGCAGGTCCGGGCTGGGAAAGTGGATGAAATCGAAGAGGAGCTCACCGTGAGTCCTTTGAACAAGGTCTCGTGGTCGGGGAAGGCCGGGAAGATGGTCGTCGATGGCGGCGGCGGTTCTGCTCCGCTCCGGCGAGTCACGCCGGTGACTGCAGTGGCGGAGGAAGGAGGGGAACGGCTCGGTGAGAAACAGTGGGGCACGGCGGAGCTTCTGGTGGTGGTGGTTTGGCCGGGGGAGGCGCGGAGGAGGTCGTCCACGTGTGAGCGGACGCGGCGAGGGAAAACTCGAGCTCCGGCGGGATTTTCATGGCGCGCGAGGCTTGGGAAAAAAATCTTGGCTCTTATAGAGTGATGGAGAGGGAGTCCAGGAGATGCTCGGGAAGGGCTAGAAGGTCGGGCGCGGGCAGCCGAGCTGGGTAACCAGCGGTCATCGCCTTGCGTGGGCGCCAGCGGTCGTCGCGATGGCATGGGGCAAACAGCGGGGCAGGGCATGGGTGTGTGTGGGCGTGTGGGCGTCTGGCGCGCACAGGTGCGGCTCTGGGGAGGCTTGACTGAGCGGGAGGGGGGCGACGGACCGGCGGTCCAAGGCGACGACGTGGGTGCGTCGCTGTGAGCTCAGGTGCTGGCGTGCTTGCGTGGTGACGTGGGACACGTTGTGCAGGGCATGGCCGGCGCAGGTGAAGCTCAGCGGAGCCGTCAGTCGTGTCGGCGGCGAGCTCGGCACGCGGAGAGCGCCACGGAGCGCGTGCTCACGATTTAAATCCAATTTGGTGAGCGAGCTCCAAACTAAAAATGTTTGAACAAAACTCGTGAAAGTGTGAACACGAAAGTTGTAGAAGGGAGTGTGGGACACCTCTTTGATGTTGGAAGAAAGTTGAAATGAATGATAGTTTGGGAGAAATCGAATGAGGACGAAAACTGCTTTTTTGAGGTTTTTGGAGCTTTTGAGGGACTAAATGGCCAAATTTGCCAAAGGTCCAGAAAGGTGGAAGTTCTGAAATGTAAAGATACACACTTTTCATTTTAGGAGACTTTGATGTTCAGTTGAGAAATCTTGAGATTTCGTCAAGATTCCCTTTTTCAGCCAAGAAGTTGAATTTGAAGATCCAATCTCTGAATTAGGATTTGAGATTTGAATGGTTTCCAAAGGGTTTCAAGATGGGGTATGAAAAGGAAAGGTGCTTGGTTTGATCTCTCCTTCAAAGTTCGTATTGGCCAAAATTCAAGCTTTTATATAAAATTTGAAGTTTTTGTTTTGCCTCTTTGTGGAGTGTTTTTAATTCCTTATTGGATTCTTTTAGCATTTTTTTGAATTCTTTATTCTAATTACGCTTTATTAGACTTAATTACTTGTTTGCAATTTATTAAATACCAGGGGTGTTACACTGCTGGTGCCAATCAATGCCTCAACAGTCTACCTTTGTGCCTACATGTGGTGCGGTGATCCTGAATGCTGCCATAATGCAACATCAGTCCATCAAGCACGACATCGATCGACCAGCAGCACTCCAAAGTCGCAACCGAGTAGGATATGAGCTTGCCCACGGTGTCCTCTATACGACGCCTTCATGGATCATCACAACATGGATGACCAGACAACAGTTTACACGGAGAGGATCACCACTAGTAGGGGAGCAAACTCGGTCTTTTGGCCACCAACGTGTTACGCATATGCAGCCTGCTCAGGGCTCTTTAGCTCTGGTGCACGGTGATGTGTGCATGCTAGACAGTAGCAAGTTTTTTCCCGGTGACTTCCATTCCCATTACGCATTTTCCTCTCTTTCCACTATCCATATTGTGGGTGTGGAGAACTGAGACACGGAAGGTGAAATAAAATGGATGAGAACATATATAGAGGTTTCCACGTTAGATTGATAATTATTGCGTGATAGTTGATAATGGATGATATATATCCAAAGGTATTTTTGTAGCTTCAATTTGGAGAGGAGGAATGGTGCATTGCCAGCCTGCACCCTGACACATGGAAAAAGCCTTGACTAAAAACCCATACATGTTTCTATTTTCTCTAAGATGTGCCATATTTTTACACACGATATACTATCCGAATATCTAACAGCCACAATTTTAACACTTGTAGGCAAAATATAGAACATTCCAGGTTCAAACTGGTGACCTCATTGTCGCGAACATCCAGCTTCGAGCTCATGACCTCATGGTCACGACCATCCGTCTTCAAGCTCATGACCTCATTGGTCATGCTAGTCTTCATTACCACTACACCACATGTTCACATGTGAGTCAGAAACTAGTATTATTTTTTTATATTAATTCATTCGGATCGTATATATAATATACATGAATATCTAAATAATATTAAATGAAAAAAATTTCAGTATAATATTGTATTCTTCATCGAGTACTACAATTTTGATGTTTACATGTAAAGTTTGTTTTTATCCGACTTAATATGAAGATTTGTAATATCTTTTCCAACTTACAAATCGATCTCTATTTTCACCACCGGTTAAAATTACAAATTGGCGGTGAAAATCAGTGTGTTCTCACTGCTGATTCACGGTTTGAAGCAACGGTGAAAACTTTTACAGTTGGTTGGCGCACTAAACCGGTGCTGTAATGGCATGCAGAAAAATGATTTCTCAAACAGTGCTTCTTCGTCGCTTTTGCATGGAGAAAACTTGCATAAGTCGAAACAGCTCCCAGACGTCGGTCATGATGAAGCCGGAGGGCCGATATATACAGGACAGAAATCAACTTGAACCGACGCCGGACGCTGCTTCAGCCCCTTGCGGGCAGCACCCTGGAACTATTTCAATTTGTCAAATTGAAGGTCGAACAACAAGACGACCACAACAAGGCTCATGAATGACTCCTCCGCCAGCGCTTATGTTCAATGGCAGGCCGCCATCGCCATGGCTGATACTGGCGCGGTGGCGCCTACCCAGCTGTATTCTTCGCCGACTCTGCTGTGTCCACGGTGAAGATGAACGCCGTGCAGGTGCTCACTGGCGTGCAGGCAATTGAAGTTCCAGCGGCTTCCCCGGCACGGCGGGGCTCGCCAGCGGCTACCGCGGTCCATGGAGCGCGTCCACCAGGGCCCTGCCTGGAGCTTGCTTGGTCACCGTCGTAGTCCACGCAAGCGCTAGCTCCATCAACACTTAACACCATTCTTTTAGGCATCCTCAAGCTCCAGCAGCTGGTCCTCAGCGGAAAGCGGCAGCGCTTGTTGGAGCTTGTCTGATTTCCCCTCTCATCTAATTTCTCAATCCAAATTGACATTTGGGTGCTCGTCATCTATTTTTCCAATTCAATTTCTCCGGGGTAGCTTCCTCCATTCGACTACAATGTTCTCCATCCAAGATCAATTTCACCAGTCCGTCCGGTTGCATTTTTCCCAATCCAAGACGCACCCAGCGTGCCTGCGGGCGCATCCGTGCAGGAGTGATGGGCGGGAGGGTCGTGGGAGGAAAACGGTGGGTGGAACTGAATGGGACTGGATAAGAGGAAGAAAAACGAACAAGAAGCACTAGAGATTGATTCCAAATGGAACGAACTATATTCGCCTCGCATCAAACGGATCCAAATCAAATCAAAGCTCTTTATACAACACAAAATGGAAACAGATGATGTGGAGGAGTGCCACCGTCAAGCATCACGCGCACGTGCTCGGTGATCATGCCGAGAGGGCCGAAGCGGAGGAAAGCGCGCCGACTCCCGGCGGAGCTTGCACGGTGGCGTAACGGCTGCTCTTGGCGTGCTCAACAGAGGAAGGCAAGAGTTTATGGGTATTTATCCTTTTCACTGTAGGCATCCTAAACTGCCAAATAGGTCTTTGACTTGGGTCTCCATTGTTGGAGATAGCCTAACAGAGGATGTCACTTTTTCCTTTGTCGCTGTTGTTTATTCCAAATGATCCGTTTCAGAAAAAACTATCCCATTCCTTCTCTCTCCTTAGTGAATCGAGTCAATCCAATGATGATAATTCGATTCATCTTTGCCACATAAGACTATGCACCTGCCACTACAGATGGCCTAAGGGCCCGTTCGGTTCTCACAGAATCATCGCCCAGAATGTTTCCGAGCCAGATTGGTTGTGTAATTTCTATACTGTTTAATTAGGTGGAACAATTCCGGGATGTATTCCAGGCGAACCTAACGGAGTCTATGTGGTGTGCGGGCCAAGCAAGCAAGGATGGGCAGCAGCAACCGATTTGGCATGGCATACCCTCAAAGCCTGCAGCATTCCCCTCTGGTCTGTGTCTTGCTGTCTCTGCATTCAACTTTCTACTCGTGCATTTGGGACTTGGGAGTACCCTGCTCTTAGACATCGGTTTAGTTCCTGGACATTCACTGTTCATTTTCGGTATTCATTCAAATGGAAAGCATGATTCCTCCCATAAACTTTTGCTACAGTAAATTTCCCAAACTTCCCTTATCTACAGTAAGTTTCTGACTCAGGGCCTACCAGACCATTTTGCATGATGATGTCAGGTCCTTCCAGCACATCAGTAAAATAAAATACCATTTTGCTTTCCCCTGGTGGCTTCCATTCCTAATTAAGAGGACTAGCTTCGTTTCCCATTATATTACATAATACCATATTCTCCTACACATTTTTCATGTAGTGGAGAAACATAGATGATAAAATAAAATGGATGGGACTATATATGGCAAAACATCGCATGGTACATTACTTATTATTATCTGGTAGTTGATATAGGACAGTATATATAGAAAGGCATTTCTAGAAATCCAAAATTATATTATGAGGAAGAACCACACAATAGAACTATGACATTTGGAACTAGTTTTGTGTATAAACCTAGACTTTGGTTTGATTTTTTCCTTGATTTTATTAAATTAATAAAGTTTGTGCTTTGCAAAAATTACAGGGGTTTTAATTTCAAATGGACCATGAGGTAGTAGTTGATTAAGAATTTGTCAATTTTCTGAGCCATCTGCATAGGACTAGCCGCAACCCAACGCCTAAATACAATAATAGAGACAGCATTTTCATAGGATATTGTTTTGGAGATGATTCCTTATTTGCGGGGTCAAATAATTAATGAATAATCTTATGATTTTGTGCTTTAATTGGTTGCCCAAACTAGGAATTGGCTCGGCCTGTGCTATGCTAAAGGCGTTGGTGAGCCAAACTAGCTCCTGGGATGGAAAAAGAGAGAGTGTACGGAGGAGTCTGTAGGTGGGCTGTGCAGTGTCCGTCTCCGTCGGTTCGTTCCGTCCTCAAAGCACGCAATCTTCACCAGCAAAGGCAGCCGGCAAAATCCCTGCCGGCAAAATCTTCACCAGAAGGCGACTAGGCACACTGGTCTGTCTCTGTGTCCTGTCTCTGCATTCAACTCCTACATCTTGGAACGTGCTCTATCGGTCTGGGAGATGAGACTTTGATCATTGTGCCAACTTTAAAGATTTTGTTAAAAAAACATGTGTCATTTTTTTAATGAACACACTTGTTTAATTATTACATCAACTTGGTCTCCGTAGGGTGCAGATTGTTAGCCTTCTGCCACATAGGACTCCCTTTAATCCGAAGATGAAACGAAACATCAGTGATGTGCGTATCTCTCTATCTATCTGTTTCCGTTTTACATCATGCACGACAGTTTGTGAGTGCAATAAATTATGTGTCCTACCGTTACGTAGTCATATGTAAATCGTGCATTCTTTTTAATGCAAACTGGGGGAGTGGGGGAGGGGGAGTGATCCCCACCTGGATTTATTCAAAAAGATACCTTAATTTTCTGAGTCACAAATGAAACGGTGACTCCAAACATTACGGTCTGAACAAACATTTGAAATACTACATCGAGTACTACAACCAATACCAAGGAAGACCTTGCTGCTTTGGGTATGCCAAAGACGCGGAATGGTGAGTAACGCGACCCCCCTTACACATGAGTAACATGTGTATAAATCCAGTCCCAGGAGGCTGGGACACACATTTGCAATAGAACGGATCATTGCCGCGTCGATGGCAGTGGTTCACGAATATGAATCTGAAATGAAAAAAACAAAAAGAATGGAAGGTATTCCTAAATCTAGAACAACATTGATGAAGTAGACAACATCGCAACTCAACATTGTAATGACCCGGCCCACACCACTATATATGGGTAACCTTCTCCAATGATGATCTGTTCTCAGTAAACCCAGGCAAGGGCGGGTACAAAAACACTTGGCAAGTCCAACCCTGCCCAACGGATGGAGATATAAGTTCATACATAGTGGTGTACAATGAACCGGCTGAGGTTTAATTTTGTAAAAAGCTGGTTTGTCCAGATGCATGGTTAATTTTGTAAAAGAACTTTAGCAAAAGTGTAATATAATTATACTTCTAAACATTTGAAAAGTGTGTCCACCTTTAACGCTACGGGACACTCCATCCATAGTAGCCCATGGCACTCTACCAGACTGACACAACTAGAGCCAATAGTATAATTTCCTTGGAAGTTATTTCTCTTGCCAATCACTTCTGGTTATTTGCACGAGACCAAGTATGGATAGCCTTTGCACTAAGGATGTGAGAGCTTGTTTTGAATTGAGGATTGAAAGGAGGGGTTGGGTTGTGTATGCCCTTTTTTTCTGAGCACCACCCGTGTGTTTTAAGGTGAGTAGAATTGGTCCTTTAGCCACCGACGTGTTATGAAGCGTGCACCTGGTTTTTCGTATCGGCAGTGCCAGGCTAGGGTGGCTAGACAGCTAAACCAAACATGTGAATGATGCATTACACAAGCCTGTCTAGCCCCTTGGACACCCATCGGATTACCACCTTACTTGTATTTTGCCTCCTCCTCCGATGTCTGATAGCAGCACCTCCATCCCGGACCCCCCTCCGGCTTTTATTAGGTATATAACAAGCTTGATTAAAATTATAGGAAACTCGAGGTATATTGGGCTCAATTTGTTTACCGGCAAGCTTAATATCGTGTAGAAAGAACAAAGAAGATTGCAATACCAGAGACTACAACCTTGTTGCATTTTCAGCACCTTCTGCAGTCTGTGCCTGGTCTGCCAAGGGTCCTGCATTAACCTGCTCGACGCTAACCAGGAGCTGGACACACTACTACAGAACAGAGTTATTGTAACACCAACTTGTGTTACTATATCTCTATAAATGTTTTACTAGATATGCTAGTAACACATCCTGTTAGTGTTACTAATTTCAATATTACCACTACATGATCTTTGTAACAAAACACATGTGTTCTTTTATTTTCAAAAAAGTGTTACTAGTTCTTTTGGGTAACATGTTTTTTTAGCTCTTGTAACACTTTCACACTTTTGTAGTAACACTTTGTGAATAGAAAACACCCAAAAAATAGCAAAAAAGATCAGTGCTTCATGAGATTCAAACCCACAACCTCCCCTTTCCACACATATAACCACATCTACCACTACACCACACATCAACTTGTGTCAAGTTTTTGTTTGGAATCGTCGAATATTATAGAAACCGAGTGTAAATTGATTATTTGAGGCCTTAAACAAATTTAAATTAAAATATTGTCAAGTACAAAGTTTCATAACTTTTCAAGACATACAACTTTCATTTTGGTAGCATTTCAATCCAACATTGTTTACAAAGTTTAAATTTCAAATTTGAGAAATCCGAACTTAGTTTTCTTTGACAAGATGAATTCAAATAAAATAGTTATCAACTACAAAGTTTCACAACTTTTCAAGATGTACAACTTTTATTTTGGTAGTATTCCAATCCAATGTCATTTATAAAATTTCAAATTTTAGAAATTCAAACTTAGTTTTCATTAACAAGGTGAATTCAAATAAAAAATGTGTCAGCTACAAAATTTCACAACTCATTGTGATCTACAACTCTCATTTTGTATATTTTGCCATCCGAGGTCGTTTGGAAACTGAAATTTCAAATTTGAGAAATTCAAGCGTACTTATATGTGTTACAAAATATTGTCGTTTCGTAACATTTAGTTGTAACAATAATTTTGTGTTACTATAAATTTTATATTTGTTACAAATATTGTTAGTTTGTAACATTTAGTCGTAACATTAATTTTGTGTTACTATAATTGTTTTTTTGTAACACAACTTTACAAAAGAAGTTCAATGTGTTACCATGGTTATATGTAACACATAGCTTTGTGTTCCTATAAATTTTATTTGTAACACATTGATGAATATGTTACGAGCATGTGTTACTAAAAGTATGTTCTGTAGTAGTATGTTACAAGCGTGTGTTACTAAAAGTATGTTCTGTAGTAGTGACATGGTTGTCTCTTTGTCGTCAGTGGGATGCGGCGGTGCTGCAACCTGAACAGTGACAGCGACGGTTCTTGTGTGCCACCTATGCTGCTGCTGCTGGCTATCAATAGTCTACCTCTGAGCATACATGCAAAGCGGCGAACCAAAATGCTACGATAGAGCAACCTCAATCCATCAAATCGCATCAAGTTCGGTGCCAACGAGGAACCCTCGGAAGTCGCAGCCGAAGAGGAGATGAGATTTGTCATGGTGTCTGCCGGCCGCTGCCTCCATGGCTCCTCTCCGCGTGGATGACCAGCCTCCAGCAGCAAACATAGTTGATGAAGAGTAGGAGGTGAGCATAAACGGTCCTTTGGCCAGCGACGCGTGATGAAGCCTGCACAAGGCTCTTTTGCATTGGTAGAGCCGGGCTAAGGATGCTAGATAGCGAAAACAGGTGCATGTTGTCTAACACCTTGGACGTATACTCTACCAATAACCAGCTTACGTGTACTTTGCCTCCATCCTTTTTTGTTATGACAACCCAAGTTTTAGCTCTCATTATTAAGCTTTTTCCCAGTGGCTTCCATTCCCGTTGCACATTATTCCCCTCTCTTTTCTCCTACCCATTGTGCTTCTGCTGCGGAGAACTAAGGCATGTAAGGTGAAATCAAATAGTTGTGAATATATATACTCGTTGCACGGTACACTTTTAATTATTATCTGGTAGTTGATAGTGGATCATTTAAGTGCCAAAGCATTTTCTGTACCTTAGAATTTGCAGGGAAGAACGGTGTGCTGGAACTGGAAGCCTGCACCCTTAACACTTGGAACAAGTTTCGTCTATAAACCTCAACTTTGGTCACTGTTATCTCTAAGCTATGCGTTATTTCTTGAACAAAATGAGAAGGTGGATAGTGGTTGATTAGAGTTTGTAAATTTGCATAGCCTTCTACTTATTATTCCGTGCAACCATACAGCTTTTCCTCAGGATATTACTTTAGAAACAATTCCTTATTTGCATGAAAATCTAATGAATAGTCCCATGAGTTTTTTTTTCGTATGTATTAGGTGCCCACAATAGGATGGAAAAGGTAAGCAATAAATGCTTCCTTAAAATACACGTTAACCATTGTACTTAAAGTCGACATTCAGATTAAGGTCCACCACAAGAGAAAATATTAAATAAAAATTCTCTCACTCCAGCTTCTTCGTCACATGGCTTCTCTCTCTGTTGCAATGAGGAGCTTGTGGAGCTGGATACCTGAATGTGGGTAGTTTTAGTTTACTGCACTTGGAACAACACTTCTGTTCACAAATTGTGTGCCCAGGACAGCAACAATAGCTGACTGACATGTGTCATACTTTAAGATCATATTGGAAACAACACAATGGACTTGCCCTTAGTCCCCATGGTTTTGATCCCCTACCCATATTAGTTGTACCAGTTAGTGCACTTGTCCCTGGACAAAGCGCTAGCATCCATTTTGCTTGCCAAACCCAGGGTGCATATTTTATCTGCCTACGTTTGGACTTTGGAAATCGAACCCAAACAAAGAATGATCCTTTTCTCGAATGCTGACCATCTGGATCATTGCCGCCGGAACGGCTGGAGGAGGAGGCGTCAGCAGCTACGGCACTGGGGCGCCATCAGTGTGGGAGACTGGATGGCCCAATGATGTCGTTGGGGCTAGTGCCGGAACCAGAAGCGCGAGGATCTCCTTTGTTGGTATGGCGGAGCCCGGAGCAAGCCACAAAGTTTATCAAGAGAGCTCGGGGCCGAGGAATCTTCGTCGGAGGTATCAAGGGCACCATCCATTGGAGTGGAAGCATCAGGGAAGGATCGAAAAGCAAAAGGGTTGAAGAAAGCATCGGCCCCGTGTGCTACCATGAACGGAAGGAGAAACTAGAGACGAGGAAGAGAAAGAATTAGACAATTCAACTCAACTGTATTAGCTTGTGACGTACTAATACAAAGTTAGCCAGCGGACGTGCCTCAAAGAAAGCTAAGCAGGTCCTATACAAACGGAGTCAACCCTAAATAAAGAACAGCGGCACGCAGGAGATCTACACGTTGTACAGAGGAAGAGTCCGAGTGAGCTCGATATGACAGTGTAAGTTTCAACTCTCGGTGGTAAATATTTTCCTAGTGGCTTCCATTTCCATTGCACATTATATTCCTGTGTGTTAGTGGAGATATGAGGCCATGGAAGGTGAAATAAAATTGATGAGAATATAGATAGTGGCCGCGTGGAGATTCAAATATGCTTGGAAGAACGGTGCACTGCAAGCCACCACCCCTATCACTTGGAAAAAGCTTTGACTTTTAAACCTAAACTTTGGTCACTATTTTCTCTAATATATGCATTATTTTTCAAACAAATTGATTGGTGGATAATGGCTGATTAGTGTTTGTTAATTTTCATACCCTTTTGCTTAGGATTCCGTGCAATCCAATGCCTTTGACAAGCTACTATGGCCAAAACACACTCTCTCAATGAGAACATCGTGCACACACATGTTAAATCGCAGTGCATCTCCTTGAGTACGATGGCTATCATGACTCCATGAGGTTGCACAAGTGGAGGACAATGAGGTTGGTGGGTCGTCCATGAGTACCTATTATGTCCCGTTGCATCCTAATACTAATTCTTCCAAGTCACCCTTATTTGTGGTGATATATTGGCGTGTAGAATAGAAAGGGTTTTCAGAAATGTGGTGCTATTGGAAAAACCTAGAATTATCGTTGCAGATATATAAAGCGCTGCACAAGTATAGTGTCGACTGTACAACTTATGTACAGCTAGTAGGTTTGATCTCTGTACCTGTTTTCTACTACATATTTACTGTGTGCGCTGAAGATTAAGGTGAGGCCCTTTAGTCTCGCCCTGATAGGCCTGGCTGGCTGGTCGGTATTGTACAGGGTTTGTGTAGCCGTGATTAATCTAGTGCTGTGATTTCTTTGTGAAGCAGGAGATTTGACTTTACCGTATTAGATCCGAAACCTTAACAGAGAAATTACTGCCGCATGCCTAAAACATGACATACTAAATATTACCCTATGTTAACAAAATTCAAAAGTATATAATTAAATATATCTCTTTAACTACATTAACTATTATCTATTATGTAAATCCTACCATAATACGCTACAATAACAAAATATCAATACACCAACTATGATCTATTATCTAAATTTCACTACATTAAATGTTAAGAAAAAATAAAGAAATTACTTTCACTGGAGGGGCGGTGGCTGGCCGGTGTGCTGAAAGGAATGGCTGGCCTGCAGGCCAGTGGGAAGGGCGGTGGCCGGAGGCCCTTTCCTTCGCTACCGCCCTTGCCGATGCCGGCCGTGGAGGCCAGCGGTGGCAACGTTGGCCAGCGCCGCCGAGGGGACCACGGTCTCGCAGTGCCCGGCAGGGATGAAACCGGTCGGGAACGGTCATAAAAATGGCCTAACCATTTCGTTTTCATATTTTTATGCGGGAACGGAAACGAAATCGGGAATTACCGGTCGGGAATACGAAATCGGATATGCGGGATATCGAAAACGGAACAATTCAATCGGAAACATGTCGGGAACGGTTGGAAACTGGTAGTTAAAAGCCGGAATAATAGACCATTTGTATATTTTTACGCAACTATATGCTACCGACTACAAAGTGCATAGTATACGTTACAAAATACGTGTATATTTTTAACATAGTTATTTGATTAATAATCCACTCTAATAAGTCTGCAGAAAATTAAAATACAAGTGTATGTATATATATGTATATATATGATAAACTCAAGAAAAAGTACTGGAAAAATAATTATTTTGTTTGAGACATGGAAAGGAATGAAAGTAGAGAAAAAAAGAAAACAAGAATCATTCGAACAGGCAAAGTAGCGCTACTTGATGGGCCACCATGGGCCTGCTGAAATGGTCCGTGCATGCATGACGCGGTAGGCAGCAGCAGCACTGGCTTTTGCGCCCTTTGCCCTTTTAGTCCCAAACCGGCTAGGGAAGCAATGTTCGTTGATGCGCCCGCTATATAAAGAGCCTCCATTCTGATATGCCTCTGCCCTGCGCAAGCTCCCAGCAATGACAAACGGGAATTTCCCGAATATAAAAATGGGAGATCCCGATTGAAAAACGGGAACCGTGAAATCGGTCGGGAAAAATCCGAAACCGAATCCGGCACTAGTTTCTCCGGATTTTCCCGATTTTGAATTTTCTTGATAAAACGATATTTGATAGGGAAAAGCGGTATACGGTGTCGGTCGGTATGGGATCTTCCCGTTCCTATGTTCATCCATACTGCCCGGAGGTGGTGGCGACGACAGCCACAGCTAACTTAATGCAAGATGCTCGTGTTTGGTTCGAGTAGCTTACGATGGCCTGCATAGCATTTATTTGGTTATATCGTAACGGTTCTCTTAGATGTGAAGTCAAGGACGCTGGCGGGAGGGAGCGGCAGCAGGCGGCGCAGGAGGGTTATTTACTCACCGGTTATGGGTTGCTCATTACCCATGGATATACGTCGGGCGCGGGCATGGGCAACATTTTTTACCCACGGGCATACTGGACGCAGATATGCTATCGGGCGGGTAAACGTCTTACCTGCACCTTACCCGACGCGCTGCCATCCCAGGACACCGCTGATGGCCGCTGATAGCAGTGCGCAGGAGGCTTGAGCAGACGGCAGACCTAGGAGCACCATATGGTGTTACTATTGCCGCCGACATTGCTGTTTCTGTGAACTAGCAGAGAGTCGATCGTGTACAGTTTTTCCTGAACGTGTCAATGGAAGCGGTTCCAAGAAATCAGATCACTATGTTCAGTGAATCAGGCTGGTGTGATCCCACGATTCCCACGAAAGCTTTTGTCTACCACATTATTAGTCCCTCACTATCTGGCACCTGTGCTATTTACACCTGGGCGACCATAGGTCTCGGATTGACCTGATCATCGCAAATCAGGACCTCAACAACGACGTTTCATCTTCATCATAGCAAGCTGGATGCGGCGCTGCTGCAACCTGAACCGTTACAGAGGCGGTTCCACTGCGCAACCCTAACCGCCGCTGGCAGCAATCGATGGTCTACAACTGATCAAACAAGGGATGGAGTCGTATCAATAAGCACGGCGCCGAGGAGCAGCTCACAGAAGTCGCAGCCAAAGAGGAGAATAGCTTGATCACGGTGTCCGCCGGCCATGGCCTCCATTTCTCCTATCTGATTGGATGACAAGGCACCAGCTGCAAATGCAGTAGACGAACATTAGGTGGTCTGCTGAATCGGTCCTTTGCCCACCAACGCGTTATGAAGCCTGCACAGGGCAGTTCTGGTGGCTTCCCAGTGGCTTCCATTCCCGTTTCACGTTCTCTCGTCTGTTCCCCCTTGAAGCTGGAGTGGAGAAGTGAGTCATGGAAGGTGAAACAAAATGGATGAGAGTATATATAGCTGTTGCATACTACATTGGTAATTAATGTCCGGTAGTTGATAGTGCAATACGTGATAAAAATCACCCATATCAACAGCATTTGAGCTTCCGGCGCCGGTGCCTACCTGGCCGAGATCTACGCCAACTTCGCGGCATGGCCGGCGCGCTGTGAAGCTTCGCCGCTCCGGAGACACTGTGTGTTTGTGAACTAGAAGATTAATGTATAGCCACGGCGATTTGTGCGTTTGATCGTGACAGGAGGTTTATTGTGATTAGTGGTTAATTTTATTGAAAGTGTGTAGAAAGATTGTAACCGTGCTCATTTTCCAGAGGGTGCATGCATCATTTACATATTTAGTTCGGTTGTAGTATTTTTATCATGGCATCAAATAAACAGCTTTTGACTACAAATCCAGGGATGAAGCAATGGTGTTTTGATGCTTCAGACAGATAGACTCACAGGTTCCGTACTTCCCAAAATTGTTGCGGTTCTGAAGGAACATTTATACCGAAGTTAAATGTTATGTTGTTAGTCATGAGCAGCTGCTGCAGCAACATCCGGGTCTCTGACTCGGCGCGGCTCCATTCATAGCACCAGAGGAAGAAGAGAGGAGAAAACATGAGGGTTGGTAAAGTAAACTTCACAAGTCGTCGTGTTTTTAGAGGCAGACTGTTGCAATTAGCCAAACACAAACAATAACTAACTCCATGCTTTTTTCACACTTGGTGGAGTGGAGCTGGAAAATGATGAAGTTGGTGGAGTGGACCTGTTTTTTTTTTCTGGAGTGGAGTGCTGCCAAATATATAGAACCAAAAAATAGCTAATGTACAGTTGAATTAGCTCCCAGGCGGCGAGCGAAGAAGACTAATGGCCGTGTTGTTAGTTGACTGAAGAAGACTAATCAAACGAGGCAACACTGGACGATGATGATGATTTGCGGGCCATAGGCACTTGATGTCTATCTACTGGGCCGATAAGGAGCCCTGGGAACTCGTAGCTGAGAAGAGAAGAGCTTGCTCACAGTGTCCGCCGGCCACCGAATCCATGGCACCAGCAGCAAGCGCACACAGTGCACCAACTGTAAGAGGAGCAAATCTGGTCTTTAGGCCATCGACGTGTTCTGCAGCCTACATACACTACTCCACAAGGGGAAACTGCCGTGAGTGCCCACCTTTGCCGTGAGCCAAAAGACGGGCTCACGGCAAACACATCTTTGCCGTGAGCTAAAAGAGGGCAGCTCACGGCAAAGAAAACCTCACGGCAACAGATCTCTTTGCCGTGAGCTAAAAGAGGGAAGCTCACGGCAAACAAAACCTAACGGCAAAAAAACAATCTTTGCCGTGAGCTTAGAAAGGGAAGCTCACGGCAAACACAAACTCACGGAAAAACCTCTCTTTGCCGTGAGCTAAAATAACAAGGCTCCCGGTAAACTTATTTCAAAATTATTTTAAGTGGCTGCCTCCCATTCACCCCGTGACGGCACTAAAGGCCGTTAGGGCCCTAGTTTGCCGTGAGCTTGGTAAAGCTCACGGCAAACAGTCCTTTTGCCGTGAGCTTTATAAATGCTCACGGCAAACAGGCCTTTTGCCGTGAGCTTTACAAATGCTCACGGCAAACAGTCCTTTGCCGTGAGCTTTTATAAAGCTCACGGCAAATCTTATCTTTCATAATTATTTAAAAATAGCAAACAAAGTCTAAAAATCATAAATTTTGTGGATGTCTACTGGTATGAGATAGCAAGACTGTGGAGAAGGTTTGACATGGTTTCGCATAAGTTTGTTTCATACGATGCACAAAATTGAAGATGTCCGTAGAAGTTTCATAAACATGAGAAGAGATTTCTAGTTTTTGAAGTCAAAGTAAAGCTTAAGTTTGAGTTTGAGTTTAAAAACATTTTGTATATGATGTAGACACTATAATATGGTCTTTCCTAAAAGTTAGTAACTTTTAAGATATATTTGATATTTATTTGTATTTAAAATATACACCAAATAATGAAAAAATTTTAAGACGTGAAGAAAATAATGAAAAATATTGATAAAGTTACTTAAATGAAAGTCTATGAAATAGTTTGATCATTATAGTGACTTTGTAAGAAAGTAAGAATATGAAAACATGTGAAACTAAAATAAAAAGTACTTGCTTGCCGTGAGTATTTTGGGAGGCTCACGGCAAAGGTAATGTTTGCCGTGAGCCTGAGAGGAGGCTCACGGCAAAGTGCCTATTTGCCGTGAGCCAGGGAAGGCACACGGCAGAGGGAAACACCCACGTGGGTGAATATATGAGCGAGAAAAAATAGAAAAAAATTAGTGTGAGAAAACAAATAATTTATGGGGGAGAAAAAATAGAAAAAAATAAAATTTAGTAGGAGGGAAAAAGAAAGATGGCTTTGCCGTGAGCCAGATCTGGCGGCTCACGGCAAAGAGCCCAGGCGCTCCTCTTTTTCCTCCTCTCTTTCCTTTCTCCTCTCACTCTTTTACATTCGCACTCACTCTTTCATTCCCCCGTCGCCGCCGCCACCCGCTGCCGCCGCCGCCAGCCATACGCCGCCAGCCGTCGCCGCCGCCGCCAACCAGCCGCGGCTCCCCCATGCGAGGCCGCCAGACGCGCGCGAGGGCAGGGCCGGCAGGCCGCGCGAGCCAGGCCGCCAGCCGCGCGCGAGGGCAGGGCGGGCAGGCCGCGCGAGCCAGGCCACCAGCCGTGCCGGTAGGGCTGCCAGGCCGCGCGCCGCGCGCGAGAGCCGGGTGCCTGGCCACGCAAGGCAGGCCGCCACCCGCGCCGGCCAGGGCGCCAGGGCTACCCGCGGCCAGGCCGCCAGCCGTGCCGGCCGCGCCGGCCGCCAGGGCTGCCCATGGCCAGGCCGCCAGCCGTGCCGCGCCGGCCGCGTCGGCCGTGCGAGGTCAAGCCACCAGGGCGCCAGCCGCGCCGCCCAAGTCTGCTGCCCCCGACGCTGGCCCGAGGTCTCCGTGCACTCTAGGTGAGAATTGCTCCGCACAATGCTTGTTAATTCCTATATATGTTAATTGTGTGCGAATTGATGATGAATTTGTAATAAACTCTTGTGAATTTTGGTTTAGTATTGATATAACGTTGGTTTTGAAATTATTATTAGAATTCATAAAGCATGTTTGTAGTTCACGTAACCGAGTTAGGCGTCTCCCGTTCAGAAGAGATACAGTTCAAAATATGCCGAGATATCTGCATATTTAAAACCGTATCTGTTTCGAATTGTCCACGCATTTGGACAGCCCGAGGATGCATCTATGTGGTTAGTCTCCATGTTCTACTTCTATCCGGGACAGAGTTTCGGCAGTATCTCCCTGTTGTTCTCTAGATACACACTCTCCTTCCAAGGACGTGTATCTGGAGAACAGCGGGGAGGTGCTGCCAAAATTTGGGCCCTATGGGCAGAAGTAAGCACTTTTGACTCGATCAATATTCTTGATATACTACAAATCTCAAAAAAATTAATCACATTTCAGGAGTTGGGAGATTGTGGGCGTAGGTGATCATACACGCCTTGTCAATGGCATACTAGGCCTTTTGTGTAGGGAACACTTCCCTGGCATGGTTTTGCATGATGGTGTGTACGAGTCGGCATTGACTTTTGAACACTACTACTCAGCGGTGGACCAGCGAGATCTTTTGGACAGGCTTTATGGTAACGTGGTGGAGCGGGTGAAGGGCGAGTTATGGGTAAGTTGACCTCACACTACATTACTCTATTCATTGCATTCAGAGCATATAAGTATTGTATGTATATGCAGGATTTCTTCAGGTGCGAGGATGGATGTGAGGTAGACGCACAGGCTAATGCTCATAGAGCCTGCAAAAAGCTAGTGCATGGTATGCATTATGAGGCGCGCATCCAGGCTATCATTAATTATCACGCAGAAGTGCTTCACACGAAGGTCACCAAGGAGGAGGCAAGAAAGATGACGCTAAACAGGGGGGCAATACCTCCAGGTAACTAACAACCTTGAAGACTCTTCTTTACTAAGAATAAACATGCTTCATTTGATATTCTACGTTTAATTCATGTCTTGTAGGCGCCTGTTAGTTGGTGTAATAATCACGCACAAACCTGGGAAAGAATGATGGATAGGTGGTGCTCTGCTGAATGGCTGGCAAAGATCAACCTTGCCCGGGAAAAGCATTTGAAGATCCAAGGACCAGTGCACCATCAAGGCAACCGAAACCTCAGGGCATTTGCAAAAACATGGGTAAGAGGATACCTTTCTTTGCTTTGATGTTAGACATAGTGATCAATATCTAACAACCTTACACTCATTGTCCGCAGTCTGATTCACATGGTGGCTAGCCTTGTGGCGAGGTGAAGGCATACTCTTTAGCTCACATGGGCAAGGCGACGGCAGACACTGACTTCAGCATGGAGACACCGGCCTCAGCGTACACCAATCCGACAATCGCCCCACAGCTTAGTGCATACACACAGAGGGAAAGGGAGGTCCATGGGTCGGAGTACGATCCAAGCACCCAGAACTTTGATGGACGAATCGTCATGGAGGTAGAAGGAGGCAGAAGGCATGGGCGTTACTGGATGGGTGACAGCACGATCGACTCGGCCTCGACGCCAAGACTCTCCGAGATTCGAGCAAGGGCGTCGAGCGGAAGCAATGCGATACGCCCAAGACAAACCGTTGACCAGATGCAGATAGCGAGTCTACAGGTTATTTCTGTTTACTTCGGGCTTTTTTCAATTCTGACACTATTAATTTGAATTCTAACATATATTATGTTGCAGGCCCAGCTACTAGAAGAGAGGAGCCAAAGGGAGCAAATAGAGGCCTCCATGAGCCAGATGTATCTTTGGATGCAGAATACGGGTGCTCAGATCTCTATACCTCCGCCACAGATTCAATTGTACCCAGCGCCTCATCAACACACACCTGTGAGTATATATGAATGCTTTAGTTTGAATGTTGGTAACTTAACTCTTTCCCCACATGTGCAATATATTATTCTTTGTGTAGGGTCTATCGGCGACATCAAATGATCCTGCTGCTAATGTGTCGCCTGGTGCTACTGTGTCGCCTTGGGGGACTTGGGGATCTCAGCCAACGCCACGAGGCCCACCTGCTACTGTGTCACCTTGGGGGCATTGGGGCTCTCAGCCGTCTCCGCCGCCGGAGGCAAACCCACAGGATCAGGATCTGTCCACACCCTCCCCCTCCAACCCTTGGGAACGAAGGCCTTTGCCGTGAGCCGGGTACTTGGCTCATGGCAAAGGTGCCTGGCTCACGGCAAACACGGCACCTTTGCCGTGAGCCAAGTGTCCGGCTCACGGCAAATAGGCCTTCTTTGCCGTGAGCCTTTGAGCTGGCTCACGGCAAACCTCCTTGCGGGCCCCACTAACGCCATTGACGGCCGTTCCTCGCCGTCATCGTAAAATTTGTTTTGCCAAAGGGGTACCACGGCTCACGGCAAAGGTTTGCCGAGAGGGTCTTTTTTGGCTCACGGCAAAGGTCCCTTTGCCGATAGGTTTTTTGCCGTGAGGTCTTTGCCGTGAGCCGGCTCACGGCAAAGGCTTTGCCGTGAGCATTTGGCCCTTTGCCGTGAGCATTGTGGCTCATGGCAAACTAGCTGAATCCGGTAGTGGGACCAACTCTAAGAGGTGAGCAATTCTGTCTTACGGCCATTGACGTGTTATGCAGCGTACATGCACTACTCTAAGAGGCGATCAAATTCTGTATTTTGGCCATTCCGGTTAAACAGTACCCTCTCCATTCCTCCTACTCATTACTCATTGTGGTTGTAGCGTAGAACTGAGGCATCGAGCACTATGTAAGAAACCGTCAAAGGTGACACATATAGGAGACGCTTGTTAAAACCGCTTCTCCAATGACTTATGGGTGACGCTTGCTAAAATCCCGCGTCACCTATAGTTGCTCACGAGCAACACACGTCACATATACACCCATATAGGAGACGTGGTATTTAGACAAGCGTCACCCATAATAAGGGTGACGCTTGTTAAGAAACTCGCGTCACCTATATATCTCACTATGAGAGACACTGTTCAACAACCAGCGTCACCCTTATATGGGTGACGCTTGTTAGCAAACTAGCGTCACCTATATTTCTCACTATGGGAGGAAAAACCACCAAAAATAGAGTTCGTAAGATGGAGAAACTACCAAAACAAAAGTTGTAGAACTTGAAAAGTTATTAAAGTTTGTAGTTTACAACTTTTTAATATGAAGTTATCTGGTCAACGAAAAGAAAGTTTAAAAGAGTTTAAATTCGAAATTCAAATTTGGTAAACGACCTCGGATGGAGAAACGACCAAAATAAAAGTTGTAAATCTCAAAAACTTATGAAACTTTTTAGTTGATAAGTTTTTAATTTGAATTCATTTAGGACCTCAAAGAATCAATTTACACTCGGGTTCGTATAGTATGTGGGGAATCAAAATGACATATAGACACATGTGAAGCTGTGGTATAGTGGTAGAGACGGGTGCGCGCGAGGACTAGTGTCTAATTTGTTCGTAAATGACATAATACAGGTGGGGAGGGCTTGCCTGTTGGCAGATTGTGTCCCTCCACCATTAGATATTTTTTTATGTTTTTTTGGTGTTTTTTTCATTCGCAAAATATCATGGGTGACGCGGTTTGAAAGTCTTAGGAGACGCGGGCTACTCGCGTCACCTATATGCCCTCTCTTACATAGTGGAGGCTTAACATGAAATGAAATGGGTGAGAATATATATATATATATATATATATAGATAGATAGATAGATAGATAGATAGATAGATATATATATAGAGAGAGAGAGATAGATATATATGTAGTGGCTGCATGGTACATAAGTAATTATTGTGCGATAGTTGGTAGTGGATGATTGATATAGGTAAAACTCCTCTCTCTATATTGGGGGGGGGGGGGGGGCGGAACACTTCTGCAGCTTCAAATTTGCGAGGAAGAATGGTGAGCTGCAAGGGCATGCGACCCTGACACTTGGAAAAAGCTTTATCTACAAACCTCGAGTCGAATATGGTCACTACTTCTCAGATGTGCCTTATCTTTCGTACAAACTGAGAGGTGTTTAGTGGTTGATTATAGCTTGTAAATTTTCATATCCTTTGGCTGAGGACTCTGCACAATCCTTGCTCTAGAAAGCAGACCTCCCTTAAGATATATATTTTTTTGTAACTTTTAACTATATTTTAATTGCCCTGCAAACACTACTTGAAAGCGAAATATTCCTGTCATTGGTTCAACACCGACTGAGAAATAGTAATTACACCCGGTTTCCAGTAGTGAAATAATTTATAGTCTCATCAATTTATTCCTAATACATGTCCTCTGCATTTTTTCCCTTTTCTGTTTAGCAAATCGTACAAGCCATATTGTTTCGATGCATTTACCATGCTTTGTAAACGCTTTCATTGCCAGCTTTTTGCATTTTAAGGTATGATACCAAAAGAAGACGTGCTTGGACCAGACATACCTAAAGGTTTCACTTTTAAATATCAACGGGACAATTATTTTCAGTTGAGAATGTTGCGTTCGTGGCGTTCTAGACTGTGGACTCTGCCTTGACAGAGCCTGAGTGGAGGGGCTGACTTTAGGACGTAACTGAACGCGCATGGGGCCATTGTCCATTGGTGTGTGAGCCAAGCAAGGATGGATTGCAACGATCGGTGGGCATGCTCTGCAACCTTTTGCAACATCCCATCTAGTCTGTCTTGGTATCTCTGCATTCCACTCTTTACATTTGGGATTAGTTTGCTGCTCTACGAGGAAGAATGCAGGCTTTACATTATTCTTTCAAGAAACAGAGTTTCCTACTTGATCATTTTGCATGATCATGGCCATGGGAATAAAATCCTATTGACATGAGCTCAACCCAGGCAACCTAAGAGATGAGAATATATATACTGGTTGCGTTTTACAACGGTAATTATTGCATGATAGTTGATAGTGGATGATATATATGTAAAGGCATTTCTGCAGCTTCAGATTTGAGAGGAAGATCGGTGCGTGGCAAGCCTGCACCCCTGACACTTGGAACAAGTTGTCTATAAATTTCAACTTTGGCTACTGTTTTCTCTAAGCTATGCCTTATTTTTCAATCAAAATGAGAGATGAATTGTGACTGTTTGGATTTTGTAAATTTTCATAGCCTTCAACTTATGCTTCCATGCAATCCAACTTTTAAAAAACTAAGATAGATACTGCTTTTCCTCAGGATATACTTGAGACACAATTCCTTATTTGCATTGAAAATCTAATGAATAGTAATCCCATGAGGTTTTTTTCTTATGTATTAGGGTATCTAAAATTGGATGAAGATGGTAGCTTTATTAAGAAATAAATGTTCCATAGAAATACACCTTAACTATTATAATTAAAGTCGGTATTAAGCTTAAGGTCCACAACGAGAGAAGCATATTAAATCACTCTCTCTCTCCCTCCACAGAGCTTCTCTCTGTTGTAATGACGAGCTGGTGGAGTTGCATACCAAGATGTGGGTAGCTTTTTTTTACTGCACATGGACCCACACTTGTGTTCTTAGATTGTGTGCCTAGGACTGCAACAATAGATGACTGACATGTGTCGTACCTTATGGAGAGATTGGAAACAACACAACGGCCTTGTCTTTAGTCCTCTGTGTTCTAATCTCTGCCCGTACTAGTTGTGCAAGTTAGTTGCACATCTACCTGGACAAAGCGCTACCATCCATTTTGCTTGGCAAACCCAGGGTGCAGGTTTTATCCTCCTACCCTGGCAATGCTGACCAGACTGTGGTTTTGCAGCATTGGACAAAGAACCCAAATAATGAATGATCCTATTCTTGATGACTTCTATTCCCAATGAAGTGATTGATTTTCCAGTATTACTACACAGCTAGTATCATTCGTTTTTTTCTCCATAATGTGATTCCTCCATGCAGTGGATACCAAAGTGCAGAAGGTAAAATAAGATGGTGCTAATATATATGATAGTCTCAAAACATGGCATAGTACGTCCTATATATAAGAGTAAAATGCATCAATGGACACCGTACTTGTTGGCTTGTTTTGGCCATCATTAAAGTGTAAATTGTGGCCATCAATATTGCTCGCCTGAGTAGGTACAGTGATTATATATGTAGGATATGTATTCGGGCAATGTGGCATGCATATGTGTTATCATTAGAGGAAAAATACACATTCGTCCCACTTCCATCAGTACCGGTTGTTTACCAACCGATACTAAGGACCATTTAGTACCGGTTGGTAACCACAATACCACAACAACTCTATAGGTGGGATGGTTAAGGAAGAATCACGCGAGGGGTGAGGTCGCGAGTTCGAGTCCCATGGACCGCGCACGCGCATTTACGCGTGAAAAATTCACGTGACTTGTGACTTTGCGCGTGTGCGGGGCCCTCTGACGAGTTCAAAATTTTTTTCCCCATTTTTTTGGCTCGAAATCATTTGGTACCGGTTGGTGCGGTACCAAATGCTCCCCTCAATATCAGTTGTATCAACCGGTACTGATTGGCGTGCTCATACTGATCGGGCCTTACCAGCCGGTACTGGGTGCCCTTTTTGTAGTAGGGTATGTTAATGACTCATATGCTACCGTGGACAAAATGCACTCTTAGATATATCCAACATAGAATTCTCTTGATTCCCTCATCTCCTTAGAATTCTCTTGCTTCCATCTATAAATAATTGTTAATTAGCTCATTGATGCATCGCGTGGTTCCAAATATTTAGCCCACTTTCCTTATAACGTGTACAAGATTTCAGAAGTCATGACTGTTACACTCAAGCTCTAGTTGCTGAGTATATTCATCAAACCTGATAATTTATGAAACTGTTCCAACTAATTTTATCCGAGCAATAGCACCATGCCCAAGCCCAACTATATATCATCCTGCCTGTTGGGACTCATCACAGCCGGAGCAATCTCGCACTATACGGTGCAGCGAACAGACCCTTTCTAATGTGGTCTACTATATATATCATGTCACCTGAATTAAATTTGAGAGACAATTTATAGGGGACATATCTGGTGGAAACCAATGTCATATGGAAACTATGGAAACTTTAATAGGATACCTGAATTAAAGTTTCCATAGTTTCCACGAAGAGATTGGTTTTCATAGGATACGTTGCCCAATTTATAAGTATATATATCATTTCACCTGAATACGTATTTCAAGAGAGCTTAATGACTGTATTGATTAAGCTGAGCAAACATAATAGCCACGATTTACACTCTTCTAATAAGTACGATTGCCCAACTAAAACAAGCCAACAAGTATACTGATCATTCATGCATTTTACTCTATATATAAAGCAAGGGCATATAAAGCATTAGTCCAACTGATAGGTTGTCGCTTCCACCTCCATATATGATGTCGCTTCCACCTCCAGTACTGCATCTCTTTTATGCCGAACAGAAGGTTACCTTGGTACAACATATTTGGAACAAATTCAGGCGTCGTCATAGTTTTTCTGCTGTTTATATACTGTATGTAATTATTTTTATATATGCAAATATTTAACATTCTACAAGTTTAAAGTTAACCGATCTAATATCGTATTAATATTTTTTCTATTTGTTGGCCCTTCAATCCATAGGTTTTGTCTATTTGTGGGCCCTTCAATCCATAGGTTTTGTCTATTTGTGGGCCTTTTAATCCTTAGGTTGATATATGGCCCTCTCTGATTGGTTGAAATTGTGTTTCCTTGCTACTTGAGTGTGTTTTTTAAAGTATTCACATACATTTGTGGAATTTGTTAGATTATAACCCCTACTACTGTGTTGATGCTTATCGTTTTGGTGTTTGTGCAGAAGTTGATGGTATGAAAACAGGACTTAAAAGCCATCAACATTTGATAGTGATGAGAATTTATTAAAAATATTTAGACATCTAAATATTCTCAAATAAAAATATAAACTACAATATATGGATCTCACTAAGACCTATAAATTTGGTAGACTTTGTTCCATCACACTTAATATAAAAAGGGTTATAATATTTTTCGAACTAATAATTTGGCGTATATTTTCACTGTTGGTTTGGATTATGAACCGGCAGTGAAAATTGATTTCATTTTCACCTCGGGATCTTGGTTTGAATCGGCAGTAGAATCTTGATCGCGCCGCATGGAGAAAACTAGCGTGAATGCGAACAACTCACTGGCATCGGTCTTGGATCACACCGGAGGACCTCCGCCAGGCCAAAATAGGCTTCCAATTCAGTGATGAAGCAATGGTGTTTTCATGCTTCAGACAGATAGACTCACAGGTTCCGTACTTTTCCAAATTGTTCCGGTTCTGAAGGAACATTTATTATACCGAAATTAAATGTCACGTTGTTAGTCATAAACAGCTGCTGCTGCAACATCCGGACCTCTGACTAGGTGCGGCTCCATTCATAGCACCAGAGGAAGAAGAGAGGAGATAACAGGAGGATTCATTAATGGTTGGTAAAAAAACGTCAAAATAATTAGCCAATCACATAGTTGGTAAAACAAACTTCAGAGTCAGTGGTGGAATGCAGCTGCTTTTTCTGGAGTGGAGTGCTGGCAAATCTATAGAACCGAAGTAATAGCTAATGTACAGTCAGAGAGGAATTAGGTCCCAGGTGGCGTGCGATGCAGCACGCCTGAGTTGTTAGTTGACTGAAGCAGATTAATCAAATCAGGCAACACTGGACCATGCTGATTAGCGAGCCATATATGGGGCACGGTGTATCTCTCTACTGGACCGATAAGGAACCTTGGGAACTCGCAGCTGACAAGGTGAAGAGTTTGTTTAGTGTCCGCCGGCCACCAACTCCATGGCTCCTCTCCGCATGGATGACCAGGCTCTAGCAGCAAAAAGCGCAGTGGACAAAACTCTTAAGACATGAGCAAATTCCGTCTTTTGGCTATTGACGAGTTATGCAACCTTCATAGGGCCCTTTTGCAGCCTTCATAGGCCAAGTAACTCAGCAAAACCAAACATGTGCATTTGTTGCAATAGACAAGCCTGTCTCCCCTTCCACGCCCTAGCAATCATTCACCACCTTACTTTGTATTTTGCCTCCTCTCTGATCTGGTATGACAAAGCAAGTTTTTAGCTAATAAGTTTTTTTCCCAATGGCTTCCATTCCCGTTACACATTACCCTCTCTTCCTCCTACTCATTGTGGTTGTAGTGGAGAACTGAGGCATGGAGGCTTAACATGAAATAAAATAGATGGAAATATATATAATGGCCATGTGGTACATAGGAACTTATTGTGTGGTAGTTGGTAGTGGATGATACATATATCTGCAAAGGCATTTCTGCATCTTCAAATTAGCGAAGAATAATGGTGAGATCCAAGCATGCAATCTGACACTTAGAACAAGCTTTATCTATAGACCTCGAGTTGACTATCGTCACTATTTTCTGTCAGTCTGCTTTATATTTTTGAACAAACTAAGAGGTGAAATAAATACGACTCTTAAGATATATATATTTTAAATGTTCAGGCATATTTCCACTGCCCTGCAAACACTGATTGAAACCGAAATATTCCTGTCATTAGTTCAAAACCGACAGGGAGACAGTAACTACCAATAGCAAAAACTCGGTTTCCAGTAGTGAAATAAAGTAAATGTCGCCATTCTATTCCTAATACATGTTCTCTGCATTTTTTCCCTTTCTGTTTAGCAAATCGTACCAGCCATATTGTTTTGATATATTTACCATGCAGCCATCCAGAATGCTGCAACAGCACAACCTCAGTCCTTGGAACGGCGCCAGACAAGCAGCACATCAAAGTCGCAGCCAAATAGGAGATGACCAGATGCCCAGTTGCACACGTAGCTGATGAATATTGTGATGTGAGCAAAATCGGTCTTTTCGTCATCGACACATTATGCTGCCTACACAGGTTTCTTCTTCATCGGGGCGCTGTCAGGGGTGTCAGGGCTCTTCTTCGTCGGTCTTCTGGCCATCGACGCATTATGAAGCACTACACAAGCATATCTAGTCACTTAGAAACCCTACGGATCACCACAATACTTGCAGTTTGCCACCTTTGTCTGGTACAACAATACAAGTTTTAGTTTACAGTAGCAATTTTTTTCCCGGTGGCTTCCATTCCCGTTACACATTATCCACTCTTTCTCCTTCCCATTGTGATTGTGAAGAACTGAGGCATGGAAGGTGAAATAAAATTATATAGTAGTTTGCATGGTACAATGATAATTATTGCCTCGTAGTTTTGGTAGTTGATAGTGGATGATATATAGTCAAAGGTATTCTTGTAGCTTCAAATTTGAGAGGAACAACGGTGCGCTGCAATGCAAGCCATAAGATTTTCATTATATAAATAAGAGGAGTTTAACAATGCTCGGAAGGTACCAGAAGGTACCACGAGGTACGTTTGCGGCTGATTAATGCTAGCTATTGTTGTAGCTAAATATTTAGTTATGTATTTATTTTAATAAAAATATATTTAGTTAGTACCTCCAGGTACCTTTCTTTGGGTACCTCCCGGTACCGCCCATTTTACCACCATTGGATCTTTGGGAATGGAAGGTTCTCCATTTTCCAAGCATAATTTAATATATAAATAATATTATGAAATATTATCAACTATAAAGTTGTAGTCCTCGTCGAGTACTACAATTTCGATGTTAACTTTAGTTTCATTTGAGGTCATGACTATCGAGATTTTAATATAAATATTTAGATATCTAAATAATTATAAATAAAAAATTATGAACTTCAATGTCGTAGATCTCATCGATACATGATATAGAGTTTGTTTTTATACGACTTAATAAGAAAGAGTTATAATTTTTCTAACTAATAATTCGGTCTCTATCTTCGCCACTGGATTAAATTATGAATGACTGTGAAAATCTGTATTTTTACCACCAGTTCGTGGTTTGAACCAACGGTGACAACATTTAGGGCTGGTTCGGGCTAAACGGTGGTGAAATGGTGTGGGGCAAAATGCTTTCCATAGCAGTGCTTCATCATGCCTTCGCACCTCGCAGTTGGCAACCTCGCATGCGACACGCGCACAGCACACCATCCCACTCGGCTAGCCCCCCCCTCCACGCCCCCATCAGTCCCCGCCCGATTCGGTGCCGCTAGGGTTTGCTAGTTCAAGTCTGAGATGGAGGTGTTGCCGTGACCCATGAGGGCATCTAGGAGTGAGATCATGAGGGAGAAGGCCCACAGGTTGGACCGGTGGGGGGAACAAGTGGAGAGGGGGAATTTTTATTTTTATGTATATATACTCATTATTTTTAAAGATGGGCATTCAATAAATACCGTTAAATACCAAGTGGGCCTGCTTCGGTACTCGGCTGAGTTCTTTGCCGACTTTGCGGCATCCAAGGTGAAGATGGGCGGCAGCGTGCAGGAAAGGTCCAGAAACACTGCGCATTTTTGTGAGCTGGAAGATGCGTGTATAGCCATGGTGATTTGTGCGTTTGCGTGGTGACAAGAGGATTATTGTTGATTAGTTGTTAATTTTCCTGCAGGTGCGTCGAAGGACTGTTACTGTGCTCAATCTGCAGAGTATTTTGTTTAGAAAACGGAAATATATTTGCAGAGTGTGCATGCATCATGTACGTGTTTAGTTGTTTGTAATAGGGAAAGTCCATCCCGCGACCCGTCGCGCGGGAGCGCGATTGCGCAACTCGCGGCCCACTAAGGCCCCCTAGCGCCGCCACCGTCATCTTCCTCGCCGCCGCCGCCGTCTTCTCCTTCCTCTTCCAGCCTCTCCGTGTCGTCACTGCTGCCTAGGAGCCAAGCTCGGAGGAGCGGGCAGGAGGTGGGGGTCGCCGCCGGCCGGGGCGGTGCTCGAGGCGGGCAAAATTAGGATTAGGGTTTTGGGGCTGTCGGGGGCTTTCGATGGCCACCGGCCTTAAAGAGGGAGATTGGGGTGGCGGAGACCAGGCGGTGGTGGCGGATCGGCCGGCGGCGGAGGGCACGGCGGCACTGGAGCACCGTCGGCCGGGTGCGGCTGGATCCCCAACGGGCGGTGGAGGTGGCGGGGGCGTCAAACGAGAGAGGTTAGGGGAGGGCGGGGTTGATGGCGGTGGTGGGCAGTGGGTGGTGCAGCGAGGCGGCTGGAGCTGCCGGCCGTGAGTGGCAGCCGGTGGCGGTGGTGGGCAGTGGAGGAGGGGTCACGCGTTAACCCTGTCCTTTGTAATACTAGTAAGCACGCACGTGCGACACGCACGTGATAGAAAGAAATTCAATAACTATCAATATGACATCGCATCACTGTATCAATGTTATGGGTATTTTAACAATATGCTTATGGTTATGAGTATTTTAACAATATGCTACATCTACGCGAAGCATGTAAAGGTACGTAAAAATGCCAAGATAAAATCTACAATTCAGACAAGAGCTAAAACATGCAATTCAGAGTTTCAGACGAGCTAAAAATATACAATTCAGAGAAGGACAGAAAAGAAATAGGAGCGAGAGCAATCTAACTCGGTGATCATTTAATTCCTCTTATGTGTCGAATTACTGTTACAAACACCAGGATTAAAACATGACTGTATCGTGGAATCTTTGGTGTATCGTGGAATCATCCCAAAGCTAGAGAGAGAGAGAGGAGCAAATCATCCACAGGTCAGGTCGGCCTCCTGCTTCAGGAGCACGGCGATTAGCAATGAGCAGATCATACCGAGAAGGAGCGAGCCAGCTTAGAGGAAGGGTGGGTAACCCAAGACCGAGAAGCCGCCGGTGACTGCACGGGGAAGATCAGGAGCAGCTATGGGCGGCGCCTGCATTATTGTACGTAGAACCCGTTCGCGGCGATGGCACATGCTCATCGGCCTCGAGCGACACCCTGCCGGCGTGGCCGGCGTAGGCCCCGGCCACGCCGAGCACATCGTCCGAACCACGCCTGCGTCTAGCAGGTAGCAGCTCTTCCCCAAGCGGCGCTGTCCGAGTCGATGTCCGTACCGGGAGTACAGGGTGTAGGGGATGTGGTGTACCATATCGGTGTGGGTATACGACGGGGGTAACGATGATTGTAGTGAGAAAATAATTATGTTTTTGGCAGAAACATTCTCTAAATATCAGTTTTGATGGGTTTGACCCACTTTCCACCTCCGTTGACCCTTACAGGTGGGTCCAGCGTGTGGGGTAAGGCGGGCCCGATTTGGGTGAGAAACGTTTTCAATTTAACTCGTTTTTTTATAGATAGATTTTTTATTATGGCATCAAATAAACCTCTTTTGACTATTAATTGGGTGCTTGTGAAAGATACACTCACATGCTATGCTAAAATACACCACTCACCATTTAAGATGCAAGACCGGAAATGAACCTCAGCCATTCATTTTTTATCTATTTTTAAAACAAATGAAATATTTTGGTAATTATAACATTTAAAGAAATGAAATCTTTAGACTTAATAAGAAGATATTTTCCCTACTCTTCAATTTAAAATATATATGTAATAAATAATAAATCTTTTAACTCATATGAGGTAATATGTCCTTACAAAACTACATAATGTACCTAATCAAACGTTATTTTGAGCAAACCAGCAATAAAGAGGCATCATGTCACTCACCAGAGCTGGATTTGTTTTCCATTCGGCTGTGATGAGTGCGTCGAGCAACACAGCCGGTTGTAGACACGAACCACCTGCGTCGATACCTCAACAAGCTGGTTCTAGCCATTAACCGTTTGCATTGCTACTTTTGAATTTATCAAATCTGAAAATTTGAGTTTTTGAAATAATGTTGGATGGAGAAACGACCAATATAAAAGTTGTAAATTTTGAAAAGTGATGAAACTTTACAGTTGGCAACCTTTTATTTTAGATCATCTTGTAAGTGAAAACTACATTTCAATTTTCAAAAATTTGATATTCAAATTTCATAAACAACCTTGGATGAAGAAATAACCAATATGAAAGCTGCAGATTTCAAAAAGTGATAAGACTATCTAACTAGCTGACAGTTTTGAATTTGAATGGGTTTAGGGCCTCAGACAAGCAAATTTGACTCGGTGTGGTATAATATGGTAGCCCAAAACGGATTGTGGCACAAGAGAGAGTGTGGTGCCATGGTAGATGAGGCTACACGCATAGGGGATGTCGTTAGTTCGATTTCCATTGGCCGGTGTCGATCTAGCTAGCCGATGGGCTCCCAACAACGGCAAAAACCATTTTTTTTGCAGTTTTATCGAGGGCCCAAAAGGGTTTAGTACCGGCTGTGGCTAGTTGGAACCAACCATCTGGTAGCCGCTATAAATCAAACGCTTGTTCCAACCGGTTGTGATATAGTTGTCTGTAGTAGTGTTAAATCCACGATCCATAGTCATTTGCGAATACTTTAGCTAAACCCTGCACTCACATAGGCTCATTAATTACCGAAGCAGACTAATCAAAGCATGTTACACTCGGCCAAGCTGATTAGCGGGCCATGAGGGCACTTGATGTCTATTACTGACATGAGCCCTGGGAAGTTACCGCCGAAGAGGAGATGAGCTTGCTCACGGTGGCCGGCAGCTGCCGCCTTTATGGCTCCTCTCCGTGTGGATGACCAGGAGGCGCCAGTTGCAAATGCAATGGACGAACACGTATGATAGTCGCGAACTGAGCTCTAGCTCAGCTGGCAAGGTTCCTTGTGGTGGAACCAGCCCACCAGGGTTCGAGTCCTCGACTCGGTACTGGTGCTCGCATTTTCCTGGATTTATTCCAGGATTTAACCGGCGCTATTCTTTCAGTGGTAGGCGACGTGGCCGTCGATAGCGAGGCGCCTGTGTTGACTTCGTCAATTTGGAGGATTTACCGGCCTAGTCTTTCGGAGGTGCTCATAGGGGGGTAGGGTTGCGTGTGTATGTTTGTAGGAGCAAGTGTGCGTACGTGTATATGAGTGTCTGCGTCTGTACTATGTGATTCGCAAAAAAAAACATGTATGATAGTCTGAAAGCATGTCGTAGTGTAAATGTGCTATTATTATGTATTTTAGGTGAAATGCGGTATATCTATAAACAATTAGTTCAACTGATAAATTTCGTATGTAGCGTGAGATAGATAGAGCGAGAGGGAAAGAGAAAGATATAATAGTCCAACTTTTTTCTGTTTACACGCTGGAGTTTTCCAAAAGTTTTTGCATTGCGAATTGAGCCACAGCCTTTGCAAAAAGTTGTTGCATTGATTGTTTTGTATACATGGGAGCTTTCTTGCAAACACGGCAAAGCGATGTTTAGTTCCAATTGCTAAAAGAGATGATAAGGCACCAACTTTTTTTTTTTTTTTGCAAGGCCCATCATCTAAACATTCCCATTTCTTAAATAGGGCATACCACAAATAGTTGGACTACAACACATACTCACTGGTGCACAATGCTTGGCCTATACGGGCACACTGATATGATTCTGTAGACGCCTCCCTCAATGCACAGCTTTATTGCACAATTACCTAGACAAATTTTAGCATTTAATTTTGATATTGTGTTGTGATCAAATGTGCCATGTAAATGTAAACTATATATAGTTTCTCTATGTTTTATAACCCATCCATCAATACATTTACACGTATGCATTTATACGCAAGACTAATTATTGTTTCTAACAAGAATACGCAATACATGAAAAAAAATCAATATAGTCTGTTGAAATTGATCTGAGTGAGAGGTCCCGGATCTGCACCTTGCTTAAACTTTCGTAATTGAAAGAGGTCTAGAAAACAAGTGTAAGAGACTAAGACATTGCGTATATGCAAATTATCAGCAAAGATAGCATTGGAATAGAAATCGAGAACAATCTATACTGCATTAAGTCAACATTACGTTCGTTATTTTATTCTATTGTACGTGAAAATGCAGCATATTCATAAGCAACGGCATCTATACTGCATTAATTCAACATTACTTATTCAACTGATAGGTTGCTAGTTTAAGAAAAACTGATAGGTTGCTAGTTTCGTATATAGCATATAGTGCCCTTAAAACACATCATGTACACCCAGAGAGAGAGAGAGAGAGTTACTAGGATTTCATCCATCGAAGAATATAGGGAGTTCTGCCATGAATTTGATTTCTTAAATTGTGGGGTAATAATTGGACCCAAAATGGATACTCACAAACGAATTCTGCGATAAACATTAAACAATTCAGTTTCTTTTCTGAAAATGGAGCAGAGCACAAATAATTGCACCAATAAGGTCCGAACACACACTCACAGCACAGGGGGCACGAAACTTCGCCTAGCAGGTAGCTTGCAATTATGCTTCTGTTGACGCCTAGCTCCTAAATACATGATTCCTTGGATCAGAGATATATATATGCCTTCAGGTGGTTGAATAAGAGGGCGTCAAAACTGGACTCTTCGAGCATCCAGCTGCCCTCCAGGCGCCCAGTTGCAGATGTAGCTGATGAACACTAGCAGGTGACCAAAATCGGTCTTCATCGGTGTGCTGTCAGGAGTGCAGGCTAGACAGCTAAAGCAAACACGTGCATGATGCACTACACAAGTCTGTCTAGTCTCTTAGACACCCTATGAATGATGACGTTACTTGTAGTTTGCCTCCTTTGTCTGGCACGGGAACACAAGTTTCAGTTTACGGTGGCAAGCTTTTTTCCGGTGGCTTCCATTCCCATTACACATTATCTCCAACCTATTGTGATTGTGGAGAACTGAGGCATGAAAGGTGAAATAAAATGCATCCGAATAAATATAGCGTTTCCTATGGTACATTAGTAATTATTGATTGGTACTTGATATTTATAGTGGATGATATATAGTCAAACGTATTATTATACTTCAAAATTGAGACCAACAATGGTGCGATGCAATGCAAGCCATGAGATTTGAATATATAAATAATATTATGAAAAAACTATATAATATTTGAATATATAAATAAAATTATGCAAAAATTATCAACTCTAAAGTTTTAGTCCTCATCGAGTACTAAAATATTGATGTTGACTTTATTTTCATTTAAGGTCGTTTCATAGTCACGGGAATTTACTTTTAAATATTTAGACATCTAAATAATTGAGGCATGGAAGGTGAATAAAATAGACTAGTCAGATAGGCGCGCCATGCGCGCCCGCAAAAAAGAAAGGTTAAGCTGGAGTAACATTTTTTTCTTTCTATTGTTGTCAAAAGATAATCATACGATGTTTGTATGAACTTATATAAGAAAATAGACTACCGTGAAATCCAAATTTGAAATGATTGCGTAAAATTAAATTTGTCCAAAATTATTTTTTGGTACCATAGTCTTGGAGCACCTAACCATTGGTAGTGTTGTTTTTTTTATGGGCGTAATAGGATCAAGATGGTATAATATTTTGTTCGTAAATTTTGTTTAACCATTCAAAGTTCTCAGTTGATGTGAAACTAACACATATGCCACCTCTTTAAGGCTCGTCCCTACCCACAAATCAATGTTAGGGCCCGAGCCTTGTAGCGTTTGGAACTTTGGAGAGACTGATGCTATCAACCACACAACCTGACCATTTGCACAAACATCGCAAGTAACAGAGTCCATGCGAACATCAATACTCCGTATCATCTCTTCTTCTCAGCTGGCAGCCGCAGACTGTCATTTCCTTCCTCTTCTGGCTGCCTTTTGTGTATTGCTGCGCCGCGGGGCGCGTGGGGGTGCCGGCGTGCCCGGTCCAGACTGCTAGTGCTGCACGGCGGATGTGCGCAACATGAATGGATGGCAACGGCGACGCTTGGCGGCCGCTTGATCGAAGCTGCGGGCTGCGGCTATGGGAGCAGTGGCTAGGGATGTTCGATTCGCGGCATGTGGTGGGTGACCAAGCACTGCAGGTCTGTAGCAGATGGGATGTCTGGGAACTGGGGAGGCAGCCATGCGACTGAGGACATCATCCGACGCACGGTATGACTTGGATTTCGGGAACGGACCTGCGGCGCTGAGCGAGCATACGAAAATCTAGATATGTGTTGTTTGCGGGAAAAAGGATCCAGGGTCTTCTGGAGTTTTTGTTTTTATTATAAATTATATGGGGCCCATCAACAGGAGCACCGCCCCTGGGAGCTCGTGAATTCTTGGCCTGTTAGTATAGTTATCAATGAGAATATATACCGGTTGTGCCGTACAATGGTATTTATTGTCTGGTAGTTGAGATTGGATGAAATATATGTGAAGGTTTTTCTGCAGCTTCAAATTTGCAAGGTAGAACAGTACCCTACAGTCCTGCAACCCTGACATTTGAAACATGCTTTGTCTATGAACCTTGACTTTGGTCACTATTTTCTCTAAGACTGCCTTAGTTTTTGAAACAACCAAGGCGAATAGTGGTTGATTAGAGTTTGCCAATTTTCATAGCCTTCTACATATAATTCCGTGCAATATCCAACACTTAGAAAACTACTATATACACAGACATTTCCTTTCCTCAAGATATTACTCACAAGTGCACAACACTTGGCAGATATGATATATTCTCCTTTCTCCAGACGCCTCCCTCAATGCACAGGTTCGTTGTACAATTACATAGACAACTTGTAGGATTCAGTTTTGACATTGTGTTGTTGTAAAATGTGCCATGTAAACAAAATAGCATTTCCCTATTGTTTTTAACCCATCCACGTATGCAGTTATACGCAAGCCTACTTACTGTTTCTGACAAGCATACGCAATACATGAAAAAAAATCAATATAGTCTGTTGGAATTGATGTGAATGACAGGTCTCGGACATGCACCTTGCTTAAACTTTTGTAACTGAACGAGGTCTAGAAAACAAATGAAGAGACTAAGACACTGTGTATATGCAAATTATCAGCAAAGATAGCATTGGAATTGAAATCGAGAACAATCTAGCTAAAGTATATGTAACATTATTCTAAAGTAATTACTCCTGGCAAGAATCCTGTAGTTGGCAATGGCTGCTAGTTGCAGGTCAGTTTCAGGAGGATGAAGCTCAAACACGTCTAGTCTCCCTCCTCATAACTTCTTTACCATGTCATCTTTTCTGCTATATTTGCTGCTGATGTGTCATCTTATTAAATGAGAATGAAACCAGCACCGAGACTGGCCTAATATGCTTTCATGGCTAATGAGAGGGTACTGCCATATCCCAACCAACCGCGCACCCTTCATTTGTTGCATCTGTTCCATCTCCCTATAGATTGGACTTTGATAAGTGTTTTCCTGAAGATTTGATCAAAATAAGCTAACGTTTACCAATTGAGAAGAGCTTAGCTGGTAATAAGATTAATATTTGTGGAACCTGCCCACACAGTTTTTACTGCAGTTTGGAACCAAGTACGTATTAGTTGATTTGACTCCAACTTTATTAAGTAAAATAGTTTATAGTCCAATCTAGATGCCACATTAAAAAACGAACCAATGCATGGTCAGTCATAAGGATTGGATGACATAAGAAGACTGTAAGCAAAGCCAATCACTAAACTATCACCCAAACCATTTCTGTAGTTGTGATCTCCAAGCTCTCTCCACTAGCCTTTAGTATGGTATTTTTGTCTTAGTCTTATCCGGTGAGTAGACTTGAAAAATTATGCAAAAATGACGAGGTTGTTTTATTTGCCTTATTGTGTAGTTTCTAGTAAGCCACATGACCGAACGTCAGACATCACTCGTCAGAAACAACTTAGGAGAAACATTAATAGGTTTTTTGAGCTAAAGATAATATGAATCGTTCTCCAAATCCACCTAGCACGTGAAAAAGAGACTTCCATGAATGCTGATACTCAGAATCAAACGCGCACCGAGATGAAATATTGAAGATGCTTTTCTCCCCAAAATGTTCGAAGATGCTGTTACCCTTGAGTGTGGACTCTATCTGCTCGCATCTTCACCGTGCGTTCAACATGGCAGGGATAGCGCTTGCTGTTTCCGGCGTGGTTTTGCTGGTTTTTGCGTGCCGGAGGGAAGGGGCGGGGCAGTGAATTCTAGGAGGCTACCACACGTTGCCAAGTGGAGTTGAGTGGTGTGCGAGGCAAGGAACCTTGGGCCCAAGCATCAGCGTCGACGAATATTGTGCTCAAGAGCGAATTACTTCCGTTGTCCATCCACATCATGGAAGCTTCATCTCGCGGTAGTGAGAATTTTCCTGGTAGCTTCTATTCCTAATTAAGAGGACTATAGCTTTAATTTCTTGCTCGTTACATATCACTGGCTGGGTCTCTCTTTCTAATGCACATATTATTACTTGTAGTGGAGAACTGATGCACATAAGGTGAAATAAAATGCAAGGGAATATATATGGTTGTAATGTGGAAACATCGGCATGGTGCATTGGTAATTATTGTCCGGTAGTTGTTAATATACGATATATGTGGAAAAAGCTTTTTCTGCAGCCTCAAATTTTATGAATGGCAGAATTTCTTATTCTTCGACCAATGAAACTCGTATCTCTCACTCACGTATTTTGACGCACTGTATCTGAAATTAATAACCTATCAACTGAATTAATGTTGTACGCTATATATATGTCCTTTCTTATATGTGCTGAATGTTCACCTACAATACAATAATAGATTATGTACCATGTCAAGCTAGCATATATATTATCACCACCACTCTATGTCAAGCTACCATATATATTATCACCACCACTTGGTGGAAACACACTATAGAGAAGGAAGACAGGATATTGTGTTGCAATAGCAGACAAACATTTTCTTACTAGGAATAGAAGCCATCGGTTTCTCTTTGTTTTCCAATGATGCCACACCAACGTCCAGGCCGCAATGCAAAAACTGGCGGCTGAATAATCTGCCCTGGATTTGGCAGGCAAAAGGATACTTTACACTAAGGACACACGACGCAGTAAAACTCTCTGGAGGTGTTCCAACGATCCAAGCAACGGCCTAATAAGGAGTGTGGCATCAAAGTTCCACCGTGGCATGCAGTGTCACCACTCTCTTGATGACCAAACATGTTTCGGCATACACTATAGCAAAACTAGGATTCAAAGGCGTTTTTTCTCATAGGCGTTTTAGTATATCTCCTTCTTTAGACTAAGTGAATGGTGTTTTTTTGAGAATACCTTGGATTAGCAAGGAATTTGAGGCGTTTTACACAAAAGGCCTCAAAAATTTGTAGCTTAGGAGGCAAAACTGCAGAACACCGGATTACTTAGTTCTACAGAGGCGTTTTTATTAAATGTCAGCCCAAATTTATCTGAACGCCTCCTAATGTATGTAATATGTGCATATATGACCCTGTATTAGTTTACATATGCTAATACATCCTCCCACCTCTTTTCCTCACTCTCTCTCGGAAGAACAACTGCAGAAGCATCGATATTCTTTTCCGGAACAGAAAATAGATGTGAGTTCATCGTGTGGCCTACTAGGGTTGGGGAACTCAATCCCCTTCCGAACCACTGCGGTCGAGATCCCACGAGCTCTCCGTCCCTGCCCCCGCAGACGGGATCCTCCACCAAGCCATCGCCCACAGGCACGAGCTCTTCATCCCCATCCCCGCCGCCACGAGCTCTCTCCATCCTCGATGGCGCCGAGACCCCCCACGGAGTCACAAGCAGGATCCTCCTCCTAAGATCCTCTGCCAAGCCAGCTTTGTCGCTCCTACTTAATCTCTACGTGTTGTATGCGTTGACACGAGCTCATCGTCAGCACCACCAATCTTCCTGTCTTAGTGATCTCATTGGCTGCATGGCAGGTCAGGATCCCCCCTCTTATTCTTATATCCCCACAGAGCACAAGTATGGTAGCATTTGAAACTATCCAAGTAATTGACAGTGAGTCTAAAGCTATAGAGGGTCTACCCCTTCATGATTGTGTTGAGGTCCTTATCAACACTGCGTTTTCTAAAACTACCTCGCTTCCTCGCTCACAAGGAAACATTCAATAGCTTGCAGTCGGCAGATGTGTTCCATGGCCACGCAAAAATGTGAGAGTCACAGAAACTACTACTACTTTCTGTCAAAGTGTATGCGCATTAGCAGTTTATATTTAATTACTTTCCTTGACCATATTGCAGCTTCAGCCACAACATGATGGCAGTGGCAACCCACATACTTCTAAGGTACATCTTAGCTATGCTCATAAATCTATATGATCAATCAAACTATTACTAAACTCTGGGTGTCTAGACATTTGTGTAACAGTTTATGAACTTAAACTTGTTTTCTACTAAATTTCAGGATTCTAATGCTGCTGACATCCCATCTGTCAATGTAATAGAGAAGGAAAGTTCATGCAAGAGAAGAAGAAAGTGAAGAATAGCAGCCCAATCAGCTCACCTAGACAGTCTGTATCTAAATTCTGCACATAACTATGTGGTGTGTAATTTTCATTGCTTCACACAGTTGTAGTTATGTTTTGAGTTCTTGAACTTGTATTCTTCTCATTCGTGGAGATCATTAGGGTAATATGTGATTCAAATGGATATTTTGGAATTCATTAGGGTAATTTGCTATTCAAATGGTATTTCTGTTATAAGTGACAATGCATACGAGGCATATACCATTCTTACCTGAATGGCTGTTATTGTGTTAATTTAAATATGCCTCCTAAAGGTATCTTAGACATTTTTAGAAGTGACTAAGAAGATATTTAAAGGTGTTCACAGACATGCCTTGTAATGTGTAGATGGCATTCAACAAAACGCCTCCAAAAGCATTAAGGCATTGATAAAAATGCCTGCTAATATAACCTTTTGAGACGTTTTTTTTAAAAGAGCTTGTATGACATTTCCCAACACCGAAAACCTTAAGAGTTTTTTTAAATACCTTGTAAAGCCTTATGAGGCATTTTTTTGGGTCTACAGAGGCATTGTAAAATGCCTTGTATTACCATCGCCTCTCCTGTAGTGATATTTTAAGTTCAGTAAAGGAGGTACACTTGAGTATGATCGCCATCTCCCTGAAGGCAATGGTGGATCAAGTCCTTGCGCTCCTGGAGGATCATTGGGATAGCGAGTCCATGGGTACCTATTCCTATATCTCCCCGTTGCCTCCTAATCCTAATTATTCCAAAATTACTGGAAAAAGCTTTAATTGGCGTTGCAGATATATAAAGCATTGCACAAGCATAGTGTCAATTGTACAACAACTTATTTTTCCATCAATGCAACTAGTAGGTTTGATCTTTATACCAGCTCGGTATAACATATTTATTGTGCACCATGATGATTAATTTCTATGTGGAGCAGGTGAGACTGGCTTTACCTTAACAGAAAAATTGCTGCCGCATGCCAAAAACCTGATTTGATTAGTAAGTTCGTTATGCCTTGGGTGTGATTTGCAAAAAATCAGTAGGCCTCATCTTTAGTGATTTGCTTCCTCGTTCTCACGGGCAACTCTACCAACCAACCACAACCTGCACTGCCACAAGCCAAGATATGCCACCAGATGCGGCGCCTCCAACGAGGTCACGACACACCAAGGCGCGGCCGCCGCACACATCCAAAGCTGCACAGGGTTTCACCCTAGAGAGGCCCGCACGTCGGAACATGGTGTGTCGCGGTGGTGCCCCAGCAGAAAGAACGACGCCACAAGAGCGACGCCACCAACATGCCACTGACAAAAGCGTCAGTGAAGGCTTTCGCCCGACTTAGCACTATGCCTGCCACACGCACTCGGTCATGCAAGCAGCATGCTCCCCTCGCCTCCACAATGCCTCTACTGGAAGAGGCTCGGCATAGCTCGAAATGCCACCTCGGCGTCCCCAACGAACACCTGCAGCCTCCCAGCCCCACGACCATAGCAACACCAGAACAGTAACTCCATCGGGAATGAGAAAGGGAGCACCACCTCCTCATTACAGCACCCGTCACCCGTGCATGCGCAGCCCGCCCTGATCCCACCATCTCTAGGTCGCCATGGCTCAGATCCGGCAAAGCCTGCAGATTCCGATCGCAGCCACCAACAGCCCCAGCCAGCCATGGCCGACCACGGCCGGCCTCGGCCAGCTGCGGGCATGGCCCGCTAGCCACGCCCACAGCCGACCAAGGCCGGCCTCGGCCAGCTGCGGCCACGGCTGACCCGCCATGGCCAGCCGAGGCCAGCAGCCACGGCCACAGACATGGCTAGTGCCGGCCCGCCCTGGACACGGCCCTCGCCGGCCAGGATCCGCGCCCACATCCTCATCGGCCTCCGCCGTCCATGCCCATACACCAACGCGCTCCCTTGATGCACAGCCACCAGATCCGGTCGGGGCACGCCGGATCAGGTGGCCCACACTACCGCCACGGCACAAAGCTCGCCGCTGTCGATGGGGCACCAGGGAGGACATGGCGGCCACTCCCGTATCTAGTCTCCGGGGAGAAGGGAAGAGGCCCTACCGCCACCTTCACCGTGGGCTGCGCGAGCTTTCGACACCCGCTCGGGCGGCAGCGCGGCAGCAGAGAGGGAGGACGGAGGGGAGGGGCGGGGGTTGTGGCGGCTAGAGTTTGAGAGCCACTGGGTTGCCCGCGCGGGGACGGCGCGAGCGGAAAGGCACCGTGTTGAATTTTTTTAAGCCTCGGTTCGCAATGTTACATCTTCCCGGGATATGGAATTCTGTCGTGGGTAGTTTGAGACATTAAATATATCGATCCTCATAGGCTGTATATCGATCCACAGAACTATTCTCTTTTTGCGGTAGGTGCTGACCGGTCGCCTTGTGAGGCTGTACATCCCGGCAACATCTCCTGCCTTCTGGCCCATGGGCCAGCTTCAAAGCCGCAACGAAGAAGACTAGATGAGGCTGACTCAAAGCCCGCTGCAGATAGACTTGAAATTCGTGAAACCCTGCTGCAGATATTGGAACATACTTGAAATTGGTGAAACCATGCGTGTTTTCCTATATGTCCCGTTGCCTCCTAATCCTAATTCTTCCAAAAAAAAAAGTCATCTTGTTTGTGCTAGTGCGTAAAATAAAAGAGGTTTCAGAATGTGGTGCTATTGGAAAAACCTAGAATTCTCGTTGCAGATATATAAAAGCATTGCACAAGAATAGTGCCGATTGTACAACAACTTTTATCCATCAATGCAATTTATAGGTTCGATCTGTATACCAACTTCCTACAACATATTTATTGTGCGCGCTCAAGATTAATCTAGTCCTATAATTTCTATGTGGACCAGGTGATTGGCTTTACCGTTTTAGATCTGAAACCTTATGAGAGAAATTGCTACCAGGTGCCTAAAACATTATTTGATTAGTGAGATTCTTTCTTAAGCCTGGCAACAGCTCAGATAGATTTGTACTGTCTTCTACCTGTTTTCTGAAATACTACCGCATGACCGTGTTGATGGTGGGGCTGGATCCGAGCCGAAGAAGAACTTGGACTCGGAATGATAAAACTGCCGATATCATGCCAACGAGTCGGAATCCAGAAGGGCTAGGGTACAAGAGTACAAATTAAATTTGCAAGCAACGCTTCTGTAGGGTCTCATGTAACGTCGGCCCCTTGCTCAGTGATGGCTTCGCGTCAGATGCTTCTCGTGCTACTGGCGATTGGCGGTGCTCTCGTTGATCCACGCCCATGGACGCTTTCTGTGGATAGGAAGGTCGTGCAAAAGAGCAGCAAGATCTCCTCGGCGGTAGAGTTTGAGGAAACTAACGTGAATTTCGGTAGCAACGCGGCTGCCATGGAAGGGCATAGCTACGATGTGGGGTCAAAATCTCAACAAAATTTTGGTGATGCTTTTCAATTTCTGAAGTTTCCACAGGTGAACGGGACAAGGTATTTGGGTAAAAGACAGCTTAAGATGGAATTCAATTGTGATTGTAATGGTTCTTAACTGCTGTTTTGAGAAGCGGAAGATGGGTGCATGTGCTGTGGTTGCAAACCTTTTTCGCTTGAATAAGTCGCACATCTTTTAGCTTGCAACATTGTTCCCTCTTTGTTTCCTGACTTCACCAGGCCTGGCTTCTATATATAAAAGTTTTGAATCCTATGCTGATATAAATTTATCCCCTGCTTCATCATTAAACAAAATCATTCATAGTCCGTGTTTCCTCTCGTTTCCATGTATAATCTGCTTATAAAAAAAATACAAAAGGAAAATGAAAAAATAAAAGATCCTGTATTATAGGGTCCAACTTTCACTGGTCGAATTCGAGTACAATATCATGTAACATTGTAGTTGAGCTCATTTTAATTGGAATTACTTTTTCCAACGAAAAGAAGGTTAGAATTTCTCAAATTTCAAATTTGGGTTTTTTCTCAAACGACCTCCGATGAAGAGACTCCCATAATGAAATTTATAGATCACAACAAGTAAGAAAAGTTTGTAGTTGACAACTTCTTCATTTGAAATCATCTTGTCGAAGAAAACTAAGTAAATTTTCCAATTTGAAATTTGAAATTTTGTAAACGATTGCGGATGGATAATGTTCCATAATGAAAGTTATAGATTTCAAAAGTTATAAAACTTTGTTCCTGACAACTTTTACAATTGAATTCGTTTAGGGCCTCGATAAAATAGTGGACAATTTACTCGCAGCTAATCACAATATGAGGGGAATCAAAAAGATATCTACGCTAGCTATTTTATAGACCCGCCGTGGCACCTGGTAAAGAAGTGGATTCCCGTACTGACCTGTTAATTTAAAATAGGTATGTAACCTGTTAATTTAAAATAAGCGAAGGAAGAACGCTAACTAGTTTCCGTCCCTGCGTGTTGGATTTTTCATTTTACTTTGATTATCAGTACGCACATGATAAGTTACCCCTTACAACTATCAATTAACTGTATAGTATTCACCAAGCATGAAGTTCAAGACTCATTGAATTCAGATATTACCATAATTGAATGACGCACAAGATATGACCGTAATTATAGTTCCGTGTGCTATATATGTTAGAATATTTGGGCCTGACCGATTATTCTATTAATTCAAAGGACTAAAAGCCTACTTTAAATGTTATAGTTATCATCGTTAATACCATATTCGGAGTTGAAAAGGATCTCAACCGACTTAAAGGGTCAACCATTGGTGCACCCCTTGTGAAGCCGGTAAGGGGAGGTTGGCGAGCCCGACCCAGTGGGCTTGGCCATGGCCGTGACCGTGGCGAGGCGTGCATGGCGTGCGTGCCTGAGCTTGAGCTTGACTTGCGTGCGGGAGGGGAATCTCTTTTGCTGGTTATGGCAATTGATGACGCGGTAATTAGGGCTGGTTATGGCAATTAATGATGCGATAATTGGGCCTTCCCGATTCTCTCCCATCGAGGTTAATCCTCCTGTCTCCCTCCGCTGGGCTATTTAACCGGACCCCTCCTCTCCTTCGAGATCCACATCTTAGACTACTCCTCCTCCTCCTCTGCCGCTACTCCGCTTCCCCATCGCCGGTGTTGCACGCACATCACCAGCGAGAGCAGGTGCCTTCGACACCATTGCCACTTCGAGATCCTGCTCGGGATACCGGGGCAATCAGGTTTCTGGGGAGCGTCTTCACGCGATTGCTCGCCCAGAGCCGCTGCGTCCTCACCGGCGTACGGTTCACTGACATGGACACTCCGCCACCGTCAAACGACTACACCGCACCTCGTCTTCTTCCTGTATGACTCCGGCGCATGAACTGCACTACATCAATGGATCTCCCTGCATCGAATTTGTATGACTCCTTCGGGCAAGGCCAGTCGAGAGATATCATGAGTTGAAGAAGGGAGCCTGCTATGTGTGCGGGAGTGAGGAGCACTTTGCTGGAAAGTGTCCTCAACGCAAAGGAGGCAAGTCTGCCAACATAGTCATTAGCATGCCTGGAGGAACATCGGAATACGGTAATTATTTACCTATAGTTATTTCAATTATGTGTTCACCAGAGTGGTGGGTAGATACTACTGCTAATATTCATGTATGTGCTGACATTTCCCTGTTTTCTTCCTACCAGGTCGGGGGACTACCTCCTTGTTGATGGGGAATGGAGCTCATGCCCGCGTACTTGGTGTTGGTACGGTCAATCTGAAGTTTACTTCCGGAAAGATCGTGCAGCTGAAGAACGTGCAGCGTGTCCCTACCATCAAGAAGAATCTAGTCAGCGGCTATCTACTATGTAGAGATAGTTTTAATCTAGTCTTCGAGTCAAATAAATGTATTGTGTCAAAGTTTAGAACCTTTGTTGGTAAAGGTTATGATAGTGGAGGTCTGTTATGCTTTTCTCTTGATGATGAGTATAATAAAGTAGTGAACAATATTGTTAACGTTGATGAATCTAATGTTTGGCATTCAAGGCTTTGTCATGTTAATTTTGGTTGTATGTCACGACTTGCAAATTTGAACTTAATTTCAAAGTTTACCTTTGCCAAAAATTCTAAGTGCCTTGCATGTGTTGGATCAAAACAAACTCACAAGTCTCAAATGGCTACTAAGGCGAGGGACTTCACCTCTAGAATTGATCCATTCTGATCTTTGTGAGATGAATGGAGTATTGACAAAAGGTGGCAAGAAATATTTCACGACACTTATCGATGATAGCACTAGATACTGTTACATTTACTTGTTGGAAACTAAAGATAAAGCTCTTCACTACTTTAAAATCAATAAGGCTGAAGTACAAAACCAACTTGAGAGAGAAATCAAAGGAATTTGGTCGGATTGTGGTGGCAAATACTTTTCAGAGTCGTTTGATTTATTCTGCGAAGAACACGACATTATTCATGAGAGGACGGCTCCCTATTCACCCGAGTCAAATGGGGTTGCCGAAAGAAAGAACCGAACCTTGACTGACTTGGTTAACAGCATGTTAGATACTTTGGGACTTTCCAAGTAATGGTGGAGTGAGGCTATATTGATAGCATGTCATGTTCTAAGCCGTGTACCTCCAAAGAATAAAGACAAGACACCATTCGAGGAATGGGAAAAGAAAAGGCTAACACTTTCTTATCTGCGTACTTGGGGTTGTTTGGCCAAAACGAGTGTGCCAATCAATAAGAAACGCAAACTTGGACCTAAAACTATAGATGGAGTTTTTCTTGGTTATGGTATTCATAGCGTACGCTATAGGTTTTTGGTAGTGAACTCTGGAGTACCTGACATGACAGTCGGTACAATTCTTGAGACCAGAGATGCTACGTTCTTTGAGAACATTTTCCCTATTAGAGATGGAACAAGTTCATCAAGGCAGGAGAATATGGAGGATGATATCTTCGCCAAACCAATTGTACACAATGAACATTCTCATGAGAAACATCCCGAGGAGGATAACAATGAAGCTCCTAGAAAGAGCAAGAGACAGAAGACTGCAAAGTCTTTTGGTGATGATTTCATTGTATACCTCGTGGACGACACATCTAGGACCATTAAAGAGGCATATTCAACTCATGACGCTGACAGTTGGAAGGAAGCGGTCAAAAATGAAATGGACTATATCATGACTAATGGTACCTGGGAGGTCGTTGATCGCCCCTATGGATGCAAGCCTGTGGGTTGCAAGTGGATGTTTAAGAAAAAGCTTAGGTCTGATGGTACTATTGACGAGTACAAAGCTAGGCTTGTTGCCAAGGCTTATACCCGGAAAGAAGGAGAGGATTATTTTGACACTTACTCACTTGTTGCTCGGCTGACTACTATTCGAGTGTTACTCTCACTGGCAGCCTCCTATGGGCTTCTCGTTCATCAGATGAACGTGAAGATAACTTTCCTAAATGGGGAGTTGGAAGAGGAAATATATATGGATCATCCTGATGGATTTGTGACAAATGGTCAAGAGGGAAAGGTGTGCAACTTGTTGAAGTCTCTGTATGGTCTCAAGCAAGCAGCTAAGCAGTGACATGAGAAATTTGACAGAACCCTAACATCTATTGACTTTGTTTCAAACGAAGCCGACAAATGTTCGTACTTTTGCTTTGCTGGATGCGATGGAGTGACTCTGTGTCTGTATGTGGATGACATATTGATCTTTGGGACGAACCTTAATGTGATTAAGGAAGTCAAGGAATTTCTCTGTTAGAAGTTTGAGATGAAAGATCTGGGAGAAGCCGATGTTATCCTCAACATTAAGTTGGTCAAGGATGCAAATGGTGGGGTGACTCTGTCACAGACTCGCTACCTGGAGAAGATGTTGAGTCGCTTTGGATAGAGCGATCACAAGTCTGTCTCAACTCCTTATGATGCCAGTCTAATATTGGAGAAGAATAAAAAGATAAGGAGAGATCAACTGAGATACTCTCAAATAATTGGTTCATTAATGTATCTAGCTAGCGCTACGAGACCTGACATCGCATATGATGTGAGCAAATTGAGCAGGTTTGTTTCAAACCCAGGCGATGAACATTGGAAAGCTCTTGAGAGAGTAATGCGCTATCTAGTAGGGACAGTGGACTATGGAATTTAATACACTGGAGACCCTAAGGTTCTAGAAGGGTATAATGATTCAAATTTGATATCTGACGCTGATGAGCTTAAGGCCACGAGTGGATATGTGTTCACACTCGGAGGTGGTGCTGTTTCCTGGAAGTCTTGCAAGCAGACCATATTAATGAGGTCAAGAATGGAAGCAGAACTCACAGCATTGGATACTGCCACAGTTGAGGCTGAGTGGCTTCATGAACTCCTTACGAATCTGCCGATAGTTGAAAAACCCATACTGGCAATTCTAATGAACTGTGATAATCAAACTGTGATTGTCAAGGTAAACAACTCTAAGGACAACACGAAGTCATCCAGACACGTGAAGAAGCAGTTAAAGTCTATCATGAAACTAAGAAACTCCGAAGTTATAGCCTTGGATTACATTCAAACGGCTAAGAACCTGGTGGATCAATTTACAAAGGGTATTTCACGTAATGTGATAAATTATGCATCTTTGGAATTGGGCTTGAGACCCGCGTGACTTACTCTATAGTTGAAACCTCTTCTGTGTGATCGGAGATCTCATGAAGCAGGATGGTGCAACAAGCTATAGTATAACTGAGAGAAGAGAACCTTTATAAAAGGCTCATTCCATGAGAAGATGCATTTCTCTTCAAATCTGCAAGGTAGGATGGTTTATACCTTAATGTGTCCCAAGTGGTTTAATGGAACAAGGCAGTTGTTTCCTTTAAACAGAGATGTTGTCCTACAGAATATCTTTTAAGGAATACATGTATATGAGTCTAGCTACTGGTCATAGTCTATGAGATTTGGGTACTCTCTAGAAACTCAAGAAAGGCATGGAGTATGACCTATAAACTCCAAAACAACAGGGATGTCTCTACAGCCTAGCACTAGTGTAGAGCTCTGGTAAAACTTATTTACACAAAACTGATAATTCAAGGCATAGTGCATTATTCAGTTGTGAATGAGTGTAGCCCTAGTTCTAGATGGAAGTTCAACTTAACAGCCTCCGTCAAATACTGGTATATCAAAGAGGATATGAGAACATTTCTAGTATGACTTGAAATCCTTGGTGGGGATTGTTAGAATATTTGGGCCCGACCCATTATTCTATTAATTCAAAGGATTAAAAGCGTACTTTAAATGTTATAGTTATTATGGTTAATACCATATTGGCAGTTGAAAAGAATCTCAACCGACTTAAAGGGTCAACCGTTGGTGCACCCCATGTGAAGCCGGTAAGGAGAGATTGGCGAGCCACACGCGCGCTCGCTCGCCTCACCGAGCCGAGGCCGTGCGGGTGGGCGTGGGCGTGGCGTGCGAGCCGAGCCAAGCCGAGCCTAAGCGTTGCTGATTATGGCAATTGATGACTCGGTAATTGGGGCTGGTTATGGCAATTAATGAAGAGGCAATTGGGCCTTCCCAGGTTCATCATCCCGTCTCCCTCCGCTGGGCTATTTAATCGGACCCCTCCTCTCCTTCGAGATCCAGATCTGAGACTACTCCTTCTCCTGCTCTGTTGCTACTCTGCTTCCCGATCACCGGCGTTGCGCGCACATCACCAGCGAGAACAGGTGACTCCGACACCGTTGCCTCTTCGAGATCCTGCTCAAGACACCGAGACAATCAGGTTTCTGGGAAGCGTCTTCGCGTGACTGCTCACCCAGAGCCGCTGCGTCCTCACCGACATACGGTTCACCGTCCTTGACAATCCGCCGCCGTCGAACGACTACATTGTGCCGCGTCTTTTTCCTGTACGACTCCGGCGCACGGACTGCACTGCATCAACGGATCTCCCTGCATCAAATTTGTACGACTCCTTCGGCCAAGGTCAGTCGAGAGATATCATGAGTTCAAACTCTGGTATTCCTCCAGCTGGTAACGGCGCAACCGATGCCTCCGGCAAAGGTCCCGCCTCTGGGTACATTTCGATGTGCCTGGCTTGTTTCACTCACTATAGTCATGTAAATATTCGTGAACTTTATTATAATCTTTGGAATTAGAATATGGCCTATATCACGGAATTATCCAACAACATATGTCTACACTCACCATATCACTACATGAAGGCATATAATCATTGTGGCACTATTTATTTTGATATGGCATCTTTACCGAACTTTTCAAATGCATGTTCAATTTTGCGCAAGGTTCTGTGAAAAAAGAAGTTAAGACATAATCTGTACAAATTACCTGGCAAAAAGAATCTTGACTCTCGCGAAGTGAGATGAAGAAGCAAGTGTTGTTGCAGGAAACCGGAAGATCATGTCCTTTTCCTTGCACCCACGCATCCAGTGTTAGAATAAAAATGCAGAAGCGATAACCCAACATCACAGAACGAAATCGTAAGATCACACGAAACGAGAATGATACCGAGGCACGATGTTTTTTAACGAGGTTCGGCGATGTGCCTACATTCTCGGGGCATGACTACATGCGCTCCTCCCCATAAATAACAGCTACACCGGCATCCGGACACCACTGCGGCAACGCCGCCGCCCATACCAGCCGCCAAGTCGTCTCACGGTTATAACGGTAGTGCCCTCATATTTGTGGGCCCTAGGGATACAAAGTACAACTACAACTCTATCCCTAACCTACCAAATTACAACTCAAGTCCACAGGTAACAAAATTGTACATATATTCGACACATATCGGACATCCAGCACCATAACAGAAAGGGCTGCTCAGCTCTTGTCTGCTCGGCTGCTCCCACACCTCAGAATTTCGACGGTATTTTCGTCTTGGACAACGAAACCTCCTCGCCATGCCGCGGAGAATGAAACTCACAGGGCCAAGCTCATTGCTCGGCAGCAAGGACCCAGGAAGGTTGGAACCCATGGAGTAGCGAATTTCCTAGTGTCTTCCGTTCCTACCGGAGAAGAAATATACAATTTCTTCTACCTTTTTCACATCACTATTTCTTCCCCAGGTCATGTTTCGGCTTTCTCGCCAGCAGGTTGTAGCAAACTGAAAGGTGAATGGGGAAAGATACTATATAGTGGCACTCAAAAAGTAATTGATACACATTGTATATATAAGCAGTAGGGGAACCCTTCCTGATTCCTACAAAAACAAAGTTTGGTGCTGCCATTTATTTGACGATCAGAGTAGCATGTCTTACTACCTAGATCAGATTCAATGCATCACATTTCTATAAGAATAGCACCTTATCGTCAAATTATTCCCCTCAACATAAACAAATTTACATAACACCTAAACTAGTTCATTTATTTTAGTTTACCCCTAAACCATTCCATTTGGTTCAACTTACCTCCCTTCCAACTTGTCTTTTTGTTTCTCCATACATAATTATTGGAAATAAAAAGTATTTTGCAGATACATATTATGAATTTTTCACCATTTTTACAGTTTTTATCCTAATAATTAATTTATTATAAACATCACACTATAAAATGATATAAAAACATTTTTTTTGACATGTGTTACGACATATACTCTCATCACTTGGTGGAAACACACTATAGAGAAGGAAGGCAGGATAGTGTGTTGCAATAGTAGACAAACAATCACTTACTATGAATAGAAGCCATCGGTAAAATGATTATTCACGTTTCTGTTCGTTTTCCGATGATGCTATGCCAACGTCCAGGCCGCGATGCAAAAACTGCCGGCTGAAAAATGTGCGCTGCATTTAGCGGGCAAAACGGATACTTTATACTAGGTACACGCGATGCAATACAGCTCTCTGGAGGTGTGCCAACAGTCCGAGCAACGGCCTAATAAGGACTGTGGCATCAAAGTTCCGCCGTGGCATGCAGTGTAAAGTGATATAATTTAGGGAAGTAATTTTGAGTAAAGTTCTCCGTGGTATCAACGGCCTAAATTAAATAAAGTGACATAATTTAGGGGAGTCATTTTGATTTTTTTATTTTCATACACTACTTCCATTTTGGAAAACATGATAGCTAACCCCCCCCCCCCCCGCCACCCCCAAACAAAATATAAGACAAAGGGTGGTCCGTGTTTTTGCTATGTGCGCCTTTGTTCGGTCATCATCCATTGAGCCCCTAGGCTAGAGAGGCGATTCATGTAGAAACGGTGGTGCCAATGGGGTAGGCTCCTCTGAGACGATTCCTACGGAGGAGGCTCGTCCTCTGTAAGTGATGGCGCCACTGATGACACGCTTTGGTTCTCATGAGGTCTGCCTTTTCTGCTCCATGATTTTGGTAACGCGAGGGTGAGGACCAGTGGTGGTCACCCTGAGATGATGAGTGATTGACCACCGTCGTGTGTGATGTGCTCTTGGCTTTTGATGTGCAGGTGTAGGGTGCGACGTGGCGGTCGACGGTGCGTGGTGAAGGTCAGGCGTGAAAGGTCATGCCGATGGACCGTAGTGAAGGCTGAGCGTGAGTAGACTTGGGCCGTGGAGGACAAGTGAAAGGTTCAGGCCGAAGGACCGAGACGGTGAAGGGTGACATGAGTAGGCTTGGGCTGAGGGACCGAGGATACCGGGCGGAGTCACGGGCGGCTCGCATGGTGCACGGACGAGCAAGAATACATGGTGAAGATGGCGTCGGTCAAGTCAAGAAGGATGGCGATGGCGAGCGTCGAGTAGGCTTGCCGTTGCGGCGCAGGCGTGAAAGAGCTCAAAGGCGTCGTGGCACTTGGCGGAGGCCGGACATGCATCGACACCGAGGGTTTGACCGGTTTGGCCGCAAAACCGGGGCTTCGGCAAGTCGTGCGGTGACTAGCTGAGGGGTTTCGGGGGATTTTCCATAAAACCACCGTAGAGGCAGGTTTGACCGGTTTGGGCCTCAAAATCGGGGCTTCGCCACGGCGTGCGGCGTCAGATGGAAGGGTTCGGTGGTTTGGCCACAAAACCACCAAGGTGGAGGGTTCTCCGGTTTGGGCCTCAAAACCGGGGGCGAGTCTGGTGTGGCTGGGCGGCGTCGGATCGGAGGACGGGTGGCATCATCGCGAAGCTAGCGTCGAGGCGAAGCGAAGTCGTGAAGGTGTCGGGCCCGTCCGATGTACCGAGAAAAAGTTGGACGGTTTTACCCCTAAGGGGTATTTGTGTTGTATGCTTCATATAAGGGCATTTTGGTCTTTAGGCCAAATACCTATATATAGGAGGGGGCTGAAATTTCAGCCACATCTCTTTTGCTAGTGTGGTGGTGGGATCTCATTTGGAGTGTGAGAGCCTTTGGGAGAAAAGGGAGAGGTAGAGATGAGTGGCTCTTTGTGTTGAGCTTTTAGCCATCCTAACTTTAATTAGTGTGAGGATTGGCTTGTAACCGAATCTTTGGAGGAAATCAAATCATTCATTTCGTGCAAATTTATTTCATCCCGAATTTATTATTTTTGGTATTTTCGGAGCTATTTTTGGGGATTTTTCGTGCGTGCAATTTGGCTGCGAAATTTGTGAAATTTGTTGGAGGATCTTGTTGCTAGGAACCTTGTGAACTCCTCAAATCCCTCACGGATTTGGCTTTACTTTGTGGTTTTCCCCAATTTATTCTTCGTGTTAGGGTTTCGGTTATTCCTCGAATTCATGAGCTTTACTTGATGTTTTTCGAATCCACTCTCAGATCTGCTAGAGCTTGTTGATGCGCATGTATGGCCCGAGTTTGGGTTCGAATCGTCGCTCCATGAGAAAGTAATTTGGATTCTAAGAGAAGCTTGTTCCTCTGTGTTCTTCCCTGTTCGTCGGCTCTGGTTCTGTTCGTAGTGCATGTGAGCACACGCGGCTTCGGTGCAGCCCAACAACGCACGTGGCCCAGACCCTGGTGCCTGCTCGGCGCGTGCGACGGAAGGCAGGCCGGCAGGAGGCTCCGCTCGTGCAGCAGAAGCCGTCCACACGAAGCGACAGCAGCAGCTCGGGCACACGGCGGCAGCCTGCAGGTGCTCTCTCGATCCAGGCGTCCATGCACCAGGCCGGTGCGGTGCACCAAGCGCACGAGCAGCAGGCAGCGCGCACACACGGTGAGCACAGAAGCAAGCCCAGCACTTGTTCGTGCAGGCAAGCAAGCAGGTTGTTTCTTGGCCTTCAATTGATTTGTGCAGTGTCGCTTTCAGCCTACAGTAAACATCATTTTCTTGTTTTATTTAATCCATCTAGCATTTGCTTGTTTTCATCATGTGCTGAAATGAATTGTTCCTTGCTTGTTTAGCCTGACAGCACATACACATGATTCTCTGCTTATCTCTGTTACTTCACACATCAAGTTGCTTAATTATTTTGGTTTGGTCAGATAGCCTTTCACTTGCATGCTTGATCAAAAAGATATTAATTAATTGCATGCTTTGTCTAGTGGGGGTTTAGTCATTTGTTTAATTCTCTGTGCAAATTATTTCGAGCATTATATTTTATATCACTTCCGCATTACTCTGACAAATTGCATTGCTCGAGATTTCCTAGTCGTTCCTACGGTGAGCTTGTCACTAGCTGGCTCGTGTCATCTTGACGACTAGAAAAGATGTGTGTTAGGGTGGCAATCGGGACATAGGCCTAGTTCTTCATCAGAAGAATTTTTTAAGGGCTCCCATTCACTTCCCCCTTTGGTCACCCAGTTCGGTCCCACAGAGGGCCTATGACAGTTACGCCTTTAGGTGCTGCACCATTCCTATGAAATAATGTTTTTTTAAAAGAACATGAGGGTCATGTTTAAGGAGAAGAGAGTGCATAGATTTACAAAGAATTATTACATAAATAGAGGTCACGAACTCAAGATTTTTTAGATAATGGAAATAGAGTTTCCGGCCTCTGCATAGCACGCAGCCGGTTTTTTTTTATGATTATTACAAGAAAAGTTAGTTCACAGACTGACACAAGGAACATAAATAAAACATAAATTAAGGAGGATCGAGTCTATTATTAAAACGCCATCCATGGGAAGCATAAATTTCTAGTGCAGTCGTCTCAAGAGCTACACTTGTCTCCCAAATGCGTCCTCTAATCTCCTCAGGCTGCAGTAGCGACCAATACCTCAGCCAATATGCTCCTCTGAATAAAGCCTGCAAAAACGATGTATACTTAAGATTATTAAAACATATATCATTTCTGCATCGCCAGATCGCCCAACACATGGTAGCCGCACCCTCTAGAATAATATCACGCTTTCCACTATCAAAGTGGGAGAGCCAATCGCCCACTATATGGGTTATAGATCTAGGTGGGTTAAGACCTGTGGCCGTATGAACTGTTCTCCAGATGTTTCTAGCATGGTGGCAATCAAAAAGAAGATGTTGAATTGTCTCATTTGAGTTACAGAAACAACAATTTTGACTACCAAACCAGTTCCTTTTTGCTAGATTGTCCTTTGTTAAAATGACACCTCTAGCTAGGTACCAGAGGAAAATTGTAATCTTTAGAGGCAATTTTAGCTTCCATATCAATTTATGTCGAAAATGAGTATCATGGTTCATAAGTTTAAGGTACATAGAACGAGTGGAAAACTGACCCGTTCTATGTAAATCCCAAGATACAGTATCCCTTTCATCCGATAGACTAAAGCCTCCTATTTTGGCCATGAGGTCATTATACTCAGTAAGTTTCACCCCTACTAACGAACACCTAAAAGAAAGGTTGTAAGGCGTATTTCCCATAACCTGAGCCACTGAATTATGTCGGTCCACACTATGTATCCTCCCAAAATCTTATTTGAGAGCCATCTTTCATATTAAAAGATACAGATGAGAGGAATTCATCCTTGACATTTAACAACCCTCTCCAAAAATGGGAGTCGTTCTGTTTGATCCTAACTTGAGACAATGTTTTTGATCCCAGGTATTTATTCCGGATTAAAGATTGCCACATGCCATCCTCGTTGAGCAGTTTGAACAACCATTTGCTCAATAAGCATTTGTTTTGGATCTCCAGGTCAATAATACCGAGGCCACCCTGGTCTTTTGGGCGACATAAAAGGTCCCATCTAGCAAAGCGATTTTTTGTTTAATCGTACCTCCTTGCCAGAAGAACTTGGATCTATAAAAATCCAGTTTAGAGCGCACACCTTTCGGAATCTCAAAGAAAGACATCATAAACATTAGAAGACTGCTAAGTACCAAGTTTAATAGGGTTATGCGCCCTCCATAGGAGAGGTGTTTTTCCTTCCAGCAGTTTAACTTCTTTTCAAATCTCTCTTCGATCATTTTTCAATCATTATTAAGGAGTTTTCTATGATGCATGAGGATGCCCAGGTATTGGAATGGGTATTCCCCCATGTCACAGCCAAAAAGGTCCATATATTCCTTCTCATAGTTGGTAGCTTCACCATAACAAAACAGTTCACTCTTATAAAAATTGATTTTTAGTCCCGATAACTGTTCAAAGACGGTAAGCAGAAGCTTCATATTCTTAGCCTTTTCCAAGTCATAGTCCATAAAAAGAATGGTGTCGTCCGCGTATTGCAGGATAGACAATCCATCATCAACAAGGTGACGTATAATGCCACAAATTTGTCCATCATCCTTAGCTCTTTGAATGAGCAGAGCTAGCATATCAACCACGATGTTAAACAAGATAGGTGACATGGGATCGCCTTGGCGAAGTCCCTTTTTCGTTTGGAAGTAATGTCCAATATCACCATTAACTTTAATCCGACACTCCCTCCCTCAACGAAATTTTCAATCCATCGGCACCATTTCGGGGAGAAGCCTTGCATGTGAAGGGCCTGCTGACGAAATGACCATTTTACTTTTTCATAGGCCTTCTCGAAGTCAATTTTAAATAAGACCCCATCAAGTTTTTTAGTATGGAGCTCATGGATCGTCTCATGAAGAACAACCACTCCCTCCATAATATTTCTCCCTGGAATGAACGTCGTCTGGGATGGTTTGACCACAATATCCGCTACTTTGTTAATCCGCTTGGTGCGAACTTTAGGAATAATCTTAAAGCTGACGTTTAGGACACAAATAGGGTGGTACTGTTGAATCTGCTTCGCGTCATTAGTCTTTGGTATAAGGGTAATAATACCAAAGTTTAAACTAAAGAGAGGCAATGTTTCATCATGAAAATCTTTAAAAAGAGCCATTAAATCGTCTTTTAAGATTTCCCAGAAAACTTGGTAAAATTCAGCTGGGAAACCGTCCGGACCAGGGGATTTGTTATGTTCCATCTGGAATACGGCGGTTTTAAACTCCTCATCTGTGAAAGGTGCTGTTAATATATCATTTTTAGCTGAAGTCACCTGGTTTATGTCCTCAATCCTATCCTCCCTCAAAGTGATATCACACTCATCAAGGGTTCCAAACAAGCCCTTGTAATAGTTTGTTATGTAGGATTTGAGTTGCTAATCACCAACCACTACCTCACCTTCCTGTTCTAACCAGAAGATGTGTTGTTTACAATGCTTCCCATTCGCTACTAGATGGAAAAATTTGGTATTATTATCCCCTTCCAATAGCGTTCGTACCATTTTATCTCCTCCTCTCTTAAAAGGGTAGCAAGCCTCTCCTTAAGATAATGCTTCATATTTAACTCATTATCTGAGATGCGAGATTGTTCCGCGTTTTTATCAAGAACATCAATTAACGAGATGAGCTTTCTCTTTTCCTTTTTAAAGTGGCCGGCTGTATGTTTCGCCCACCCCTTGAGGTGTTTGCGAACAACTCTGATCTTGTTCTGCCACCGCTGGAGGCTGGTTGTCCCTTGGTTTGTAGATTGCCAGACATTGGCAACCATACCAAAGAAACCTTTCCTAAGGAACTAGCCCCTCTCAAATTTAAACAGCGGAGGGCTAGCAGGATGTGTTGATGCCCCTGTATTAAGGAGTAGTGGAGTATGGTCTGAGGTGCCCTGATTCCTTGCTTCCACGGTACAAAGAGGGAATTTTTCTTCCCAATCCGTGCTCACAAGAATTCTGTCCAGTTTTTCATGAGTAGGGTCATCACCATAACTCACCCATGTGAATTGGCGTCCCGACATTTCAATCTCCTTAAGATCTAGAACCTCAATAACCTGATTAAAAATGTTAGGCCATTTGGGATCAAAATTATTAGTACTTTTATCTTCCGGTCGTCTCATTATATTGAAATCGCCACCTATTAAATAAGGGAGGGATTCATGAGAGCAGGAATTTGCCAGTTCAGCCAAGAATGCCTCTTTGTTGTCTTGTTGGGCCGGTCCGTAAACCGCATAAAGTACCCATTTGAAGTCCCCCTTGGAGATGGCTCCAATATCAAAGGTTGAGAGATCTACTCCCAAAAGCATTCCACCGGATCTCCCATGCGGTGCCATATTATGCCATATAAACTCACGGCCGGCACACAGGTTCTTTAAAGTAGATTCGGTGAAGTCCGCTCGACCAGTTTCCATGAGGGCTATGAAGTTAATTTGCTCCTCACAAACCATTTCCGACAAATATCTGTGTTTAGCCAAGTCTGCAACACCTCTGCTATTCCAGAAAACTCCTTTCATTGGAGACAGTTTTGACGGGGTCTTAGGTTTCTTCGGAGGCTTAGCCATCCGTTTGTGGCTTCCAGAGTTGGACTTTTTCTTGCGAGGGACACCCCTTAGATTACAACAAACGTGATCGAGGTCCTCGTCGAAAGCATCCTCATTTAAATGACCACATGCGTGGTTGAGAATTGCATCGAAATTGTCATCCTCTTGATCCCCCACATGAATGGAGGCAAGATTATTTGTTTTATCTTTATTTCTTTTCCCATTCCCTTAGAATTAACAGACAACCTATCAATTTCTATATTCTTTAAAGAGACAACAGAGGAAATAACAGCGCTATTATCTCTACCCAAAGAAATACCTAGGTTGCAAGTTTTGGATTCTACCTGAGAATTAGAAAAAGAGGTAAAAGAGGTGGTACCTGGAGCCTCCAAGTTCCTCCTAGCCGCCAACCTCTCTGTCTTGGCAAGGGTATGTTCATCCGTCACAGATGATCTCTTGCTCCGACGCACCATATTCACCATCAGATCCGGCATTGGAGCCGGTGCCTCTACTGTCGTAGGAGGTGGGTGCTGAGCCGGCTGTGGGCTCCTGTACACCGGCAGCTCAGAGCCAGTACCTACGTCCTCTATGGCACAACATCCCAGACTGCGGGACCCAGAAAGTGCCTCAGCGTACGAGAGAACAGAACTCTCACACGTAGGCGTCACCGGGTCATCCTGCAGCACAGTCCGGATATCATCGTTCTGCAGCTCATCTCCTGGCGCCTCGCGAGCGACCACATCTTGCGCGGGAGGAGGCGCCACGAACTCAAGTAGAAGAAACTTATTTAACTAACATAAGAACTAAGGGGTCTCTGGCCGTCAACAAGAAAACTTTCGTAAATATATTTTAGCCCTGACCTCGTGCCATCTGCATCAGATCCATAGTAGCGCTAGCGCCTTCAAATGTTCTTTTGTTCCTCTCTTTCCAGATGTCTGTAAAATTGATTCGCTTCCAAGCCTTCTCTGGAAAAGAACATTGGATGATGAAGTGCGTATGTCCATGTGGGCTCCTGTACACCGGCAGCTCAGAGCCAGTACCTCCGTCTTCTATGGCACAACATCCCGGACTGCGGGACCCAGAAAGTGCCTCAAGCGTACGAGAGTACAGAACTCTCACGCGTAGGCGTCACCGGGTCATCCTGCAGCACAGTCCGGATATCATCGTTCTGCAGCTCATCTCCTGGCGCCTCGCGAGCGACCACATCTTGCGCGGGAGGAGGCGCCACGAACTCAAGTAGAAGAAACTTATTTAACTAACATAAGAACTAAGGGGTCTCTGGCCGTCAACAAGAAAACTTTCGTAAATATATTTTAGCCCTGACCTCGTGCCATCTGCATCAGATCCATAGTAGCGCTAGCGCCTTCAAATGTTCTTTTGTTCCTCTCTTTCCAGATGTCTGTAAAATTGATTCGCTTCCAAGCCTTCTCTGGAAAAGAACATTGGATGATGAAGTGCGTATGTCCATGTGGGCTCCTGTACACCGGCAGCTCAGAGCCAGTACCTCCGTCTTCTATGGCACAACATCCCGGACTGCGGGACCCAGAAAGTGCCTCAGCGTACGAGAGTACAGAACTCTCACACGTAGGCGTCACCGGGTCATCCTGCAGCACAGTCCGGATATCATCGTTCTGCAGCTCATCTCCTGGCGCCTCGCGAGCGACCACATCTTGCGCGGGAGGAGGCGCCACGAACTCAAGTAGAAGAAACTTATTTAACTAACATAAGAACTAAGGGGTCTCTGGCCGTCAACAAGAAAACTTTCGTAAATATATTTTAGCCCTGGCCTCGTGCCATCTGCATCAGATCCATAGTAGCGCTAGCGCCTTCAAATGTTCTTTTGTTCCTCTCTTTCCAGATGTCTGTAAAATTGATTCGCTTCCAAGCCTTCTCTGGAAAAGAACATTGGATGATGAAGTGCGTATGTCCATGTGGGCTCCTGTACACCGGCAGCTCAGAGCCAGTACCTCCGTCTTCTATGGCACAACATCCCGGACTGCGGGACCCAGAAAGTGCCTCAGCGTACGAGAGTACAGAACTCTCACGCGTAGGCGTCACCGGGTCATCCTGCAGCACAGTCCGGATATCATCGTTCTGCAGCTCATCTCCTGGCGCCTCGCGAGCGACCACATCTTGCGCGGGAGGAGGCGCCACGAACTCAAGTAGAAGAAACTTATTTAACTAACATAAGAACTAAGGGGTCTCTGGCCGTCAACAAGAAAACTTTCGTAAATATATTTTAGCCCTGGCCTCGTGCCATCTGCATCAGATCCATAGTAGCGCTAGCGCCTTCAAATGTTCTTTTGTTCCTCTCTTTCCAGATGTCTGTAAAATTGATTCGCTTCCAAGCCTTCTCTGGAAAAGAACATTGGATGATGAAGTGCGTATGTCCATGTGGTCACTCTTCCTTGCAGCTAGGATGACTGAAGGATCATATTGCTCCACTTGACAGCATAACTGGATGCTCTGCGTGCTCTCTTCTGCTCACTTGCTTTATGACCTCTGAATTTTCACGCTATTTTGGTCTTGGACCACGAAATCTTATCCCCATGTTGTGCACAATTAAAATCACAGAGCCAAGGACATGGCCGCACTGTGACAAACTGACAACCCAGGAAATCATGCGGCAGCCAATTTCCTAGTGTCTTCAGTTGCTACGGTAGTAGATATAGGGTTTTTTCTACTTTTCCCGCAAGTCTTTCTTCCTCAAGGTATGTTTTGGGTTTCGCCTGAAGGTTAGCAAATTGAAGGGTGAAGTGTATTGGTTGGTTAGATTGTAATGTTTCGAGAGTTCGAGATTGTGTTTAAAGTAATCATGCATCATTAGCATTAGTCAAAACTTAATGTGATTAAAAAATTTAATTAAATTAGGGCTAAACCACAGTTTTTGCACTTAGGCGGACAGTACACCTGCAGGGTCGGAGAGTCCGCCCACGGCCGACGTCTTTTTTCCTCTGTTTCCGAATGTTATACGCTATGCACATAAGTAGAACGGCTTTGATTTCTCAAAACTGATTGGCAAATTGATTCCTTTCCAAACCTCTCTGGAAAAGAACATTGGATGATAAACTGAGCTGATGTTTCTTTGGACAACCTGGACTGCTGAACTAGTTCCTAGCTCGTCCTAACAGTTACAGTCTTGGTCTTTCTCCAAGCCAACTTGTAAGTCCGGGAACATATCTATTGGCGCTCTTCCTTTATTGGAGCCAGGATGGCTGAAAGATCGTATATTTGCACTGGGCATCACAAACGGAGGCTCCTTTCTTCTGCTACTGTGCTGCTTCACCACCTCTGAATTTTTACGTTCTTTTGGTCTTGGACCATGAAATCTCATTCGCTTGCCGCACAGAATGAAAATCACTGGGCAAGGATATGGCCGCACAGTAATCACTCAAAACCAGTTGCGGGAGCCAATTTCCTGGTGTCTTCCGTTCCTACCGGAGCAGATATACGTATTATTTTCTTGTTTTTCCCACTACTCTTTCTGCCCAAAGTCAGATTTTGACTTTTGCCTGCAGGTTGTAGCAACTTGAATGGTGAAATGGAAGAAGATACAATATCAAATGTGGAGTGTATATATATGGTGGCACTCGGCATGCCTCATGTATTGGTTCGTTAGATGGATGTATCATGTTTGATGCTCGTATAAAACGCACGGAACAACAAAGTTTGGTGCTACCATTTATTGGTCAATAAGAGTAGCGGCATTCACTACCAGATCAGTACTTAAGATTAATTTTGCATCACGGAACCTTAGAACAAAAAAACCATTTACTAGGATGTGTCCACATTTTGCGCTAAGCTACGGTGGTAGAAAACCTATAGGAAGGAGGGTAGCTATGGAACAACAGCCACGTGCAGGAAGGTGAGGACAGGTCACGTGACACGCGTCCCATATTATATAGCATTACCCTATTTGATTTTGTAGCAGCCCGGCATATATATACACTAGCAGACCCTAATGACCCATAAATGATAAGAATCATTTAGAATGTTTTTTATATCTTGGCCGTTTGCATCTGGTTGCAGTGGTTGTGGGCCGGTGCAGGAGCGGAACATTAACCATGTGCCATGCTCGGTGATACCTCGTGTACTGTAATTTTTTCCTTATTGTTTCCTGCCCTTGCTATATTTAAAGCTAGTGATGATCTGCAATCTTATTTGTTCACCAAATAGAAAACATGACAAAATGTGTGTTGGGTTAGTAAATATTATTTCAACTTTCAAAATAATATGTTCGGCATTTTTTAGATCTAAACAGATTGAACGTTTAATGAAATCGCGTCCATATGGTTCATCTCAGATGTTGATCTAGTGCATCTTTAGTGTTATGGTCATCTCTATAATGCTGAATTAAAAAAAAGAAAATTGAAAGTATATGAACATGTCAGATCTCAGTGCGTTGAAAAAGTTTAAATGCAGTTGATGGCTTAAACAAATTGATTTGTAATGTGGCGTTATAGAGATAAATAGGTCTAAATTTTGGAAATCAATTCTTTTGCAAGGCAACAGGTGAGCAAACATGCGCTGCGGCAATCTAGCATTCCCCCACAGCGCAACCTCAGTATATTGAGTCGCATTAAGTGCGGAGATGACAATGAGCCTATGGAAGTCGCAGCTGAAGAGTAGATGAGCTTGTTCAAGTTGTCCGACGGCCGCCGCCTCCATGGCTCCTCTCCACGTTGGTGACAAGGCGCCATGAGGAAATACAGTGGATGGACACTAGGAGGTGAGGAAAAACTGTGTTTTGGCCACCGACGGGTTATGCAAAGGGCTCTCCTGCATCGACAGAGCTGGGCTAAGGAGGCTAGACAGGTAAACCAAACATTACACAAGCCAGTCTAGCCCCTCGGAGATTCTATGGATCAGCGCCTTTCTTGTATTTTGCCGTCTCCTTCGTCCGGTAGGACAGCATAAGTTTCAGCTCTCATTGCTAAGTATGTTCCTGGTAGCTTCCATTCCCGTTGCACATTATTCCCCTCTCTCCCTAGTACCCATGCATTGTAGTTGTAGTGGAGAACTGAAGCATGAAAGGCGAAATAAAATGGATGAGACTATGTATATATATATAGTGGTCACATGGTACATTGGTAATTATTGGATGAAGACCCATGTCCAAAAGGTAAAATAAAGTGGCGATAATATATAGTGATAATATATAGTGATTGTCTCGAAAATGGCATGGTACATACATTATTATTGTATTGTATTAATTCAACATTACTAAGAGAAGTTAAGGTGCTCCCATGCTACCAACCGGCAGCTGCACTTCTAGTTTGCTTCAGAAATTTATTCCAAAATATGAATGTATACACACTGTAGCAATTTTAGATATTCTAAGGTATCGTACCAGATTTAGGACTCCACTGATACTGATTATTGGCCTTCCAGCAACGTAGGACTCCCATAATTTAATCTACAGATCTCTCGCTGTCTCCCTCTCAATCACCGTCTCCGCTCTACAGTACTATACATGCTAGTGGTTTGATTAGTCTTTGTCGTGCATGATATTTTGTCAGCCTTCTTCGCATAGACGGACTAGTGCATCTTATTCGTAACAAAATTTATGACATTGAGAGAATAAAAAAATCAGAGCAAACGAGTTTGGATCATCAATACCATATTCCCTTTTTGATTATCCCTTCTATCCTTTTTCTTATTCTTTCTCTTTATCTTTTACCTATGTGGAAGCCTGGTAGTGTATCGTCCATAAATATAGTTAATAGTTGGTTCACGATACAAAGTCTTGAACTATCGCTCAGAAACATATACACTCCCTTATACAAAAATAAAATAAAATATGCTGATCCACCGTTTTGTCTGATTCTCGTATCAGTTCCTTAATCCGGTCATACAGGGAACCTAGATACTCTGGGCACCACAACAATACGTTGGTGCCGCACTCACCTTATTAGGCGGTTGCTCTCTTCATTGCTGCACCTCTGATGATCTGTGCTGCATTGCTTTGTCCCTAGTGTAAAGCATCCATTTTGCCTGACAAATTCATGACGCATTATTCATCCGCCAATCTCTGCATAGGGCCTCCATGGTGTTGTGTCGGCGACGGAAAACAAACATAGACAAGAATAATTATTTTTCCAATGACTTATATTCAAAACAAAAGGATTTGTTTTTGCTGAATTACTTCACGCCATGCATCCTCTCTTTCTTCTCCGTTGTGTGTTTCAAAACGTCCATGAGGTGGAGACAGAAGTGCAGAAGGTGATAATATATATGATAGTCTCGAAGCATGGCATGGTACGTATACTATTATTGTATCCTGGACGAAAATGCAGAAAATATACAAAGAACATTTATACATGATACATCACTTATTGAACTGGTAGGCTCGGCGAGACATCCAGGATATATAAACTTTAGCTGGGCCAGACTAAAAGGATATAAACCACGTATATCAAGTAGTACCCTAGGATCAAGGTTTGTATGCATATCTTGATTGAACTCAACTAAGGCATAGTACTATACGATTTGTTTTATGCCAATTTCAAAATGATGAATTGAGCAGGAAAATTTTTTATGGCCAATGAGTTATGTCTCTGAAAATTTTAAATAACTAGTCTCTCCGGTTTCAAATTTCTTGACGTTTTATGATCAAACACACACCAAGGAGTGATTAATTGGGTTGGATATTTCCTTGTCGGCACATATCTAAATGAGTTATGTGCCAATATGGCGTTGTCCTCAATAGTTTGCAATGTCCATGCGGTTTTAACAGTTCACCAAATGTAGCCTATGATGAGTGTGACGGTTATTGTTGCTGCTTTCTGCATAACTTTTGCCGATAGTAACTGTGCCACTTAGTTACAAATGAAAGCATAACAAGGACGTAGTAATATGCAGTTTAACCTTGAATTAATAAGCTCCCATAATTGTACCTAACAGTTGCATGCTTGGTAATTTGTTTTTCAAATGGAGTCTTCTTCCGATCCATTTATATGATCATTAACGTCAGGGGGATCATATGCCAGTTCATATCCCTAGTATTTGGGCTTCAAACCAATTTCCCTCCTTTCTTCTGTCACCAAGGGTACAATTTTTTTGGTTGCTAACCAAAAATAAAGTGGCAACCACGGATAATTTTGCTAAAAGGCGAATATAGAGGATAGAACTTGTTCAGTCTGCCAAGGAATTGAAACTAGTAACCACTTGTATTTGGAATCTATGGTGGCTAAACTGTGTTGGAAAACATCAGAACTAGCATTAGAAAAAGAATATAGGGTGCTCTTTTGAGACCATTGGCTCTAATATGAAGATTCTTATTTAACCTTCAAAGCTGCAATTGTTTCACTAAACAATGTGCCTAAATTTCAAATTCGACCATCGAGATGAATAAATGCATTTTATTTTCCGTAGAACAATATTCAGCTTCAGGGCCCCACACTTGAACATTTTTCATGATGACAATGGGAGCAAAATCCTGATGATACGAGCTCCAAAACATGCTGGGAGAAAGGGTGAAGTTAAATTGAAGTGGGATCATGGTATTGGAAAGTGGCTCGAATACAACTCAGCTCTTGCCCATGGGCACTATATGACTATGTAAGTTTGGCCCTGTAGCAGTTTGGTTTTTCCAGATGACTTCTATTCCTAATTCAGAGGGCTCAGGGGCGGGCCCAGGATTTTGACTCTGGGTATTCATGATTGTAAAGGGGTGTAAATTTTTCTTTTGACAACCTAAAATACACATATAAGACAAAGATATACTCATATTAGTGTAGGTTGAAGAACATTTTCTGTTTCATATTGCTTCTTTGCTGCAGCATTTTTCAAAAAAGCAGCACTGTCTTCCCCCTTTCTCTTTATGTTTCAAATCTACAAATTAAGTACATTCAAAGATGAATGCTCAGTTCACTGTCACAAATTGGAATATGAGATTTAGGGATTAGGAATTTGGGATTAAGGGGTGAAGATAACCTCAAATCAAGTTGGGAATCACCAATCAGTCTCCTGTCTGCACCATGCGTCTGGTGCTGGTGAAGCCAACAAGCCATGCGCATGGTCGCCAGTGCGGCCGTGGCACACCCAACGTGCCATGCGTCCGTGCTGCGAGCTCCGCTGACGCCTAGCGGCTGGGCGCCTGGTTGCCCCGCTCGCACTCAGCTGGCTGGCTGCCACGCTCGCTGCCTGGCTCGCCTCGGCTCCGCTCCTGCACGCTAGGGTTCAACAGGTGGTCGGGAGTGTGGATTGAGGGAGAGAGTGAGCGATCGAGGGAGAAGAGAGTGCGCCAGTAAGAGCTGACAGGTGGGGCCACTGGTGGAGGATGAACTAATGAAGCGGAGGTAGGCCGGGCCACTCAGTGGTGGGCCGAGTTGGCTGTTTTTGGCCCAGGGAGAGAAGGAAGTGGACTGTTTTTTAGGCAGATACATGTATATGGCCTGTATATCAGTATATATACTCGATTTTTTGGTAAAAATAATGGGTATTCAATGAATACCCTTGAATACCAAGTGGGCTCGCCCCTGAGAGGGCTAGTTTGTTTGTTGTTACTAGCAAAGACGCACGTGCGACACGCACGTGATACAAAATTATTTGGCTCTTCTTTAGGAGGTGATTCTGTCAATAGAAATGTACTTGCCTCCCACTTATATGAGTTATCTTTTCTTTTAGAGATGATTATTATATTATTTTTTTCAAAAACAACATTGGTGATAACTCAGCTCCACGCATCCGGACTAACAAGTTATATATTTTTCTCTTGTGTTTTGCTATATTTTCCTCTGTGTTTTGCGTCTTCTTTTTTATTTGTTTTCTCCTTTTTATTCTTGAATTTATTAGGGCCTGTTATTTTTTGAACTTTGTAAAATGTTTTTGTAAATTTTCACATTGGAAACACGTTCACTCCCTCACGACACAATTCCCAATACAAAAAGTTGCAAAAACTATTACAAAGTTTGCGAAGTAAAAAAGACCCTAATCATTTTAAGTTCTCAAATTTAATTATTTTTACTCGATCAACTATGTAAGCAACCAACCAAATTAGACATTAGACGTGAGACACATAAGTAGCTGCGTACCTTTGAAAAACATTTGGTTTTTTGGGCGTTCGGTGGTCGTCTATCCGGCTACGTTTTCGCGCAACTTTGTAAAGTTCCAGGCCTCCAGTCCATCATGACCTCACGATTCCACACCTTGGTGGCTCGGCCCATGAATATGCAGCCCAACACGCATTCGCTTTCTCGTCTTCGTCTCTCCAATCCCTCCGCATGAACACCCGTCGTTCTCCTTGGACACGCACAGGCACATCTCAATCTGTCTCTGCATGTCTTGCTCTCTCTCTCTCTCTGTTCTCAAGATTATAATGGTAGGCAGCACAAAAACCGGTGGCCGCGTGGGCGAGCGATGGCCTACGAGGGTCGTCGAGGGCCCGGCGGCGCTCGCGTGTGGTCTAGCAGCGGTGACGGCGTGGGGGGGGGCAGCAGGGGGAGCGGCGATGGCCGGTCGCTGCCCTATGGAGGAGTTGTGATGGGGGAGTCGAGAGAGTTGGTCGCCAATCGCCGTTCTAGCGGGAGGGGGAGACGGCGATTGGAGCCGCGGAGCTCCTCGCGTCACGGACGATAGCGATTGAAAATGACTTCGGTTCGTTTTAAAAATAATTCCGGTGGGTAGAAAAAATATGGGTGACAAAAAACAATTGAATTTAGTATAAACATTTTCTAAATATCAGTTTTGGTGGGTTTGACCCCCTGCCCACCTCTGTTGACCCTTACAGGTGGGTCCGACATGAGGGGTAAGGTGGACCCAAATTAGGTGACAAACGTTTTCAATTTAACTCGTTATTTTTATAGATAGATTCATTCCTCCTCTTGCTCTCCTCCATGGTGCATGTAGTGGATTATGGTTAAATTAAGTACTGGTGGTAAAATAAAATGGATGTGAATATATAGTGATAATATCTTGATGTAGAACATGGTACATTGGTTATTATTGTCGGGTTGGTGATAATGCTGCATATATATGGAAGGGCATCTGTGTAGCATTCAAATTTAGTTATATGGAGGTATAGACATGGGCGAGTAAAGGATTGTACACTAGGAAGTGCCTTGACTTCAAGTTTGGGAAGTTTGTGGAACATAGCAGCCAGGACGTATAATAATTTTCTTGTAGCCAAACTAGTTAACATTTTTGCTGATGTGGACAAGAAAAAGAGAAAGGTGAACACAAGGACCTTTTCAAAGACGGGTCCAATTGGAAACTGAATATTACCGCATGGTGGGTCTGGAGCCGATTTGGATAAGAATTCCAACTCGGAAAGAACAAGAAAAAACGCCAACGAGTCGGAGTCCAGCGGGCCAGGGTACAAGAGTGCAAAATTTGCGAGCTATAGGCTTCTGTAAGGTCTCACAGGACACCAGTGATGTCTTCGCATCATACTTTCGTCGCGTCGGCTTGCCTGCTCGTTCTGCTCCTGCTATGGGCGATTGGGGACGTTCTCGTGGATCCACACCCATGGATGCTTTCTGTGGATGGGAAAGTTATGACAAAGAGCAGCAAGATCTTGTTGGTAGATTCTGATGAAACCAACGTGAATTTAGGTAGCAACGGGGCAGCTAGTGAAGGGCACAGCTACGATGGGGGAACAAAATCTCAGCAGAATTTCGGTGACACTTTTCAATTTCTGAACCTTCCGCCGGTGAATGGGACTAGGTATTTGGGTAAAAGACAGCTTAAGTTGGAATTCCATTGCGGTTGTATTGGTTAAGTGCTAGTTTGTGAAACGAAACTGCGAAAGATCAATGCATACGCTTGGTTGTAACTTTCTTCTCTCGAGCATAAGTGGATTGTTTATAATGGAACACTACATCTGACAGCACCGTCAATTATGAGTTTGTAACCATCGTGTGAAAGAAAACATCTGGAACTTCGCTGGGGAACGTGAGACAAGTTGCAAGTCCTTTACCTAGCAACATTGTTCCCTCTTTCTTTCCTGACTTCATCAGGCCTGGCTTCAGTATATAGTCTTGAACTCTATGCTAAGACATAAATCTATTCCGGCTTCAGTAAACGAAATCATCCATAGTCTGCGTTTTGTCTTTTGTCATGCATCCTCTGCTTATATGGAAATGCAAAAGGAAACCAAACAAATAAAAGCTCATGTGCTATAGGATCCAGCTTTAACTGATTGAATTTGAGTACAAGAGCATGTAGCTGTATAATGTGACCGAGTAAAACTCCAGAGTATTGTGTTTGATCTTCTTCCTTTATGCCTCAAATTTAGTGGATCTATACCTTCGTAAACTTGAGCCTTCAGGGGTGGAACACACGAAGAAGATCCACGACCGCTGACCTTACTCCCCACATCGGTGATAGTTTCTGACCCTCTACCCTAAAACTACCATAGGATCATTCAGTTCAAAACATAATAAAAAAAGTCAACAACTCTTTTGTAGTTTTGGAGGTCTTGTCGTGTTAATCTATGAGCATCTTTTTTATCTGTAACTCACGTAGAATCTGCAGCAAATCATCAATCGAGGGGTTTTTTACTCCAAGTTTAATGGCGCAGCATTTGTGTCTTTCCCAATCCTTCGTATTCGCTTGGTTCCACAAACCATTCCAGGTTTTTTAATCCGGCTCAGTCGGATCGTTCCTCATTTTGCTTTGTTTAGAAGCTAGGTGTAAGGCGATGTGTACTTATAGCCAATAAAAGGTATTCCGAAAGGCAAGCAACCTGTCGTAATTACCACCGTAGAAAGGGCCACAGAGAGCAAAACCCAAGCTAGAAAAGGACCCTTGGCGACAGGGGCGACGCCAGGTGCATTTTACCTAATGCATCGGCACCAGGGCAAATAGTTTTTTAACAGCAATTAAGCCTAAAATCAGCGTGTAATCTTTGAAGCCTATACAAGTCTTTTGAGCTGTGCACCAGTGTCATTTCAGCTCCAGCTTCGCCCCTGCCTGGCGACCCATGTAAAGGCACTTTGAGCAATTGCTCACTTTGAGCAGATCAACATAGACACACACAACGTAGGGTATCACACTTCTCACCGGCCCGAACCTGTCTAAATCCCTTTTGTCTTTGCTTCTACATGTGAATCAGCAAGGTCTTCATGCGTGGTACACCCTGGATGAATCCCTTTTTCACGCTTAAGATTAATGTAGTCATGTAATTGTTGAGCCAATGATCTTTTCCTTAACCTCAACAGAAAAATAGCTGCCGCCTGGCTAAAACATGATTTGATTTACAGAAATTTATTTTTGCGCTCTCAAAATGTACAGCTATCGCTTCTATGACACTGAAAATGTTATAGAAGGCTGGTGCTACACTGTTGATGCACGCCCATAAATTAAATTAAATGGAAATCTTATTTGATAAATTTATCTGCATATATAGGTTTTTCCTACTTGTCATGGAAAACTATATATGTGTGACTTTCGGGAGCACTCCAAGCTGCTCCTCTGAAATCTGGTGCGACCCGGTAAGAAAGAATTAACTATGAAACGTTGTTGACAATTTTCCAAAGGGTCGTGTTAATCTCTCGGCGTCTGGTTGTTCACCTGCTCTTATGAATTCTATAGTAAGACAATCGATAAAATTTTGAATCCTAGTTTCATTGTGAAGCATTTGGCACTTTCTCTCGATGTCTCATAATCCCTTGGTTCGACACTACACATTCATGTGAGCATCAGTTGTCAACCAACTGGTGATGATCGTGTGGAACAGTTTGCTGCTGCTTTGGATTGGAGAAAATGAGTATTGGGTACCAGATAATTATCAAACAATGCTACTATTTATATTAATTCTTTCAAGGTTGGATTAATACGACCAACTACCAAATGAACATAATTGTACTTATGTGTAGTAAATGGCTAAGAAACCATTGGTACAATGCAGCTCTGAGGTTTTACTATTTATATGTCAATATTCGATCAGTACCCAGAACAGCTTCTACATATTTCTGGTTGCAAGGATGATGAATTACTTTCGTTGTTTGGACATGGAACCATGTTGGATAGGGGTACAGCGGACCTCATCTGATCAAGTTACATCTTATTATCCTTAGGACAAAAAAGGTCGCCGTAGGTGTCCAAAGCAGGCATCATCTTGCTATAGAATTGTTTTGAATCTTTTTTATCTAAATGACTAAAAATTTTGTTTATGGAAGCTGGTGCTGGGGTCAAATGTTCGTCGCCTCTACTTGCCTGTTCGTTCTCCTCCAGCTACTGAGGATTGCCGGCGCTCTCGTCGATCCCATGGATGCTGGCTGTGAATGTGAAGGTCATGCCAAAGAGCATCAAGATCTCCTCGTCGGTAGAGTCGGAGGGATCGAGCCAACATGAATTTCGGCAGGAGCGAGGCAGCTAGGGAATACGACAGAGCTACAATGGGGGATTAATTTCTGAAGTTTCCGCATGTGAACGGGACAAGGCATTTGGGTAAAAGACAACTCAGGTTTGGAATTCAATTGTGGTTGTAATGGTTATTAACTGCTCTTTTCAGAAGAGCAAGATTGGTGCATGTACTGTGGTTGCAAACCTCCTTCTCTCGAGCCACGTTGGATTGTTTATGATGGAACACTACATCTGACAACACCGACCATTGTGAGTTTGTAACAATTATGTAAGAAAACATCTGGAACTTCGCTGGGTAACTTGAGACAAGTTGTAACATTGTTCCCTCTTTGTTTCCTGACTTCATCAGGCCTGGCTTCTGTATATATAAGTCTTGAACTCTACGCTAAAAAATAAATCTATCCCTGCTTCATTAAACAAAATCATTCAAAGTCCGCGTTACCTCATTTGTCATGTATTATCTGTTTGTTAGGAAATACAAAACAAAAAGGAATAAAATAAAAGCTCCTGTATTACAGGACCCATCTTTCACTGATTGAATTTGACTACAAGATCACGTAACTGTCTAATGTGTCCGAGTACAACTCCAGAGTAGTGTGTTGTTTCTTCTTCTTCTATGTCCAAAAATTAATGGATCTATATCCACCTGAACTTCAGGGGTGGACCAGACGAAGAAGATCCACAACCGTTGCCGTTACTCCCCTTGGATTGGCGATAATTTGTGACCCTCAACACAAAGACAACCCTGCGATCATTCACTTAAAAACATAAACACAAATCGTGAACAACTTGGTTTTAGCATCCGAGGTCCTGTGGTGTTAATCACTCAGCCTCTGGTATTGCAACAACTCTCATGGAATCTGCAGCAAGTCATCAATCAATGGGTTTTCGATTCCTAGTTTAATTGCATAGAATTTGCGTCTTTCCCAATGCCTTGTATTCCCCTGGTTCAACTGACCATGTAGGGTTCGTTCATCCCGCTGAGTCGCGTCTTTACCCATTTTTCTCTGTTGTGAAGCTAGGTGTAGGGCACTCTGTACTTATGGCCAAATAAAAGATAAAAAGGGCAAGCTAACCTGCAGTAATTACCACCGTAAAAAGGCCCCCAAGAGTAAAACAGAGTTATAAAAGCCCCCCCTGGTGAACCAAGTAAAGGCACTACCAAACATATCAGGAGAACACAAATATGTCACTTTGAGTAGATCAACACAGACACAGGACGTAGGATGCCATGCTTGCCCAAAGTTGTCTAAATTCTCATGTCTCTGAACACATTTTCTACATACGAACAAAGCAAAGTTTCATGCGTAGTCCGGAATCTCTAAAAAGAGGTACATCCAACTGGTGTTTTCCACACCATCATCCATAAATAAGAAAAAAATGATTAGCCACTGACGAGGCTGCATAAGCCTGGCTTGTGGAGACGTGCCAGCAGCTTCCTCCTCCACACCCGACATGGGTCTCTGCGGCCCTAGAATTACATGTCATCCCCAAACTTTTTTGCTTTTAATAGATTTAACTGATAGTGTCCGTTTGAATGGCATCCGTGGGAGTCGGATGGAAGAAAATAAAAGGTTGGCACTGAAGGGAACGATTTCATTGTTAGTTATAGAATTTTCTCAAAATCAAATCATACTATGGGAAATCAAACTGAATCGACGGAGGCTCCTTTGCCAGCTTCTCGGGCCGTCTCAGCTGAAGCCATCCCAAGGGTGTTTAGGTAGAAAAGAACTCTGGTGGTGGATGATTAGGATTGTTCCGTGGTGTCTTCTTCCATTCCAGGAACCAAACACATGCTAAGAAAACAATGACATCTTGTTAGGGTATCGAGCTCTTTTTGAGTTAATATCTCCCCAGCTGGTTGTGCAGAGCTGCTCTCCTAAGATATAATGTCAGCTCTACTGTGGATTTCTTGCAACAAGTTTGTAACGGCACAGTATTTGACTCTTTCCCAACGCCTCCTAATCCCTCTGTCAAACTCAACACAGCGGGACTCTGTTACGGGTTGGTCTGATCTCGATTAAACTTTCTCTTATTTGTAGCCTAGGAAAGGTCAGTGTGAAATTAGAGAACAAGAAGCAATAACGTCATTTTTGTTGGGATGGAATAGCATCCAACTTTTGACGGGCCTATGGAATAGTTTGCTGCTACAAAAGAGAAACCGAGTAGTACTGGGAAACTGTGCATTATCAAACAATACTACTATTTATATTAGTTTTTTTTAAGGTTGGCACTACACTGCTGATGTAAGCCCATAAATTAAATTAAATTAAATGGACCACAACTCTAGGTTATAAATAAGGGTGAAAGTATAGGCGACATGTTATACGTATCCATGTAAAATAGAATTTCACTTGAGTAGGCCATGAAATAGAAATGCCATCTTTTCTACTTTCCCAATTGCGATTTTTCCAACACCCACCACCACCACACATGTACTAGTGTGCGACGAGCTAAAAAAACTACACCCGATGACTGCTGGGGTTCAGAGTCCCTAGTTTTTCATTAAGATGCCCCGGTTAGGCTGGCGAGGAGATTTTTTTAAAACCAGTAACTAGGCTAGCACACAATATCTAACACAAATGAATTTAGAACTAATCCATCAAAGACAGTGGTGATGGGGTAAAGCTTGACAAACTGGGGGTAGGAGCCACTCCTACTGTCAATGGAAGGGGAGAAAGGATACTAATATCCCAGACCGTGCACCAAGGAAAACAACATTCCCAAAAGACGTTGGCTAATGAACGCCCCGTAGCATGGCGCATATGCTTTCGGTTTGAGATAATAAAAATGGAAAAGAAGCAAGACCTTGTCTTGGGTTCGAATAGAGTACTAAACACATTTGACAGCCATAGGCCGTCGTATTCATTTCAATATGTCAAAGCTGAATTGTTAAACATAGGTACCAGTGTCCATATTTCGAAGGAACACTTGTTCTTTTTATGGACCCAAATATACGGGGCCCAAGAAAGAAGTATCTCTACCATCCATGCACAATACCAGTTCGAGCGACCTCTCCAACAACGAAGCATGCCGCCGGCCGCACGGCCCTGAGCACCAACAAGGCGTGGATCAGAGTTCAGATGAAGAACGTGGCATGGAGTACTGCCGATGGGTGAATGCGAGCGAGTGCCGAGCTCGAGCAAAGGCACCACGGATTTTTTTTTAAATGTGTTTTGATGCGAGTCAGCTGGGATAGGGTCATCCACTCATCCCCGTAGGGTGAATACTCCTCGATTATGCAGGACGAGCCCGTCCGGTGTCCCGCTTCGACACTGTTCCTATCTGGCCCTTTGCATGCAGGAGGATGAGCTCTAGGCACAGCCTGTAAAAACCTAGTTGTTAAGCATAGAGTTAATCTGACTTAATCAAACCTTGTATGCATTCATTCATTTTTCATAAATCTTCTGCATATAATAACTGAGTTGTTTTCTGTCCGAATTGTTTTTACTCATATCCCACCCACAATTCAAAAAATCTAGCTCTATCACTTGAATCCGACCCGCAGACGATCAGACCGACATGATGTAGTGTGTTTGGTTTATTAGACTCAACCGACCTCATTGCACATCGAATATCTTGTTCTTGAAGACACCCGGCGAATCCCCGACTTTTTTGGCTGATGCAATATTCCTTAGGGACTCTTAACCTCTTCCCCTGGGACTCTTAACCTAGTCCTTATAAGGCACCACCTTGTGAGGATATTAAAATGCCGTACAGGCTCTCAGTCGGGAGAGGGCCCTTGCCCTAGCTGCATAGCTATGATTTGTGGCATTTGAGATAAGACTGTTTTAATCACGATATTAAGTTCAGATATGCATCCATTTTGTTAAATTTCCCCTTTGGTTAAATTTGTCCATAAAAATTTCTAGGTCTAAACCCAATGGACTGGCAAACACACACCCGCCCAATTGGTCTGTGTATGTTTTGAACCACAGAGCTTCTCACAAACAATGATCCCAAAGTCTTGCACAATGACACACCACAGCTTCATTTCACCATATTCTTGGGAAAATGCCAGCTTCATTGATTCTTTTAGGAAATGGAAACGTTACGTTTCTAGGCCCTAGAACTCATATAGCCTGGTTATACAGCATCCTCGTCAGGCCACAAGTTGGTCGAAAGAAAAGGGAATAACTACCCAACTTTATTGATGTGACTGCTGCCTCCAATCAGGTGCGATCGCCTGAGCTACGATAGGCAACCCTGCTAACGGCAACCCTAGAAGCATGCTGCTGTCTTGCAGCGTCGGTGTCATCTCCCCCACGGGGAGGTGGAAGGAGTGTGTCTCTGGTCTCCAACGATCTGCCAAGGCTGACAGCAAAGCACGATCCACCGGGAAACGAAGACTGCCTTGACGTGTCGGCTCAACTAGACGACATAGTGGAAGCAAACCAGCAGCACGCAACCTGTCATAATAGAAAAATTATGTCACATTAATTACTAATTCTATGACTGAACCGAAACAAGATTGAACCGATCACGTACCGTGGAATCCATCTTGGATCGATCCGCCAACACTCGTCGTGCGTTCTCAACCTGAGCGCCGGAGGCAGCTCGTCGCCCAACAAACGCGAACGATGCTTCGCATCGATCACCGGATCAATCAACTCTAGGGCAACCATACCTGTAAAAAAGTATCATATTTAGTACGAATATATGACCATAAATTAAAAGGCATATGCTATCAAATTTAGTACGAATATATGACAAAAAATTAAAAGGCATAGAGTACAAATGTTTGTGGGAGAAGACTAGTTAGATTTCACAACGTTATACAGTAACATGTCACCTCATTAAAAACCTCACACCTTCATAAGACTCTGACAGTCTCATTGAAGGGCTCCCTAGTGAGGAAAATAGTACGACTGCAACAAATACACAAATATTCATACCAAAGTACATAAACTAACTAATACATAACATAATAAGTTATTCACTAGGACCAACATCCTTGTTCTTCTTAGAGTTCCATTTCGGAATTCGCCTTGCATTGGTGCCGTCTGCTTTTTGTGTGTTGGGTAAGCATCACAATCTTTTCGATTATGGTCACCACCACATGCTAAGCAGGATTTTTGCCGACCTCTGGCCTCGGATGCATCCATGTCATTTTTGATACGGCGACTTGCCTTCGGCCGGGATTCTCAACCAACTTCGTTGGGTCAGGAAGATAATCCGGACCATTCGGTGGGGGCTTTGTGAAATCAGCAATAGCACGCCAACCCCGCAGTTCGCCACTCCAAGTAGCTCTTACTTTCTCCATCAGATAATATGGGGACACAAAGGTTGGTGTAATACCAGCCTTTGAAAGAGCAGCATATACATGTGAGCAAGGATAATGTAGAAGCTTCGGTTTGTTGCATGTGCACTCACAATAGCCTGCTTCTGGCCAGAGCTGACATTCCATTGTAACTGTCGAATCTCCCATCCCATGACCTCCCTTCTCACGGATCGTAACCTGATATACAAAGTCTTGATTGCCGATGTAATGGACACGGTGCAGTTGCCCCTATTGACTTATTATCAGAATAATTCTTGTCATTTCCTCACAAAAAATGTTTTGAGAGTCCTGACATGCCACAGATGCCTCTCGGAGCCGTTGACGTAAATACTTGATAGTCCCGCGAAGTATACACTCCACAATTGCCACTAATGGCAGTTCACGACAACTCTTAAGTACCCAGTTGTAAACCTCAGCAAGATTTGTCGTCATCATGCCATATCGAGCCCCATGTGTGTCAGCAATCAATGCCCACTTTTCAAGTGGCTCATTTTTTATCCAATCAGAGAAGGATTTTAAAGACCTCCCACCTTTTCTTGTCCTCGTTACTTCAGGGGGCTCATCCGGTATGGGCTCTAGTCCTCGGGGCTCCTCATCACGGGCAACAATTGGTTTCTTACCCATGTGGCTTGTAGTGAGTTTGTCCAGCTCAGCCCATATCTCATCAAACTTATCTTTGCGATTTTGTTTGCATAACGTCTTGAATAGATTCATCAGCCGCTTGCTTTTAAATTGACTATAAAAATTTGCACCTAAATGCCTCATGCACCACCAAGACAAGGGACATCCACATTCATATTCTCCTGCAACCTTTTCACTGCGGCCAATATACCCTTGTGACGATCATGCAGGACACAAACATTTGGCCTTTCACGGACAACACCCCTCTTCAGCAGGCTAAGAAACCACAACCAACTTTCTGTGTTCTCTGATTCCACGAATGCAAAGGCAATAGGCACGACTCTTCCGTCACCGTCTGATCCTATACATGTAAGAAGCTGGCCTCTATACTTTCCGGTCAAGAAAGTACCATCCACAGAGAGAACAGGATGACAATGCCTGAGAGCTTCAATCATGGAACCAAATGACCAGAATGCACGTCTGAGGATCCTATCACCACATTCATTTATGTACCAATCAGTATCAATAAGAGTCCCTGCATTTCTACTTTGCAACAATTCTAAGAGATGTGGCAAATGGTGATAAGAGTCTTTATATGTACCAAATCTCCACTCCAATGCTTTTTGCTTGGCTCTCCACGCCAAGTCATATGTTATCTCATATGCATACCTATTCTCTATTGCAAGCATAATCTGGAACGGAGAAATATATGCCTTCTTCACGATCTCAGCATACATGACTTTGGCCAAAAAGTCTGCGGACATGTTCCGATGCTTACACACGGTTCCCTGCAACTTGCATGTGTGAGCAAGAACTATTGAGACTATAAAGTTGCTCTCACACTTAGGTTGATAGCCATGTACCCGCCATGGACATCCAGGGGATAAGCACTTCACATCATACAAGGTAGGGTTTGATATTACCACCCTAAACGGTTTCTTATCGGCAAAAGCCCACTTCTTTACCACGTGCTGCAAGTGAGCCTTGTCATGAAACATTTGCCCTTTTGACACCTCAATTTGGCCATAGTCCTAGTTAGAGTGGTGCCCGTCATTGACTATAAGGTCGTCCATATCAAAATTGCACCATTGGTCTGGGACATTTGTTTCGTCCTCAAACCTACTTCCATCCCTCCCATCAACAAAGGTTCGATACTCCTCGTCATCCAACTCCATCTGATCAACAATTGCCTCATCCTCCTCGCCCTGATCAATGCCCATTGTCACAGCATTTCCTTGATCTTCTTCGTTGTCAGGACCTCCAGCTTGTGTCGGAACTTCCTCTTCTACCACGGGATGCCCAACTGCATCTCGCATAGCAACATCTTCATTTGGACACATATTTTCTTCAACCGTCTCAGTCCTACTACTCTCACCCTCTGTGACATTGGCCATTACAGATTCAACAAGTAACACAATCGGAAACTTTTGTTGGCCGTACATAGCCATTGCGATTCTTGTTGCCTCTCGTTCCTAAGAAGTGGTTTCTTATTATTTTGCTTCATTTTTCTCTTCTTGGAGCCGGGGTTCCCTTCTCCTTTTATAGTGGTCTATCGATGTTTGATGAATTTATGATTTCACCTAACTTGGCGTCCTTTAGAAGGTACAGTTAGGTGATTTATTTTGGTGAATTGTTGCGTTGGTATGGTTGTTTTTTAATAAATGCAAAAGGGGGCTTTTCTTTTTGGCCTTTGAATAAGGCGTCCCCTCCCTCGATAGCCCCTTTGCATTTGTTTCTTTTTGGTTCAGCAACGTTTCTGAAAGAATGCGTTCTCTTGTTTTGTTTCGAAATAGGGCAACTTTTGTTGCTTTTTTCGTTCTGCTTGCCGAGATTTTTGTTATTTGTTTGAGGTCTTTCTATCTTTCTCTTTTTCTTTTACAAGGTTGTTTTATTTAACCTTGACCTCGAACTATCTGGCTATGATAGCTCGTGTCTTTTTAAGAGTGACCTCGATTTCGAGCTATCTTGCTCAAGATCCTTTACGAGGTTCTTTGACTTTGGCCTCGGGCTTGTCTTGCTTGTGGTTTTTTACGAGGTTCTTTTTCTGGACCTTGTCCTCGGGCTATCTTGCTCGAGGCCTTTTGCGAGGTTATTTTATTGACCTTGGCCTCAGGCTATCTTGCTCGAGGTCTTTTGCGAGGTTATTTTTTTGACCTTGGCCTCGGGCTATCTTGCTCGAGGTCTTTTGCAAGGTTATTTTCTTGACCTCGGCGTCGGGCTATCTTGCTTGAGTTTTTTTGCGAGGTTATTTTCTTGACCTCGGCCTCGGGTTATCTTGCTCGAGGTCTTTTTCAAGGTAATTCTAACTTTGCCTCGGAACTGTTGTCAGACGAGTCTTTTAAGGGGAAATCTCCTTTATTGATTTTTGGAGAATTTACATAGGTTCGCCTCATTAAAAACCTCACCTCCAGTTTCTTGAATCCCCCTGTGTGAGGAAAAGAGTGCAACCCTTGTGCGATAAGAAAATGGTGCTTCGTATTTGTGCTTATAGTTTTGCACATTTACGAAGTTGACTTTTACAAGAAACTAAAACTTGAAAAAGACTGCGTACATTTTTGCTTGCCTTGTTCTAGTTATAGTATTTGCGGAGATGCTCCACGTTCCATCAGTGAGGTAGCTCTTCTCCATTTTCGTTTGAGAGGTGGTAGGATCCTGGTCTTGAGCTTCTTATGACGATGTAAGGTTCTTCGAATTTGGCTAGATTTTCTGCGTTGTGCTTTCTTTTGATTACCAGATCCCCAACTCTGATCTCTCTTATTTTTGCCTTTGGGTCGTGCCACTTTCGTGTCTGCCTTTGATATAATTCGAGGTTGTGGGAGGCAACAAGCTTGTCGACTTCGATTAAGTCCTTTTCCACCATTTCTTTTTCACCTTCTTCTTGGCTTAGGATAACTCTTGGAGTTTTTGCCTTGATCTCTTCAGGTACTACAGCCTCGGTTCCGTATAACAATCTGAAGGGAGTGAACTTGGTAGCTCTGGATTCTTTAGTGTTGTGTGACCATACTGCGATTGGTAATTCGTCGATCCATTTTCCTTTTTTGTGATCGAAGAGCATCTTTCTTATGGCTGAAAAGATGATGCCATTAGCTCTTTCTACTGCACCATTTGATTGGGGGTGATATACGGATGCATACTTTACTTTAGTGCCCATTGTCATGCAGAAGTCTCTGAATGACTCGTTATCGAATTGCTTTCCGTTGTCAACCGTTATCTCTTTTCGTACGCCGAATCTGCAGATGATGTTGTGCCAAAAGAACTTTTGAACTGTGTGCGAGGTTATTGATGCTAAAGCTTTTGCTTCGATCCATTTTGTGAAGTATTCTACTGCCACCACCGCGAACCGGCAATTTCCCTAGGCTGTTGGAAGAGGCCCCACTAGGTCTATTCCCCATCTTTGTAATGGCCAGGATGGTGTTATGAGCTGTAGTAGTGATGATGGGATCTTCTGGTGATTTGCATTCTTTTGACATGACTCGCATTTCATTGCTATTTCGTCTGCATCTTTTATCATTTTTGGCCAGAATATTCCTTGTCTAACCGCTTTGGCTGCAAGGGCTCTTGGGCCGATGTGTGCTCCGCATATCCCTTCGTGGATGCTTTTTAGTATTTCCGTTCCTTGTTCTTTTGCTATGCATTTTAGCCATGGAGCTGATATTCCCTTCTTGTACAACTCGCCTTGAATTATTTGTGTCACACTCGGTTTTACAAAGACAAACCGAATGCATCTCATATGTGCGCCAGGATCAAGTTCCACACATATGATAGATTTCATGAATATCAAAACACAGGGTTACAACGGAAAGAATAAAATAAAAGCATTACAACCGTTTTATAGCAGCGGAATCTTCAACTCTTCACCACAGGCAGTTGACTGGGGGCTACGTACGCCTAGCATCGTCTTCAACACTAAGGTGTTCCACACCTTCTTCTCTTTTTGATCCAATGTTTAGGAAGGGTGAGTGCACTTATGGTTGGTACTCAACAAGTGGGGGAGGAATGCAAGCTTTCAAGGAAAGGCTTGGTTAAGGTGGTCAGCATTTTAGTTGGTCAAATTTTATTAGCAAGCACCTATTTACTAGAGTATAAGTGTATATCATCCCAATTAAGCATGATGAGAGAGAAGCATCATAGCTATTAACATCCATAGCCAAAGAACCACGATTTAACTTTATGTTCAATAACCTTATCATGTGAGGGTCCGGGCCGTTCATGACCGTGAACACGGCTATTGCAATAGATTTTAACACTCTGCAGAGGTTGTACAGCTTTACCCACAATTCGTGTCTCTCCTTTCGCCCGGGTTTGCAAAGCCCTTAAACACTTCCGAGGTGAGTGGCCAGGGATTCACTACTAGGCCTTTCCAAAGAATTCCTATACGTGGATGTTTGATCCCAAAACGTGCGGTCCATCAGAAGCCGAAGCTTCCCTTCTCCGCCCTCTCCATACACATACTCGAAACCACCCTCAAGCAGTTCAAACACCACGCATAGTTAATCTAATTACTTGGCCTAGGTCAGAGCCATGTGACATTGTAGTTGTACAAGAAATCCCGGGTGGTTCTCCCTGTTCCATTTAAATCAAGTGTTCTTTCTTAACAAGACCAACATATTCCATATTCATCGAGTTATCATAAACCTCCATGAACTAGTAGTAAGCAACTAACAGTTCTTCTAGCATGAAATTGAACCCAGGTAAATCAAGGTTATGGATAAAAGTCTAGTCATCCTTATCGGTTCCCGTCAATATTAATGCAATAACAGTCATAAAGTAAACTTGTGTATGACATGATAATTCATGGGATTAAAATATAGCATGCTGAGGGGGAAGCCACTTGCCTTCTTTAGCTAAACACTGTGACTCTTTCTCGAACTTCTATCCTTGCTCTTCTTCGATTGACACGTTCTCTACACGATCACACAAGCATAGAAAAGCACAAATAAATAACAACACACCAAACATGGGCAACAATATGGAGCGAGCATAAAACGGATTGAGGTTTGGGCAAGAATCGCGAGGGTACCAGAAACGCTTAAAACGAAGCTATGGTTGTAAAGATACAACTATCGAGGGATTTTAGTGATAAAAGAAGAAAGACTATATGCTTCACTTATTTTAAATTAAGAAAAGACATGAAATGAATATTTCAAAGAAATATTCAGTATTTAAATTAATCCAAATTATACTTTCATTTGAAAAGGTGGGCTAGCTCTTAATCAATTTTATTTGCAAAGGTGTATATATAAGTTATACCAATTAAACAATTAACTTTAGAAAAAGGGGTTATATTTGGACATCTAATCAAATAATTTTATTATCCGTGTTCAGCTAGTCATATTGTTATTTAGAAATAAATTATAATAGTATTAATCATATTGAATTTATTCATAAAAACGAGGTATAAGCCTAATTTGGTTTTAATTAGAAAAGCTAGTTAAATATTTGTTAATCAAATTAACATCGTTTGCTTATGAAACAACGGGGTAAAACTCTAGCCATATTTTAGTTATAAAATGTTAATTCAGTAAGAATTAACCAAATTAACTTTTATTACAAAAGCGCGTAGTTGGCTTTTAATTTAGAAAGCAAGTGTAACAAATATTAATTAATTTAATATCCTATTTTATTTCAAAACAGAAACTTTAGCATAACAACACTGTTATATTAAACTTACGCCTTTTAGATGGTTAACGTGACGAACACGAGTTTAAACGGAGGTTAAACGTGGTTTTTAGGGTCTAAACAAGGCTGCAGGGGCTTTAACGCGAAGAACTAAAGATTACAGGGGCCTGCAGAGAATATTCGCAAGACGGAGGTGGCCGGCGATTCGGTGGGCTAGGGGCACAAGCAGCACGGGGAAACTAGAGAGGAGAGCTAGGCGAACTAGTAGGGGTTCTTACCGAGCGACGGGAACCAACGGAGGTGGCCGGATTTCGAGCTCGGCGGAGATGGTGGCCGGCGGCAAGGAGCTCGATGGGGCTGCAGTGCTCTGGTAATGGATAGTCAGCGAGGATGGCAGGAACAGGTGCGGCTCGTCACGGAGCTGCTCGTGGTGGTGCTCGTCTGTTCTGGCGGCCTATTGTCGTCGCGAATGGAAGCACGACGAGCGGCGGCGCTTGGGGGTGGTTCGGCTCCAACGAGCTCGGCGGCACGGTGGGAGCTCGGGCCTTGCACGAAAGGTGAGAAAGGGAGGCTCGGCGGAGGAGAAGGATCGCCGAGGAGAGGAGCTGAGGCGGTTCTAGTGGGGAGAAGAGGCGGTCGGGGTGAAGCAGTGAGAAATGGCCATTAATGGCGCCTTGACTGGAGGATTGATGGTGGCGGCGATTAGTGGCAGGGGAGAAGAGGGAGTAATGGGGCACTTGATGGTGCTTGAAGGCGCGGCCTAACCGCAGAATCCGAGCGGCGAGGGCGCGGCGTGGGCGGCTGGCGCGGTCGGATGCGAGCAGCCGGCTCGGTGCGACGCGGTGCGAACGGGAGGTGCAAGAAGATAGGCCTGACGAGCAGGGCCCACCTAGCAGTGAGAAAGAGGGTTGGGGAGCTGGGCTGGTTGAGGAGCGGAGCAGGCCGACTGGGCCGAGCATGGCGGGATTGGGCCGAGCAAGAGAGAATGAGGGAGAGGGGTTTGCGGGCTGGGCTGCTGCGCCGAGCAAACGAGTTTGGGCCGGGAAAACTTGGGCCGGAAAAAGAAAAGGAAGAGAGAGGAAAGAGTTTGTTTTTTTTTCAATCATACAAACACATTTGAATTGAAACCAAAATTTTGAATTCACCACTCAAAGTAAAATGCACCAGTGGTACTATATTAAATTTTGTTTCTTATTCATAAAATGATTTAAATGCCTAGTTAAAATAAATATTTCTATAAATTAAATTTGATTTTCATAGAATTTCTACTTCAAGCACGTGATGAATTTTAGGGTGTTAAAATTTGGCACCCTTTTGCTCTTGTTGGTATTCTTTTGGCTTCGCTTGCCGAGCAGGGGGTGAAATCGTCTTGTAGATAAGACATGATTGGTGCTCTCCAGTCTTCCCAGCGGATGTGGGTGAGATATTGTTTATTAATTGAAGGGATAGTTATGACTTCATAGATTACGTCTTTGGGGAGTTTCTCATTCTTTGCTGCTTTCTTGGCGAGGTCATCAGCCTCGTTGTTATCGTTTCTGTGGATGTGCTCTACTGTGAATCCTTTGAAGTACTTTTCCATTTCCCTGACTTCTTTGAGATAAATGATTAGCTCTGGCTTTCTGGCTTCGCTGTCCTTCTCGATGTGATCCCTTGCTATTTTCGAGTCTGTTTTCACAACGAAGTTTTGTTTCCCTAATGATTTCATTTTTCGTAACCCAAGCAGGAGTGCTTCGTATTCTGCCACGTTGTTTGTGATTTGAATTTGTTGGTCATTGAATTCTAATCGTGATGCAAATCGTGTTTTGATTCCGCTTGGTGAAACTAGGATTGTGGAGATTGCTGCTCCTTTGTTGTAATATGCTCCATCACAGTAGACTGTCCATTTTTTCTTGTCATCGTTTGAAACTTCATGCTCTGGTGAAGTCCAGTCTGCTCCGAAGTCAGCTAGTACTTGAGACTTGATTGCATTTCTTCGCTTGAATTCGATGTTGAATCCGGAAAGCTCTACGGACCATTTTCTGATCCTGTTTGTAGCTTCTTTATTTGAAAGTAGCTCGGCTAGTGGTTTGTCGGTGACCGTTGTTATTTTGTGGGCTTCGAAGTAATGCCTGATCTTTCTTGATGCCATGACTAATGCGTATACAATTTTTTTGAGCTCGGAATATGACTTTTTAGCTCCAGATAACGCTTTGGAGACGAAGTAAGCTGGTTACTGCTTTAGGGTGCCTTCGATTTCGACCTTTTGCACAATTGCGGCGCTTACTGCTGATTCAGAAACTGCGAGGTATAGAAGTAAGTCCTTTCCTTGAGCTGGTGGTGACAGTTTAATCATTGTTGCGAGATATTCCTTTTAACTCCTTGAAGGCTTTCGATTGTTCTTTGCCCCAGTTCAATTTCTGCGTGTGACGAAGGGTTTTGAAGAAAGGCAGACTTCGCTCGGCTGCTCTTGGTACGAATCTGTTTAAGGCTGCAATCCTGCCAGGTAATTGTTGTACTTCCTTGACTGTCTTTGGTTCTTCCATGGACGCTAGAGCTTGTACCTTATCTGGATTGGCTTCGATTCCCTTCGAGGTTACCACACATCCCAGGACTTTTTCCTTTGGTTACTCTGAGGTCGTCTACGTAGGCTAGCATGTTTCTGTCGATTTCCGATTTGAAAACTTTTTTGGTCATCCTTCAGAAGGTAGATCCTACGTTTCTTAGCCCCTCTGGCATTCTGACGAAACAAAAAGTTCCGAACGGAGTTATGAAGCTTGTTTTTTCCTCGTCCTCTTGCTTCATCCAAATTTGGTGGTAGCCCGAAAAACAATCCAATAAAGATAGAATCTCGCTGTTGGCTACGTCGTCGACGACGCTGTCGATTCTGGGTAAGGGGAATTCATCTTTTGGGCAGTGCTTGTTCAGGGTGGTGAAGTCGATGCATATCCTCCATTTTTCGTTTTTCTTTTTCACTAGAACAATGCTTGCTAACCATTCTGGGTATTGTACCTCTCTGATGACCTTTGCTTTCAGTAGCCTTTTGACTTCATATTTTATTCCTTCTACTTTCTCGTCCGACATCTTCCACAGTTTTTGCTTTCTTGGCTTCGTTTCTGGGGTTATATTGAGGCTGTGCTCGATTAGAGTCCTGCTTACTCCCTTTAGATCTGCGGTTGTCCATGCGAAGGCATCTTTATTTTTCCTTAGGAATGCTATCAGGTTTTCTTCTTCTTCGGGGGAGAGATCTGCCCCGATCGTGACTTCTCTGCCCTCGATTCCTGGTTCGAGAGAAACTCGCTTGGTGTCTTGTGCTCGAATAGTTTCTTTTCTTTTTCGACTTTGAGTTCTGGTGGGTTCTTTTTAAGTGATTCTGCTTGAACCTTGTTGCTTGGTTGTTTCGTTTGTCTGCAAGAGGTTAACGTTTTTCTCGCCCGGAGTGATTCCTTGTTCGATATCCCTTGCGACTTGCTGGTTTTCGAAAACTGTAACTACTTCATTTGGTGCTGTAAGCTTCGTGCAAAGATATGCTTGTCGGACAATAGCTTCGAATGTGTTAAGGAAACTTCTTCCGAAGATTGCATTGTAAGGATAGTACATGTCGACTATGTCAAAAGTAACTCGTTCTGTTCTGGGATTGCTCATGTCTTCCATGGTTACTGGTAATTCGATTTTTCCTAGAGCTCAAATTCTTTTTCCTCCGAAGCCAATGAGTAGTGTTTCTAATGGTTGTAACAAACTCCTGCTGATGTTCGTTTAGTCGAAGGCGCTTGCGAAGATAATGTCGGCTGAGCTACCATCATCTATCAATATCTTGGTCAGTTCCCAGCCTGCCACGTTTGTTTCGATGACCATGGCATCGGTGTGAAGATAGCATTGGACTTTGAGGTCTTGCTCAGTGAAGGTTATTGGGACATGAGACCAGTGTGTTTTTATTACTGGGCCTTATGGTAATATTGCGTGTACCCTTCTGAAATAATCTTTTCTTTGTCTTTTGCTTTCGAAGTCAACTGAAGATCCTCTTGCTATGGGCAGAATCATTCCTCGAGAGGGGATAGGACCCTTGGTGGATGTTGGGTTTTGCGTTAAAGCGGGTTGCGTTGTGGTTTCCTCTTTTCTTACCGCGGTAGATTGGACTGAACTATGAGCTTGTTGGTTTGACTCTGAATGGCTTGATGCCATGCTAGCCGGGGTTGGTGATATGTTGAGTAGTACTCCAAATTCGTTGGAAGTTGCGATTGTGGGTTTGGGGTGTTGTGGGGGGTGTACTGTCAGGAGTTTGTTTGAACTGTGCAGCCTTGAGCGTTGTTTTGATTCATCTCCCGCTTTACTCTGATAGTTATGGGAGATCTTCATGTGCTATGGTCTGGATTTTCACTATAAAATTGGCAGAACAAGGAGCGAGACTGATTTTCTTGTTGGCTTCGCCCCGTTCCGCGACCTCTACCTCGTCCGCCCCTTCCTCGCATGGGTGCGGAGTTAAACTGTTGCTTTGTTTCATTCGAATTATTGTTGTTCTGCCTGTTCTGGTTTTCGATGTTGAAGACTTGTGCTGGTCGATTGTAGTTTTGCTTTTCATGTGTAGGTTGCTTGTAGCTTCCATTTGCTTTCTGGAGAATGGCTCTTTCGCTCACTCTTCTTCTGTGGTCATCGTCTGAACGCAGAACTTTTCCATTTCTTGAAATAGTTCGTCAAGATTCTTTGGCTTATTTTTGACGAATTCAGAAGCGCATGGCCCTGGGCCTAAGCCATGGATGCATGCATCGATTGCTATTGAATCTGGTATGTCATCTGTTTGAGCTTTTAATTGAACAAAGCGTTTGAAATACTGAGCCAGAGATTCTTTTTCTTGTTGCCTGCATGCAAAGAGATCTCCCAAGGTTAGAAGTTGTCTGTTGAACCCCTGGAAATTCTGAAGTACTTTTGCCTTGAGCTGCTCCCAGCTGAATATTGATCCTGGGCTTAATCTGGTGAACCATGTAAGAGCCGGTCCTTCACAAGCTATGATGAATGATTTTGCCAGAACTAGCTCGTTTCCTCCTGCCGAAGCTACGACGACTTCGTAGCTCATTAGGAATTGTTTTGGATCGCAGCTGCCGTTGTATTTGGGTAGTGTGATGGGTTTATACGAGGTTGGCCACAGTGCGCTCTGAAGACCCGGGGGTAATGGTGAATTCGCGTCGTAGCTTCTGAAAACTGTGTTGTGGTTTATTGTTTCCAGAGAAAACTCTCTTTCGGGATCTTGAGTGTTTTCTTTGCTCGCGTCGAGCTCGTCTTGGAGTCTTAGGACCTCATTCTTAGCCTCTGCAATTTTTCGCTCTTTCTCAGCATCTTTTCTTTGAATCTCTGCTTCCTTTAACAACTTCTCTTTTTCTCTCTTGAGTCTCTCGATTTCTTGTAATAGTTGTTCGAGGCTGGCCTCTTCTTGGTTTTGGGGGGCATCAATGATAGCTAGGAAGGCTGAAGCATGAGGTTCATCGTTTTCTTTTTCGTTTTCATGAGATTTTGAGGTTTGCGGGTCGTCAGCCCGTTGCTTTTTCTTTGCTGGCATCGTGAGTTTTAGTTTCGATTCCAACACGCGGACGGCGCCAACTGTTGTAACACGGAATCTCGTATCACAAACAGTGTAGTGTCCTCAGCTATTCTTTATTACATGTGTCGTACAGTGCTTCTCACGGGCTATTTATAGGGGTTAACTTCGTTCAACAACATGACCGTTACTTCCCGCCATAATCCTTATGAACTATTGAAAACTTCGGACGCCCGTTGCTTCCCGCCAACTCTTGGTCCAGTTTCGTCATAGGAATACTCCTGCTGACCTCGTCCTCCTTTTCTTCGCATCTTGACCTCGCGTAAACTGGCCTCTCCTATTCCGTAATCTGTTTCGAGGTCGGCTTCGCTTGTTTAACCTCTTCGTGCTGGCTCCTTCGGATTCCTTGTCTCCACGCTCGGTAACCTCCTCGATATTCCTGCGAAGATAAAAAGCAACTTTCTGATTTCGTGGGACATCTCCCCAACAACTATATTTGCACAAATTGTTTTAATAAGATGGGCAGTCAGATTTGAGGCTAAAAAGGTCAAACGACCTATATTTTGGAATAGAGACTAGCATTGAACCATTTAGTTGGAGTATAAGAGAAAGGTTAATGGCTTTTAGCCCACTGCGGGCTGCAAGGATGCCATGTCATCGCACGGTTGTGGTGGTCACCGTTCATAGTTATTGCATAGCAGACAAAACAACAAATAGGAAGTGCCATAGAGCCCATGCGCCCGCTCTCAGCGAGTGTTTTGGGATGCGCCGACTTCCTTCTGTCTTCTATTTTCTCCCTTTTCCTCATAGGAATAGCCCGCTCCCAACCCCTTACAATACTTGCTCTAAAGGTTACTATCTACTCCCTCCGTCCCCGTAAGAGTGTCGTTTTTGGTATTCGTGCCACGAGTTTGACTAAGTTTATAAAAAATATGTAACATTTAAATCTTTAAATTATTATTATAAAACTATATCTAAATATCTATCTAATGACGTTTATATTGTACAATAATTTTTAATATATTTTTATATATAATTGATCGAAGAGTTTTCTCGGAAAGTGAGAAATATACTTATTTTGGGACGGAGGAAGTAGTTGTAGGTGACAGTATAATTAAACCCTCCAGTAAGACTAGCAATGATAGTTTTGACCTCACCTATCATCATGGCCCGCATAGTGTCAGGACATTGTATGGACTTTCGTGACGCGCACATTGTCCAAGATGTGCGAAACAAAACGGAAAAAAAAATAGTACCGTTGTCTAGCTGGTTGCACCATTGTGCCGTGTGGGAATCTATAATAATTTAATGAAAAACAAAAGAGCAATCCTGCATAGGGGTAGGCGCACACTTTTATAGTAGTTTCACGAGCAACTTGAATAGCCTAGACTAGATCAGAGATCCATATGGTACCGAAAAAATTGTCACCACCGGCCCCTCAGCTCGAGAGCGTAGATCTTCAGCGGACCATGCAACGGGAGGAACCTGATCTGGTTCCGGTGAGGATATTCTGCAAGGATAACACAGCCTTGAACATGGCTGTCCGTGGCCCCAAGGTGTTTCTCGTGAATGCCGACCCCAACGATAGATCTCAGGTAAGTATTCTGGCGCCTGTGTAGCATGCTGCATTACTGCAATTACATAGATCGATCCATGATTCATGTATAGCTCGATTGTTTCGATACTTAATTCGTTGTTTAGTACGGTGTGGTTTCAATTTAATTTGGTTCGGATCTCGGCGGATGTAAGAAGAGTTACAACCGCAGTGAGGTCGCTTCTGGCGTCCCATCTCCTCATTCCCAACACTCTAGCCGCTTAGCCGCATCCATCTTCCCTGAGTTTGCCACTTTCAATAGGTCCGAGATACGCCGGCGAGTTCTAGGCCGTCAATCTGCCACTGCAGACAATGGCGCACCAAGAGCCCATGCGTTGCCATTTGATCCACCGGCCAGACTGCTGACAGATTGCGGAGTCCGAAAGCTAAGATTCATAAGTTTTATTATGCATCTAGATATATCTTATATCTACAAACATAGGAAAACCAAACCGACCTGCAGTTTAGGACGGAGGGAGTATGGCAAATGAGATTTGGTTATTAGAGCCTACAACCAGCTCTCTCAATAACTCATGTAAGTAGTGCCGGGATCGCCCCCTGCATCGCCACCTGAGGCGACAAGGACGGCTTCGACACTGCTGCCGGCAAAAATGCACATACTTCCCTCATCTATTCCTTGCCGCCCCGGGGAGGCTTGCCGGATGTCCGGCCAGTCTCAAGCACTGCTGCTGTCCATCGGACAAAGTTTTAACTTGAAAACTCGGTGATGCGGTGGAAACATGGCATAACTCCAAGAAGGAAAATAACGCGCAAATGTGTTGTCGCCATGGCTTTCACTTGGAACATGTCTCTCTCTATTATTTGCGGTCTGATGCATTCTGAAAGTGGGTGCCTCAAAACGGAATATTATCTTCCATTATCTAGAAAGAAAAGAAATATTTATTTACAGATTGCTGCATCTTACGACTGGACCCGTATAATGTGGAGGCTCGGTTTATTTTGAGTCGTTATTAAAAGCCGTTTCTTCAAACCATCCAGCATTGCTTTTTCTATGGGCTAAAATAAAAATAGCGTTGGTTTGCCGTGACTTGTCGTATACGGGCATCAACATGCTGTGATTTGCTGAGACTTTATTACCACGTGTATTCATGAATCTTCTGTTATCGTAACTATATATCCAGGAGTTTGTTATTACCAAATTCTGTTGTTCGTGTGACAACTAATAGCTCACTCTTCTTTTTTTGTGCTTTTGCATGCGCCCTTGCCTATATTTAAACGTGTAGCACTGGTTCCAGTGCTACGATGTCGGCAAACTCAGCGATGACACGGGCCGCAGAGCATTTGCGCTGGTGAATAGGACAACGGGACAGGCAATTGTGACAATGGACTCGTATTGGGACAGGGAGGTTGTTCCATCAACATGTCCCTACGACGTCGTGAGGCTGTTACCCTACAGTGGATATGGAGCCGTGACGCCCTCGATGTTGTGGTCGCAGGGTGGGCAGCTCGACGATGACGGCTTTACCGAAATAAGATGGTTCAAAGACATCTCAAATACCCTAAACGGCCTGGAAGGAAATGTCAAGGACGGAACGCTCGTAGGGTTATTTCCTTCGTCGCCGGAAGCTTCTAATGCCATCTGGAGGATTGAGCGCATCGTATGATAGGCAGAAATGCATGGTCTCCAGATCCTTGTAGATCAAATCTTATTTATATTTTCCTCAAAGAACTCCGTGGCACATCCACTTTGATTTTATTTTGGCAGAGACGCTGCATCGACTGTATTGTTTGTATTACGCAGACCGCAAGTTCAGTGGTCGTATCATTGCCTGTTTTCACATCAACAAATTAAAATAATACTACCCAAGATGTCGTAGGTATTATGGCTACTTGATCAAACTTTTGTTATACATATGAAACCATCACTACTACACAAGTGTACTAATCAAACGCAACTTCACTATGATGTATGAACAAATGACCAAAATAAAAGCTGTAAACTCGAAAAGTTCTGAAACATTATAGTTGACAACATTTTCATTTGTATTCATCCTGTCAACAAAAACTAAGTTTGAAAGTATTCAAATTTGAAATTCAAATTTCATAGACGACCTTGGATGGAGAAATAGACAATATGAAAGTTGTAGCGTTTGAAAAGTTATGAAACTTTGTAGTTGAGAAGTTTTTAATTTGAATTCGTTTAGTCCCTCAAATATGTGGCTAATAAAAATGAGATCTTGTCATATGTGATGGTGTTGCATAGTGATAAGAGGGGGTACGTGCGAGGGGAAGGTCGTGGGTTCAGATCCCAGCTAGCGCGTAGTGCGCAAAAAATCTTGCAACTGAGCAGGGCTTGGGTGGCTGTCTAGAGGGGTCCCTCCCCCATTAAAAAGTAGTTTCTGCTATTTTTTTAGCCTGTGATGTTGGCCAGGACACCCTCATCATAGTTCCTATTCCCAGCCGGCTGTGATGAGGAGTGTTGGGGAGGCGCCCCTTGGAATCGTATTTTCTATTTTTGCAGGAGAGACTGAAAGAGGTTAGAACGAAGAAGACAAATGAGAAGTTATTTCGAAGAGGTTAAAGTTGCGGGTGAAGTTAGAGAAGTCAGGACGAAGCTGACTAACGCGAAGCTAAGTCGAAGAGATTAAAGCCTTTTTGAGCAGGACCGAAGAAGTCAAGGCAAAGAGGACGATAATACGAGGCTGGTCGTGAGACACGGAGATGCTAAAACGAATCAATCGTCTACGACGAGGTTAAGATGAAGGTTGGCGGGAAGCAACGGTCGTCTAGAAACTAGAATGTGTATAGGATTTCTGGCGGGAAGCAACGGTCTTGTAAATGTACGAGGTTGACCCCTATAAATAGCGGATCAACAGTAACTGTAGAGGACAATTTTTGAAAGGAACGAAAAAGAAGTCAACTGCGACTTTCTTACTGTTTGTAATACAAGAAAAACTGTGTTACAACAGTTGGCGCCGTCCGCGTGTTAGGATCGAAATCAAAACTCACGATGCCACCAAAGAAAAAGCGAAGGTCAGATGATCCACAGACCTCCAAAGCTCATGTAAATGAAAGAGAAAACGATGAACGACAAGTTGCACCAGAGCCAGTCACTACCAATGATAACCAAAATCGAGAAGAAACTAGCCTCGAACAACTCTTACAAGAAATCGAGAGGCTTAAGCAAGAAAAAGAAGCCCTGTTGAAAGAAGCAGAGAACCAGAGAAACGAAACCGAGAAAAAACGAAAAATTGCAGAGGCCAAGAACGAGCTCCAGAGACTACAAAGCGAGCTCAATGCGAGCAAAGAAACTGTTCAAGAGCCCGAGAGAGAACACAACACCGAGACAACAAATTACAACACGGGTTTCAGAAGCTTCGACTCGAATTCACCATTATCTCCAGGCCTTCAAAATGCACCATGGCCAACTTCGTACAAGCCCATCACCTTGCCCAAGTACAATGGTACTTGTGATCCCAGGCAGTTTCTGATGAGCTACGAAGTTGCGGTAGCTTCCGCAGGAGGAAACGAGCTAGTTCTCGCAAAATCATTCATCATAGCTTGCGAAGGACCGGCTCTCACATGGTTCACGAGACTAAGCCCAGGATCAATTTTCAGCTGGGAACAACTCAAAGCCAAAGTACTTCAAAACTTCCAAGGATTCAATAGTACAACTGTTAACCTCGGGAGATTTATTCGCATGCAGACAGGAGGAAAGAGAGCCATTAGCTCAATATTTCAAACGTTTCATTCAATTAAAGGCCCAAACAGATGATATCCCAGATTCAATAGCAATTGATGCATGCATTCACGGGTTGGGACCAGGGCCATGCGCATCAGAATTTGTCAAAAACAAACCAAGGAATCTCCATGAACTATTCCACGAGATGGAAAAATTCTGCAGATCAGACGATGATCACAGGAGAAGAATCAACGAAAGAGCCATGCTCAGAAAAGCAAACGGAAACTATAAGCAGCCCACATACGAAAAGCAGAACTACAACAGACCAACCCAAGTTTTTCACATAGAAAACGTGAGTGGCCAACATAATAACGAATCAAATGCAGCGAAGCAAAACTTCAACTCCTCATCCACACGAGGAAGAGGCGGACGAGGCAGAGGCCGTGGAAGAGGTCGAGGTCAACAAGACAACCAATCGCGATCTTGGTTCTGTCAATTCCATGGCGAAAACCCAGATCACAGTACAGGAAGATGTCCCATAACCATCAGGGTAAAGCAAGAAATGAACCAAAACAACAGTCAAGGTCGCGCAGTCCAAACAAATTCTTGGCAGTGCACCACCCATAACACGCCGAATCCGCAGCTACAACTCCCGACGAATTCAGAATCCTTTTCAACATACCATCAGCCTCGTTTGGCTTGGCATCAAACCCAGTCCGAATCAAATCAACAAGCGCACAGCTCAATCCAATCCACCACAGCAAGAAAAGACGAAACTGTAATGCAAGCAGCTCCAGCACCGAATTCAACACCCGCCAAGGGTCCCATTCCCTCTCGCGGAATGATTCTGCCCATAGCAGGAGGATCTTCAGTTGATTTCGAAAGCAAAAGACAAAGAAAAGACTACTTCAGAAGAGTGCACGCAATACTACCAAATGGCCCAGTAATAAAAACCCATTGGTCGCATGTTCCAATAACCTTTACTGAGCAAGATCTCAAACTTCAGTGTTATCCTCACACTGATGCCATGGTCATCGAAACAAATGTGGCGGGCTGGGAGCTGACAAAGATACTGATAGACAATGGCTGTTCAGCCGATATTATCTTCGCTAGTGCTTTTGATCAAATGAATATCAGCAGAAGTTTGTTACAACCATCAGAAACTCCACTCATTGGTTTCGGAGGAAAAAGAATCCGGGCCTTAGGAAAAATCGAATTACCGGTAACTTTGGGGGACCTCAGCAATCCCAGAACGGAACGAATCACTTTCGACGTAGTTGACATGTACTACCCTTACAACGCAATCTTCGGAAGAGGTTTTCTCAACACGTTCGAAGCTATTGTACGACAGGCATATCTCTGTATGAAACTCCCAGCATCAAATGGAGTAATCACAGTATTTGGAAACCAGCAAGTCGCAAGGGACATCGAACAAGGAATTACCCCAGGCGAGAAAAACGTCAACCTCTTGCAGACAGAAACGAAACAAACAAGCAATAAAGTTCAAACAGAATCGATCAAAAAGACACCAACGCAACCCAGAGTGGAAAAAGTAAAAGAAGCTATTCAAGCACAAGACACCAAGCGAGTCTCTCTCGATCCAGGAGTCGAAGGCAGAGAGGTCACGATCGGAGCAGACCTTACCCCTCAAGAAGAGGAGGAATTGATAACTTTCCTAAGAAAGAATAAGGATGTCTTTGCATGGACAGCTGCAGACCTAAAGGGTGTCAGCAGAACCATAATCGAGCATAGCCTCAACATAAACCCGAAGACAAAGCCAAGAAAACAAAAATTGAGAAAAATGTCGGATGAGAAGATAGAGGGAATAAAATCCGAAGTTGAAAGGCAACTGAAAGCAAAAGTCATCAGGGAAGTGCAATACCCAGAATGGCTGGCAAATACTGTCCCAGTGAAGAAGAAAAACGGAAAATGGAGGATGTGCATTGACTTCACAACACTAAACAAGCATTGCCCAAAAGATGATTTTCCTCTGCCAAGAATTGATAGCGTCGTTGATGACGCAGCCAACAGCGAGATTCTATCCTTGCTAGATTGCTTTTCAGGGTATCACCAAGTTTGGATGAAACAAGAGGATGAGGAGAAGACAAGCTTCATAACACCTTTCGGAACTTTTTGTTTCGTCAGAATGCCAAAAGGGCTGAGAAACGCAGGGTCAACTTTCTCAAGAATGACCAAAAAAGTCTTCAACTCACAAATTGATAGAAACATGTTAGCTTATGTGGATGACCTCGTCGTAAAAAGCACCAAAAGAACGGATCACATCAAAGATCTCGAGGAAACCTTCAACAATCTAAGAATGTCAAACTTGAGCTTAAATCCAGAAAAATGCGTCTTTGGAGTAACCAAAGGAAAAGTCTTGGGATGCCTTGTAACATCAAAGGGAATCGAGGCCAACCCAGACAAGGTACAAGCCTTGGCATCCATGGAGGAGCCAAAAACGGTTAAGGAAGTGCAACAATTGACAGGCAGAATTGCAGCTCTAAACAGATTCGTACCAAGAGCAGCTGAACGAAGCCTTCCTTTCTTCAAAACTCTCAGACGTGCGCAGAAATTCAACTGGGGCGAAGAACAATCGAAAGCATTCAGAGAACTAAAGCAGTACCTCGCGACAATGATCAAACTATCACCACCAGCACAAGGAAAAGACCTTCTCCTTTACCTCGCAGTATCAGAGTCAGTAGTAAGCGCGGCAATAGTACAAGAAACCGAAATCGAAGGCATTCTGAAGCAATTGCCAGCCTACTTCGTTTCTGAAGCATTATCTGGAGCCAAGAAGTCATACTCTGAACTCGAAAAAATTGCATACGCATTGCTTATGGCATTAAGAAAACTCAGGCATTATTTCGAAGCTCACAAAATTACAGTCGTCACCAACAAACCTCTAGCCGAGTTATTTGCAAACAGAGAAGCTTCGAATAGGATCAGCAAATGGTCCGCAGAGCTATCTGGATTCAATATCGAATTCGTAAGACGAAATGCAATCAAATCCCAGGTATTGGCTGACTTCGTAGCAGACTGGACCTCTCCAAAGCATGAAAATTTAGACGAAGACGAAAAACAATGGACAGTCTATTGTGATGGAGCATATTGTAACAAAGGAGCAGCGATCTCTGCAATACTGGTTTCACCAGGCGGAATCAAAACAAGATTCGCTACACGATTGGAATTCATCAACCAGGAGATTCAAGTCACAAATAACGTAGCAGAATACGAAGCACTCCTGCTTGGGCTACGAAAAATGAAATCACTAGGCAAACAAAGGTTCATTGTGAAGACAGACTCGAAAATAGCAAGGGACCACATCGAAAAGGATAGCGAAGCTAGAAAACCAGAACTAATCGATTACCTCGAAGAGGTCAGAGAAATGGAGAAACACTTCAAAGGATTCACGGTAGAGCACATCCACAGAAACGACAACAACGAAGCTGATGACTTAGCCAAGAAAGCAGCAAAGAAGGAAGAACTACCTGAGGACGTAATTTACGAGGTCATGACCATCCCCTCAATCAGAAAGCAGCATCTAGCACACATTTGCTGGGAAGATTGGAGAGCACCAATCATGGCATACTTACAAAACAATTTCACACCCTGTTCAGCAAGCGAAGCCAAGAGAATACCAGCAAGAGCAAAAGGGTATCAGATAATACAAGGAGAGTTGTACAAAAAGGGGATATCAGCACCATGGCTAAAATGCATCGCAAAAGAACAAGGAACGGCTATACTAAGAAGCATACACGAAGGGATATGCGGAACACATATTGGTCCAAGAGCCCTCGCAGCAAAAGCAGTCAGGCAAGGAATGTTCTGGCCAACAATGATAAAAGATGCAGACGAAGTAGCAAAGAAATGCGAAGCATGTCAAAAGAACGCAAGCAATCAAAAGATTCCATGTTCACTGTTGCAGCTCATCACACCTTCTTGGCCATTGCAAAGATGGGGAATAGACTTGGTAGGGCCTCTCCCAACAGCTCAAGGAAACTGCAGATTCGCAGTAGTTGCCGTGGAATATTTCACAAAGTGGATCGAAGCAAAAGCCCTAGCATCGATAACCTCGCATACAATACAAAAGTTCTTCTGGCATAACATCATTTGCAGATTCGGGGTACCAAAAGAAATAACAGTGGACAATGGAAAGCAATTCGACAGCGAAACATTCAGAGATTTTTGCATGACAATGGGAACCAAAGTGAAGTACGCATCCGTTTATCATCCGCAATCAAACGGCGCGGTTGAAAGAGCCAACGGCATCATTTTTTCAGCTATAAGGAAGATGCTTTTCGACCACAAAAAGGGAAAATGGATTGACGATTTGCCAATCGCAGTATGGTCACATAATACCACAGAATCCAGAGCATCCAAGTTCACTCCTTTCAGACTGCTATACGGAACTGAAGCAATGGTTCCAGAAGAAATCAAGGCCAAAACACTAAGGGTAACACTTAGTAATGACGAAGGTGAAAAAGAAATGGTGGAAAAGGATCTAATCGAAGTCGACCGACTTGTTGCTTCACATAACCTCGAATCATATCAAAGGCAAACACGAAAGTGGCGTGACCCAAAGGCGAAGATAAGAGAGATCAGAGTTGGGGACCTGGTAATCAAAAGAAAGCATAACGCAGAAAACCTATCCAAATTCGAGGAAAAATGGGAAGGACCATACATTGTCATCAAAAGCTCGAGGCCAGGGTCTTATCATCTGTCCACCGAAAATGGAGAAGAATTACCTCACTCATGGAACGTAGAGCAACTTCGCAAGTACTATAACTAGAATCGGAACAAATAAAGCTGTACAGTTTTTTCCAAGTTTCAGTTCTCTTTGTAAAGGTTAACTTCGTAAATGTGCGGAGCTATAAGCACAAATACGAAGTACTTCTTTTCTCTTTTTCTTTCATCACAAAAGGTCGTACTCTTTTCCTCACATAAGGGGCTCCAGGAAACTGGAGGTGAGGTTTTTAATGAGGCGAACCTATGTAAATCTCTCCAAAAATCGATAAAGGAGATTCCCCTAAAAGCACTTGAGCAAAAAATTCAACGAGGTTGAAAAATAACCTCGCAAAAAGAAGACCTCGAGCAAGATAGCTCGAGGCCGAGGTTGAAAATTAGCCTCGCAAAAGAAGACCTCAAGCAAGATAGCTCGAGGCCGAGGTTGAAAAATAAACCTCGCAAAAGAAGACCTCGAGCAAGATAGCTCGAGGCCGAGGTTGAAAAATAAACCTCGCAAAAGAAGACCTCGAGTAAAATAGCTCGAGGCCGAGGTTGGAAATATAACCTCGCAATAGAAGACCTCGAGCAAGATAGCTCGAGGCCGAGGTTGAAAAATAACCTCGCAAAAAGAATACCTCGAGCAAAATAGCTCGAGGCCGATGATGGAAATATAACCTCGAAAAAAGAAGATCTCGAGCAAAATAACTCGAGGACGAGGTTGAAATATAACTTCGCAAAAATAAGACCTCGAACAAAATAGTTCGAGGCCGAGGTTGGAGATATTACCCTCGCTAAAAATCTCGAAAAAAATTGTCTAAGAAAGAGGTTGGAAACAAAACCTCGCAAGAAGACCTACAGTCTAGATCAAATCAGAGGAACGAAAAAAGCAACAGAGTTGCCCTATTTCGAAAGTAAAACAAGAGAACGTAATCTTTCAGATTCGTTGCTCGAAGTAAGAAGTAATGAATAAACGCAAAGGGGCTATTGAGGGAGGGGACGCCTTTTTCAAAGGCTAAAAAGAGAAGCCCCCACTTGCATTTATTCAAAAACAAGCCTTCACCAAGCGACGGGCACATTAAAAATGAATCACCTAACTTGCACTTTTCAAAAAGGACACGAGGTTAGGTGAAATCATAATTTCACCGAGGGTCCAAAGACCACTATAAAAGGGAAGGGCGGAGACGAGCCTTGGCAAGAAAAAGAGCAAAGCAAATGAAAAAGAAAAATTTTCCCTACAAATGAGAGGCAGCAGGAATCAAAGGAACGCTCGACGGCATGATCTGGCCAGCCTAAAGACCAAGAACACCGCAGGGCCCATAGATGCTTCGTACAGCAACGTCCTCTCAAGTTGTGCGGTCATGGAGAAGAGCGCATCCGCTCCAAGGTTTTCTCGAGTTAACAAGGGAATTAGAATCCAATATATGGAGAAAAGTACATCCGCTTCAAGGCTTTCTCGAGTTAACAAGGGAACTAGAGGCCAAAGAATATTTAAGCGTTTTCTATAGTGAAAACGAGGCTAAAGGTCATGACCTTATAGAATCAAGATGATGTATAAACAATTTCAAGAAAAAAGAAATTGTACGAGTCCGACGCATGCACTTCGAAACAAAAACCGAAGATAATTACGAGGTTAATACAGACAAAATTGCGAACAATTTCAATGTTTAAGTCGCTCTGAAGTTCACAAACATCGCTCATGATTTATAACAAGTTTTTTTTTACATAAATCAACTTCGACTCGTGATCAGATTTCTCCTTCTTCTTGGGAAGATTTAGTTTCGTCTTCATCACGAGGCGAATCCAAAGCATCATCCTCTTCTTCCTCGTCCTCTTCCTCTTTTCCCTCTTCGGCTTCTGCATCCTCAGTTTCTTCCTGATGAAGAAACAAAGCAAAAGACTTAGAATTTTCGACAATAATAAAAGAGAAGAAGAAGCAAACTTATACAGAGAAAGTTTTTTACCTTCGAAGAGGAGTCCTTAGCCATATCTCGCCCATAGGCGTTCCAGAAGTCTCGCAAGAAACGACGTTTCATAGTTTCGACTTCTTTTGAACAAGGCAAGGACAGATCTCCGAAGTCAGCAAAGCGAAATCCGGGGCCAGAAACCCGAAGGAGCAGTTCCTTATCTTCTTTCTCGAGGAATCTGCCGAGGCCATCGGTGCAGGTGAGTGCGAAGTTGTCGCCAGCAATAGAAAACACGTCCCCGAGACCAGCAAATTCTTCTTCAATCCAAGATAAGAAGTTATCAATGTTTAAGTCCATCGGAAGAGCATAAGGAGTGGCTCCGAACTGCTTAAGCGAGCTAGAATACGAATCAAAAATTCGTTTTATCTTCTCAGCGTCAAGAGTCTTGGACGAAGCTAGAGAATCTTCGGTTTCCTTCAACTTAAGCTCGAGGGAAGACACTTTAGTCTTAGCTTCTTTCGCAGCATCGGACTCGCGAACCACGGCATCACGAAGGTTCTCAATCACAGTCAGGTTCTCGTCATAGTCCTTCTGCAAGGCTTTATATTTTCTATCTGTTGTGTTCCATTTGTCCTCGAGCTTAGTCAAATCTTTGTGAAGTTTGTCGTTGACATCCCGAAGCCTCTCATTCTCTTTCTCCAAGAAACGAAGTCGATCAACAGCGGTTTTGGACTTTGAAGCACAAACCGCGTTGATCAGCTTAACCTAAGGAAGCGAATCGAAAACAAAAACGTAAGACAAATATAAAGAAAGGAAGAGACGAGGATAAAATAGTAAGAAGCAAGCACGAACCTTGCGCGCTGTGGAGACGCTCAAGCGAGATAGCTCTTCAAAGCTAAGATTTTCCAAAGATGTTTTATAACCTATAAAAACGAAGACAAAATATAAGAATCAAAAACGAAACTAAACATGAAGTGATGATAGAAATTTTTTCTTTCTCACCTCGCATCTCATCAGTATCTTCATCAAGATCAACAAAAGAAGAAGCAGCCAAGTCTTGAGGGAGCTTCGTAGATGTTTCCTCTGGGATCTTTTTACCCTCGACATCCACAATCTCGACCTAAAAATATCAAGCAAAGTAAGCAAAAACAATAAAAGAAATTTAGTGGTCAAGTATAGTACAACTAAAGTTTCTGACCTCGTGCTCAGCTTCGGCTTTCTTATCTTCTTCAACATTCACACCCTCGACGGCTGGTTCTGTGGAATACAAGCCGAAGTTATGCTCTAAGAGCTCAAGGAAGGTTGGATCGAATTCTCTTGGAGATTTCGAAGCAACACTCGATATTGAACCTGTGAGGCTCATTCTAGCACCGGGGCATTTCATGAAAGGAACAAACAAACCTTCACCCGAAGCAGCAGAAGTGCCTGCCAAATCCTTCATGAATCCCGACGTGCCGAGGTCATCGCCAACAACGCCAGCAATCCCTAGAAGTCCACAAGCTGCTTCAATAGTTTCTTTCTCTTTCTCAGCTTCAGCTTCGGCTTCAGGACTTTCAAGGAGTGACAAATCTACCTTTTGAGTCAGTCGAGGTTTCTTGTTAGGTGCTGAGGCAGACTGTTGCGCACAAGCAGTTTTCCTTTTCTGAGCCTCGAGCAACTTTGTCTTCGTCTGGGGAGCATCTTGACTCGAAGATATTAGAACCTTTGATGAAGTCTTTTTGTATCTTCGTGATACACCAGCTTGCTCGGACCCAATATTCCCAACAGGTTTCATGCGTTTCTGGGGTTTGGAGGGCTTTAATCTGTCCTCATATTTAATGCCCATCTCCAACCATGGCCGATTCAAACGGCTGGGTTTTTCGAAGAGGTCAATCATTGACTTCTTCTCCTTCTCTGTAAGAGGGCCAATCAAAGCTTTGGCGGCCCATTCAACCTTAGAGATCACATCATCTTCGGACACATCTACAGGTTTCGTAAGTCCGAAGATAACAAAAGTAGTAGGCAAATCGAATCCATGTATTTGCCTCTCCTCAATTCTGAAGGGTTTCCAATCATTCCCTAAAGGCCAGATCTCGGCAGCCAGAAACTCTTCAACCACATCACGGCCTGTTAGTCGCCAAGTAGCATGGATAAAGCAGCGACTGTTTTTCTTAAAAGCTTCGGATTTTTTGTCGAAGTCAATCACAGTGGACACTTCGACATTGCCAAGGGGGCCAGCAAAAGGATAGGTGATCTCGTTGGAACCTGAGGAGGCGAGGCCAACTTTGACATAGAACCACGACTTCGGCCAGTTCACATCCCAACGGTTCCGTTGGGCGTAGGTGAAGTCAACTTTTGTGATCTTCAGAGCAGCGGTACGTCGGCGCGAAGTAAAAGTCGCAACTCCAAATTGCCCAATATGCTCTTCTCCACCTTCTTCCAAAAAAATTGACCTCTTTTGAAGATGAAGCTCGTTGAAACGACCAAAAGTGTCGAGGTCAATTTCTCCACCAAATGTCTTAACACCCCAGAAAAATTTCGATAGTTGAACAAAGGAGTTGGGTGTCAACTGATGAAGCTTGACATTGAAACGGTCCAGAATCTGAGGAAGCATCAGATCGCAGGGAAAACGAAGTCCTGTAGTAAAGAATTCGGAAAACACTACAGCTTCTCCGAGTTGAGGATCAGGAGTAGTTTCGTTTCCAGGAGCACGGCCAACACCTTCAGAAAAATATCCATTCTGTACATAAGAAGAAATCATCCCCGCGGTAACAGAAGATCGACCGAAATGAAGGGTCTTAGGAGCCGACTCTCCAACGAGATCATTGACATTAGCCTCGACTCCTTCCAAATCCTCACTTCCCGGGTTAGAACCCAGGGGACTGTTATCTCTTTCAGCATCAGGGGTTGGAACAGCAGCAGACGTGACTTGAGCCATTTCTGAAACTAATAATGAAAAACAATCAAAAACACAACGAAACAAGAAACGAAGACAAAGATTCTTCAAAAACTAACCTCTTTCTAACAGCAATGCACTTCAAAAGCCTCAACAGAAAGCAACAATTAGTGCAAAGTGAAGACACTAGCGCGAGGTCAGAATCGAGAGCTAAAGCAAAGCGAAGACAATTGCACGAGGTCAAAGGCGAAAGCGAAGGTAATTTTCAGGGGGGGTAATCTCTACTATTTATAGGCGCGGTAAGTTCCGAAGTTCGCGCTGTGAAAAGGCGCCAAAGTAACCGCCAAATTAATCCAAGGGGACGCCTTTTGGGTTTCGTCCCAGGAGTTCGAGGGATGAATTGTAACAAACTCGAATCCAAGGACGAAGGGGCTACTGTTGGGGAGGCGCCCCTTGGAATCGTATTTTCTATTTTTGCAGGAGAGACTGAAAGAGGTTAGAACGAAGAAGACAAATGAGAAGTTATTTCGAAGAGGTTAAAGTTGCGGGTGAAGTTAGAGAAGTCAGGACGAAGCTGACTAACGCGAAGCTAAGTCGAAGAGATTAAAGCCTTTTTGAGCAGGACCGAAGAAGTCAAGGCAAAGAGGACGATAATACGAGGCTGATCGTGAGACACGGAGATGCTAAAACGAATCAATCGTCTACGACGAGGTTAAGATGAAGGTTGGCGGGAAGCAACGGTCGTCTAGAAACTAGAATGTGTATAGGATTTCTGGCGGGAAGCAACGGTCTTGTAAATGTACGAGGTTGACCCCTATAAATAGCGGATCAACAGTAACTGTAGAGGACAATTTTTGAAAGGAACGAAAAAGAAGTCAACTGCGACTTTCTTACTGTTTGTAATACAAGAAAAACTGTGTTACAACAAGGAGCAACACAGCCGGTTGGGAACCAGCTATGATGAGTGCCTAAACACAGCCGCTTTATATTAAACGGTAGGCATAACCGACTGCGAGGGGCGTTTTGGAACCGGCTATGTTGTTGTTTCTCTAGTAGTGCATACCTTCCAATGCGGGTGAGGATATCATGGTGTGGTTGAGTGAATGGGCACCGTTCTGAAACTCTGCCACGGCCACTTGGTCATGCATGACAATCCATATCATGTATAGTTAAACATAGTTTATACATAGTCCTGAGGCTCTACATTCACTACAACAAAATGGCTCATTCGTCCACCTTCCATCTGTACAGGTTGCTTACCAACTGGCACTAAGGACCATTTAATACTGGTTGGTAAGCACAGTACTCCCGAGGATCATTTAGTACCGGCTCGTAACACGATCCGGTACTAAATGCTTCTGGGGGGTTCCCGAGGCCCTTTTGCATTTGCTACAGGTTGGTAACACCAACCGGTACTGAATGCCACCCATCGGTACCGGTTGGAGATACCAACCGATACCAAATGCACCACTCAGGGTTTCTTTAAAAGGATAGAATACTTCTCTCAACCATAAGTGCTCTATAGGTGGGATGGTTTAGGAAGAATCGCGCGAGGGGGGAGATCGCGAGTTCGAGTCCTACGGACTGCGCACGCGTCGCGTGAAAAATTCGCGTGACTTGTGGCCCCTTCGGGGAGTTCAAAATTATTTTTTCCTATTTTTGGGCTCAAAATCATTTCGTGCCGGTTGGTAACACCAACCGTACAAATGGACGTCCATCGGTACCGGATTGCCTGTACCGGTTGCTAGGCACTGCACCGATGGGTGCCTGGCAACCGGTACTGGGGAGCTTTTTTTTTCTGCTAGTGATGGTATGTAAGGCCTCCCCTAACTGTCCACGTCAACTAGATCGACATATTGCGGCATCGTATTTATATCTAACTGTATCTATCTGTATTTATGGATCAGAAGATAGTCTCATGCACAATCCTTAAGCTAAGTTAATATTATGCACGGGTCCACTCATGTTTGATTTGAGCTAATACCACCTCCACTCCAAAAAATGGCATTACATACACTACTATAAAAAAAAACATTTTTGGAGCCGTCAAAACCACTTCTCAGAGGCAATTTTTGCACAACAGACACCAATATTGGCAGTGAGACCAAGATATAATTCCTAAAGATAGCTTATAGCCAAGGTTAAAGGTCAAACTCCCAATTGGCCTACTCGCTTCATACGCCGGCTTAATGGTGCATCCACAGGATCCTCTAGCCTAGAGCCTACTAAATACCATGGTCTTGAGGGATATGAAGGACGAACAGGGTTTTCATCAGCTGTGGCCTACCTCTATCAATTTCATGAATATCTAGTAATCCAAGGATAACCGGAGCCCAGACACCACATCTAAGTTATGATCATATAAGCCTAGCATAAAACATACCAAAGGAACAATACCAATCTTGTAGATATGAAGTCAATTGATGAATTTTGATTATGTCAATATTACGTCAATTGATGAATCTTGGCAGGTGGTGTTTTAATTTCAGTAGTAGCAAGTTACCGTCATACCCCTCTGTTGGCGGCCTTTAGCCTATACAAATTACTCTGCAAGCACACGGTCACTAGGAAAGTAAAACCTGGATAACCCTATTTTTCAATTGTGTCTTGTATTTTGGAGTATATGATTGTTTTGTAGGAAATAAGGCATTTTCGGAGGAGTTTCGGCACGAAGTCACAATACGAGATGGCTAAAGATCCAAGGGGAGAATCAACAAGAGGCAGATGAAGCCGAGCTGGGCCAAAAGAGGCCTAGGCCGGCTGGCCAACTAAGGACCTAGCTGGCCAGAGTGGCCCATTCTAGGGCCCAATGGTGCCCCACTTTTCCGTGTGTGTCTCCCTCGACAACCCTATCCGCCACCCTACTGAAACCTTCGTCCAGACAGGTCTATAAAAGACGGAAAGACACCGTCATTGAGGGGGGAGCCTCCGAGAGATCAAATACTCCGTCGTTGAAGGACAACTCTAGAGCAAGACAAAGAACATCGGGCCTCATCCTTCGCCGTTGACTTCTACACCATGAACTCTATCGCCATGACTAGTTTTATGAGGTGAAAGCCTACGTTTGTCTATGGGGTTGTAAGGTGAACTCGGTTTGTAATCGTCAACATTCTTTATGATATCAATATATCTTATACACAGATCGTTCTCTTTGCTTGATGATTGACTACCCCTAGTACTGTGTGATGAGTGTGGGAGGGAAAGGCATCGGCTTATGGAACTTGATAGATTAGATTGGTGCTTTAATTTGGCGGTTGTATTACCTAGTGATCCTAAAACCCTATGGGCAAATGCACTCCATATATTATTCTCTAGGAAGCATTGATTTACATTAATTTCTCCTTAATTCAGATTAGGTAAGGTTTGGTTTTCATTCATAAACTTCACTTGAAATATTTCTAGATCAACGTAGTTAGTGCTTAGGTAGGCGTAGCAACCTCCTTGTTCCACGGATTGATAACATTGGGGAATTCTCTAAGCGAAAAGCTACAACCAACCCATGTGTTTGCGGTTCTTAATTGAAGCGGCTAAGCACCGTCAACAAGCTTTTCTACCACTGTTGCCGGGGAACAAGATACTTTTGCTACATTTATCTTCGTATTAATTTTGTTGGTTTCTAACCCCTAAACTTCTTCTAGAAATTTTTCTTTTTTCATCAAATGCTTGTCACTGATGCACAGATGTAAACATACATTTAGATTTAAACCAGCAGATCACTGATGGATGCATAGTATCATTATCACCCAGATTCAATTACACACATTATCATTAGTATCCAAATATATTTTAAGCACCATTGCACATATTCATTGTAGAAGGTACACACAAACAGAGACATACACACAGATTCATCATAGAAGATAAATTTTAGTTCACCAAATGCACAACACCGTCGTCCACCATCGTCTCGGTGTCCGTCGGCGGAGGAGGAGGAGCATCACTTGCTGGCGCCGGCGTCGCCATCGACGTATTCGTCCTCCTCCTCCTCTGGGACGACGATGCTCTCACCCGCCCATTGCTTTTCATAGTACTCACGAACAACACGATCATGCTCCTGCGCAATGGTGATGGCGCGCTTGACAACAACATCGGCAACTTTGTCTTCCACCGTTGCGGGGCAGATCGGGCAGTAGTACCTACTCTTCCCATTGTTGCCGGTTCGGTATGTGATGCACAAGGGCTCTTCATGTGGCAGAGGGGCACTTGAGCAGCCGGCGCTGATGTCATTGAGGATGGCGGGAGCACTGCAGGAGCAGACGGCGGCGCCGAGGCTGCTGGGTCGTCGCGATGGCACTTCGACGATGGAGAACGCGAACCGTAGTGTTTAGGGATTACAACAGTAAACAAGGACAACAAATTGGCTGTCGGCCAGGAGGGCTCCAAACTTAAGGAAATGCGAATAGGGGAGCTTGCCAATGATGCGCGCTTCTTCCCCTTTGGGCCATGGTGCGGCGGCGTTCGAGATGAGGTGGAGCGCAGCGCGGTGGAGAAGTGCACGATTTTATAAGAGAGAGTGGGGAAATAGCCACGGCGAAAGATGAAGCGGTTGCCTTTTTTATTTAGAGGGAAGATGAAGCGGTTGCCTCTTTTATTTATGAGGGAAGATGAAGCGGTTGCCTTAGTGCACCCAGGGGCGGGCCCAGCATTGGCCTAAGTCTAGGGCCGAATCAAACATGGTAAACAGGCCTCTAGTTTTTAATCCTATTTGGTGGACTAGGTTACGGAAGTGGCCCGCTAGGAATTGGAGCCAAATACTAGTCATAGGGACCACCTGTCAACTTCATCCCCTCCATCGCGTTGTTGTCTTCCTGGCCCACCGGAAGCACGATTTGGAGCCTGTCAGCTTCGAATTCATTTCCTCCGGCGAACTCCGCTATATGGCCCTTGTGGACTGTCAGGTCGCACCTGTCTGGTGGAAGCCGTAAACATGGAGCGCCGGGTCTTGCCAGTCTCGTGCTGTGTGGACAAGCTACTCGTCCCACGTCTCCGATGGGCCATCCTCTCTGGTGAAACCCATACACTCAACGGTGGACCATCGGATCACAATTGTGTGGTGGAAGACGAGAACGTGGAACGCCGGGTCCCGTCTATGTGGTGCGCCCAGACACATCAGACGTTGGGTCCCACCTCACTGGTGGACCCCGTACACATGGACCCGTCTCTGACATGTTTGACCGAATTTCCATCACCCCTAGTCGCTAGACATGACAGCCCACGTAGACATGCCGATGCCTCTGTGGACCCATGGTTCTAACGCACTACTACACAAATCATTTTCCGAGGTGTTTTTACTATTTTCTGAGGCGGCTTCCATAACCGTCTCTAAGCTGGGGTCAGTGTTAATCGGGTATTAACTGAGGCGGTTTTCCCAACCACATCAGAAAACTGATTAACTGAGGCGGTTGCGTTACAATAACCGCCTTAGTTCATCATTTCAGCCAAAAAATGCGTAAAATATCAAAAATATATTTTTTAATTGCGGGGAGGCCCCCTCGGGACATTGACTAGCCACTAGTCTCGTCGATGTTTTTTTCATTGAAATTTGCACACTTGCGGATGAGGGGATTCGAACCCACGACCTTTCTCTCACGTGTACCACGCTTTACCACTACACCACACTCTATCTTGTGTCTATACTCTGTTTTGATTCCTACCATATTATACCAAATCGAGTGTAAATTGTATTTTTGACAACTTAAACGTAGTCAAATGAAAAAGTTGTTAGCTACCGAGTTTTATAACTTTTCAATATCTACAACTTTTATATTGGTCATGTTTCCATCTGAGGTCTTTTGCGAATATTGAATTTCAAATTAGAGAACATTCAAATATTCTTTTCGTGGACAAGATGATTTCAAAGGAAAAAATTGCCAACTACAAAGTTTCTTCACTTTCTGAGGTCTACAACTTTCATATTGGTCATTTCTCCATCCGACGTCGTTTGAGAAAACTCAAATTTGAAATTTGAGAATGGATTAACAGAGGCGGTTACATTCATTTTAGGAGACGGTTACATATGACCGCCTCCTAAAATCGATTAATAGATATGGTTATTGTAACACAATCGTCTCTGAAAATGGTCGATTAACAGAGGCAGCTGTGTTACAATAGCCGCCTCAGTTAATCGATTTTTGGAGGCGGCCAAAATGTAACCGCCTCCTAAAATGAATGTAACCGCCTCTGTTCATCACTCGCATTGATAGAGGTGGATATTTTTCATAACCGTCTCATAAAATATTGGGCACTGTCTTGTAAAATGTTTTATGTACTAGTGCCGACAAGATGACTCCCATCGGTTTCTTGACGGAACACGGGCTCACAGATACGATTTGTAGGTGAAGCAACGTTTGTTGATGAGATGGATGTTCTTTGTTGATGTTATTTTTAGTTTCGTCGTTGTTCCAAAGCGGCCGAGGCCCTAATATCCATGGCGAAACTTTTTGTTTCGTCATATTAGGGGTATCTTTAACGACATGATTTCAGAACGTCAATAGTGAAATGTCAAGAGAAGTCCCTTTTCTACTAGTGAAATCGTCCTTCCCCGTGGCTAATCCAAAGCCATCGCGACATCGCCTGCAAATACTGCTCCCTAAGACCCAAATCCACCCACCAAATCCAATCAAAGCAGTATAAGCCTGCAGGCCGCAGCACCTGTTTCCTTCCTCCACCGGCCGACTCCTGGAATTCTGGGCCATAGGTGCTGATATTGAAGACTTCGCCATCGCCACCGTTCTCCAGCAGCAGCAGTGCAGCACCATTACGGGTTCCCCTTCAGTCATCTTGATACCACAGCCGAGCAGCCGTGGCCTGAAATTAATCGATGCCTGAGCCTCATCAGTTCATGGAGCGCAAGGCCGGCGAGCAGCCATCACATCGTCTGCCGGAGGGGATGAGTTCAGAACAGGGTTGGAGGCGATGGATCCATCTGGGTAACCCAGTGACCCACGGAGTTGGACCTTATTTGACACTATTATTTAGTGGGTTGACCTAATAGGTAATTATACTACAAATTATATTTTAGATATTGGGTCATTGGGTCGACCCCACAAAATCTGACGCCATGCCCCGCAGCTGCCAAGCATGTGCACGTATATTATTTCTTCCTTATTACTTCCCACGAATCCAAATGGGTTTAATTTGTTGTGACAAAATCTCGTCAAACAAAAGAAGGAAACGAAATTACAATTTGAATGCTTTAGCAAGGGTAGGAGGAACTGGAAAAAGATAAGCGTGCCACAGGCAACATTATTTAAGGTTCAGGACCATATGGTGGCTGGGGTAGGCCTCTCAATAATCCCGCCGTGCGTCAACAGAGCCCAGAGGTGCGTAATGAGCTCGCCGCCCGTAGCCAGCATCTTGACGTGGGCGGACACATTATCCGAGGGCGTCACACTCAGCAGCAGCTCCACCCACATCTCGGCCAGCACCTTCCACCGCTGCTGCTCGTCAGGGATGTTGGCCCAAATCAGGCTGCGCAGTCTTACGCCGTCGGCAAGGATGGCCTCCTCACGTGTGTTTGTAGCACTGGGCTGGAAGGCGAAGAGCTTGACGAACATGTCGCCCTCCGAACGACAGCGGTTGATCCTGAGGTGTTGCTGTATCCTGTGATGGAGGGCATCCATCAGTAGCCGCTTGTCGTAGATAGCGTCCGTTGTCACCAGCTCCGGTGCCTGGAACAGCAGGTAGCCGCAGTAGTTGGAGAGTGTGGTGGCCACCTCATGATCCGGCGACGCCCTGGCACCTGCGCCGGCGTCGGCGCCGAGGATCGCCGTGGCGATGTGCCAGATGAGGAGGTTGCCAATGTAACCGTACCTGTATCTTGAGGTGGACCATTCAAAATCCGTCTGCAGGTTGTTCCTCTGCAGCGTCCGATCCCCGTACATGACGCTATAGCAGAGCCAGTCGGACCGGAGATGTTGGTGGATTGCCCGCTTCACCGAAACGGGCAGGCTCCGTCGTGTCACCCTTCTTGCCTCTATCACGCGGGTCTTGACCCATTCATGGATGGGCATCCGCAGGATCCATGACCTCTCTTTCTCGAAGCAGGCGTGGAGGATGGAGTACTGACCCACCGAGTCGCTCCAGTACCGTGTCGTCAGCGTGGCACGGCACACCAGCCATAGAAGCGTCTCCAGGACGCGGTGCCCGTGCCACGACCGCCTGCGCACGTACCGGCAGAGGAGCTTGACCTTGTGCCAGTCCGACAGCACCAGCGACAGGTACTGGAACAGCTCCAGGATCACGAACAAGACGATCACCAGACGGGCAAGCCAGATGTCGACGAGCCCCATGCTGATGTTGTCCCCAGCAGCAGGATTATTGGTGTAGTGCAGCAACGGCGACGAGAAGAGAGTGCACAAGCCCAACGCCATGGCGGCCACAAACATGACCGTTTCTGGGATCAGAGTCTGCTTCGGCGAGGGGTACCTTGCGTAGTGGAAGTCGTAGAGAAAGCTCAGCTCCACCTCGATCAACCGGAACATTCTCTCGTGATCTTGATGTAGATCCCCGCCGGCAATGCCCCTCTGGAAAAAGACGGCCGTCCTGATGTCGTCGTAGTCGTGGAGCGGGCTCTTATTGAGGCGTCGCCGGAGCAGCTTGAACAGGGCATAGGAGAGGCACAGATCTCTGAACTTTCCTGAGCCTATCCAAGCCTTGCTCAGGAGACCCCCCTCGCACCGCCACACCTTGTCGACGGTGACCAGGTAATCATCTGTGGTATCCAGCTTGTATTCCCCGGAGCCGTCCCGCATGATCTTCTCGCCTGTCACCACGTACTTGTAGCCTTTCATAGTTTCCGGGTCGAAATCATACACTCTTTTTACCTCTTCGTTGCTGTTGGCCATATACATGGAGATGTGCCAGTTATCGGCGGTGAGGATGCGTTCCCGGCCAACTGACATGAGGCTCTGTAGGCGCGTACCGAGCTTGGCGACGTTGAGCAGCCAGAGTAGCAGAAGCAGGATCTTCAAGTGCAGGTGCAGAGAATTAATGTAGGAGAGCAGGAGAAGGAAGACATAGAGGACCTGCGTGGCCTGGTTGAGCATGATCCGAGCCTGGTTGTCGGAGCCGTCGACGCTGCAGGTGGCGATGCCGTCGGAGCAGCCGAGGAGGAAGCAGGCCCAGACCACCACCATGTCGTTGTGGAAGGAGCCGGACTGCATGAGCCCGATGGTGTAGGAGACCGCCGGGTAGCTCAGCATCAGCACCAGCCACACCACGAGGCGGAACGCCGCGCTGCGGCTGGTGCGGCGGCTGGAGCCGAGGAAGACGAGCGCGGTGAGCAGGACGCAGCTCAGGGTGACCAGCACCTCCACGCGAACCAGGAGGCCCACCTGGCTGGCCGACCACTCCCTGGCGGCGAGCGTGGCGTTCCGGACAGACAAGTGCGGCAGCTCCATCTGTTTTTTTGGCACAGAACGTATGTTGAGATTGCAACTTTAGGTTATGGTACTGTATAAGCAGAGCAGCACGTACGAAGCCTCCTCTCCAACCAATTTACTGATGTACTATGCGCCTCCAAAAAGAAGACTCAAAATTCGTTTAGACGTTCCTACCGGATAACATCGGGAGTGAAGCATTGTTGGAAGGAATCGGTCATGCCGGATCTAGCTCCTTACTTGCTACGGGCCGTATGAGATGACAAATGGGAAATAGGGAAGATGATTTTCAGTACTAGAAAAAATAATTTGGCCAATATGTTATCATTGACGTTTTAAAGTGAAGCGGCGACTTTCATCGCCGGTTTGGGTCGGAACTGGCAGCGAAAATATATATTAGCGCTGGTTCTACAGGTAAAAAAAATGATAGCCTTTTAACATTAGCTGGAATCAAGATAGACCTTATATAAAAATATTGGTCACCTGGCTAGCCGACCACACCTTGGCGGCGAGCGTGGCGTTCCAGACAGACATGTGCTGCACCTCCATCTGAATTGTGACACAGTTGAGATTGCAAGTTTTTGTTATACTAGAAACTTGGCGCGGTTGTTGCCGCGTTTGACGACCTGAGTTGGCCAGCATAAATTTCTCTCGTTGATTTAACTGATATGCCAAAGAAAGTTCAAGATATAGTAGTTGTTTATTTTTAATTTTATATACGCAAGTCCAACATAAATTATTATAGGCAATAACTTATATTTGCTAGATGAGTATCATAGGCTGTGTATGAGCTCTCTCTATTGATAATGTCGAAATGTGAACAATGGTTCTACATATTATGTTGTATAAAAAATAAAAATAAGGTCATATTTTGCTGTTGTTGTTGCCGTGCCTGACCTGAGTTGGTTTGTCTGTGTGTTCTCTTATTGATTTCACTCATGTGCTCAAGACATAGTAGTTGTTTTATTTTATTTTTGTATACGAAAGTCTAACTTATATAACATACAATAATTATATTTGCTAAGTATAATTGTACACTTATCTTCGTAAATCGTGTAAGAGCTATCTTGTTGAAGTCAGTAGTCAAGTTTATCTGTTAGTCGCTCCATCATGGATATGCTTGATTTTTACATATACAATAATAGAAATATGCTTTGGTGCATTGACAGGTTATGCATACCTTGTACAAAAGACGGACGATGTATTCAAAGTAGTGGTGAATATTTCACATATAGAAAACTATTTATCATTCATTGGATATTGGCAACTTTTGTATATTTTTTTAGAAGAAACTATTGCAAACGAATCATATTGATAGTCTGTTTATTAGGATAATATATTTTTTAATAAAAGTGTTTATAATTTAAATTTTATTGTGTATAGAAGCATTGTAGATATTTATATTTTTAACAACATTCGTGTTGAACACGATTTGATTTGAACTCGTTTTCGCATTCGAATTATAGGTGAAATGAATAAATATAGTCGTGTGGCCATGGTTCCATTTATCAAAATCCAATGTTTGTTTTTTACGTTGTACAAAATAGAAACAGGTTTTGGTGCATTGACTGGTTCTACATATGTTTTTCAAAATGATGAGGACGTATTCAAAGTAGTTGTGAATATTTCACACATAGAAAACTATTTATTGTTTATTAGATATCGACAACTTTTGTATATTTTATTTTTAGAAGTGACTAATGGAAAATCAATTATATTGATTGGTTGCATATTTTTGTAAAAACAGAAAGTGCGATAATCTATGTATTAGGATAATTTTTTTTCAACAAAAGTGTTTATAATTTACTTTTTTTGTCTATAAAAAATTGTGTATTTTTATTTTTTAACAACTTTTGTGTCGAACACCATTTGATTTAAACTTGTTTTGATGTTCGAATTATTGGTGGAATGAATAAATAATCTATGTAAATACCGTGTGGCCGTGGTTCCATTTTATGAAAATCCGAGGGTTGTTTTAAATTATGTGTGAGAGGTGGATGGATGACAAGTTAGATTTTGAGGAAACTTAAGGGTTTATGTGAAACATCGGTGGTGTGAGAGAGTTTGGACGGTGGGTTATATTTCGAGGAAGATTGTGGGTGTTTTTGAAAGAACACAGGCTAGAGGGACAGAGGGACGGCAAGTTCTATTTTGTCAAAATCGGAGGGTCATTTTGCAAAACAACTGGAGACTTGATCTGTGTCGTCCACGAGGACGATCCGATGGCTAAGAATTGAGATGACGTGGCATAACGTGGGAGGAGGAAAGGTTGGGCAGTTCGTTCTTTAAAGATTACCAGAGCAGCTCCAAGCCTCCAACCAATTCACCGATGTATGAGTTCCTCCAGAAAGAACCTTGTTCCATATGAAAGTTACAACAGCACAAACTGAACCGTGCGAAAAAAATAAATATTCAAGGTTATCTTGCTTTATCCTACCAAATTAAACAACACAGGTAATGAAGCATTGACCACTAAAGGAATCGCCCATCATGTGCCGCCAAAACGAACCATGTGATTTTGGTTTGATTTCTGACATTGTTTCAACCGATTGGGAAACACTCAAGATTCTTTTTCTCCGTCATATACACAAAAGAAAAAGAAAACTCAACAATCTCGGTCATTATTAGTCCTCTCCATCTCACATCTCGCTATAAGATCAAAGGTCATTTAACCTAGTTGACTAGTGTGTTCATTGGTATGATCACATCAGTTGACACCCAAGTTCAATTCTTGACGAGAGTGGATTTAAGGTACTAGTTTTTAAAACATTTCCTCGCCAGCATAGCTGGAGTTCCGGGGGTATTCTATATCCAGAGAAAGTTGCACCTTGGCAACGAAAAAACAAGGGGGGCTTTTCACCCCACGTGGTGTATTTCTTTTTTAATTGTTGACAGCTCGTTACAAGGTTATCCTTTCAATCAGGCGCTACAAGGTTACCCCTTAACCCGTACTAGAAGAGGTTTCTTTTTTGTTATTTTTCATTAATTCCACCTATATCTTTTGGCTATACCTAATCTATTCTATACTCTCTCAGTTTTTAATTTGCATGTCAGTTCGAAGACAAATGTATCAACAATTATACTACCAAGTATATTTATTATCTATCGGGGACATATATGGTGGAAACCAGCTTTCTATGAAAACTATGGAAACTCCAATCTGGACCACACGATGTTGATCCAAGGGTGAACCCAAATCGGGTGGAAGGGGTGATTCGCAAAGCTCAGGAGAGGTGGAAGGGGTGATTTGCAAGACGCTTTTGCAAATCACCCCTCCCATCTGATCTGGTCACGCCCTTGGATCAACATCGTGTGACCTAGATTTTAGTTTTCATAGTTTCCACGGAGAGGTTGGTTTCCATATGATACATTGCCTTATCTCTAAATACATTCCATGGAGGAGCCAATAATGAATACTCCATATAGATGGTGTTATATATAGTTTTCTATAAGCTTGGTCAAATTTGCACACGTTGGACATAGGAAAAAGTAAAGACAGTGGAGAGAATGACCACACGCACACGCACGCACACACGCGCGCACCCACACACACTACTATTATAAGCACATAAATAGCGTTATTACAAGGACATAAAGATTGCTATTTAAAATGAAATTATATGAAACTAAGTACCTAAATACCATATACTCCCTCAATATTCGTATAAAAAAGTTGTTTTGAGATTCCCCTGACTGAAACATTTTCAAATTTTACAACAAATATTTTTCTATGTGTTAAGTTTCGAAACATGGAAATTGTATGAGTAGATTTATAGAAAAATATAGTTCCTTAAATTTATTTTTAAAAATATTTTATAGCAAAAGGTACCTTTACCAACCCTGAAGGAGTATATACATAATTTCGTTATTACATATTATATTTTTATACAATGTACAATATATATAATTTGTTTTTTTAAATGGAATGACCATCCCAGCAGTATTCACTATGAAACTTATGACCTCATCGCCTTGAGAGGGTTTATGTTTTATTTCAACACATTTAATTTCATCAACCTCTAGTGGTAACATATAACGTTTAAATTGTATGATACCCTATGAGGCCACGACTAGACAATCGAGAGATATAGCTTCATTCATCAATTCAAGTACATTTGGAGACTGTACGAAAAAGGGAAGGAGTTTCAACCCTCCAACCAATTTACCGATGTATGAGTGCCTCCAAAAAGAACCTTGTTCCATTTCTAAGTTATAACAGCACAAATTCAAGGTTCTTTTGCTTCCTCCTACCAAATTAAATAACACAGGTAATGGAGCATTGACCACTAAAGGAATCGCCCGTCATGTGCTTCCCAAACGATCCATGTGATTTTTCCTTGATTCTGACATTGTTTGAACCAATTGGGAAAACGTTAAGATTCTTCTGCTCCGTCCTTCCATGTATGCATGCATCATGTATTTACAGTAGCATGTCGGCACTAAGTGCATTGAAGATGGGGAAAATGGAAGTTGGGCATGTCCGCACTAAGGAGTAGCTTGCAGACATCTTGACGAAGCCCATTTGGAGAGACAGGTTCTGTTAACTGCGTATCTATCCGGTTGCGAGTCGGTAAGATGGTCAAGCAACATCAAGATTAGGGGGTGAAATGTTGGCTATGTTTGTATAAACTTGCGTTCAGCTCATTTGTACAGTTTATTTCCTCTCATGTCATAAGCTCGGCCTGAGGCTTATCCAAGATCGAGCTGAGCGTGTCTTACCCGGAGACGTGCGCACGCGTTCACGTCGTGGCCATGGTACGCAGTGCGCTCCACGACTCGGCATGCAGGATGGTGCTTGGTGCACATGCTTATCGGATCATAGGGCACGTTTGCTGATCTGCCTTCTTTGATTCAGTTGAAATCCCAGTATAAATAAAGCTAAACAGAAAATACGCGCCGGAGTAGATCGCGTCACCAAAATTCCATTGAGTTCATTCTTGCATTTTTTTTTTCTCCAAGTTGTTGTGTTCTTGAGCGCCGGTGGTCTTGGCCGGGCGATCCGGCTGATATCGGTCTGGCCTGCTTGTTGCGTCAGCAGAGCCAGGTGTGCGTGATGAGCTCGCCCCGGCCGTCTGTTAGGATTAACCACAGAGACTCGCCGGAGAACAGCACGAGGTGGAAACTCACACTAGGGATGCAGGCGGGACGGGTTTTTAAACGAGCCCGCAAACCCGCCCCGCAAAATCAGCCTTTGTGGCATGTGTGGCCCAGCTGCAATTTATTTGCGGACATATGGACAGAAGCCCGCAAGGCCCAGTGGGAAGAAGCATGAATCCTCAAAACCTGCACGCAGCCACTAAAACACATGGCGCTTGCTTTCACCGGCATATGTCCTCTGTCTCGCGAAACCTAGCAGCGGCGCCCGCCGCCGCCGTAGAATTCGAAGCCCAGCCGCCGCCGCCGATGTACAAGCCCGGTCACCGTCGACGTACAAGCCTGGCTGCCGCCGTCGACGTTCAAGCCCGGCCGCAGCTGCCGTCGTCCGCTTCCGCTGTGTCGGCGCTCCCTCCCTCATCACTGAATTCCTCATCACTGGTCCACTCTAAAATCATGGCAGACGGATCGCCCATGGTGGCTGCGGGCCGGGTGTTCTCGCAGCTGGACTTCATCGACTTCCTCGGCTGCTCCCTCATCTGCAAGTGCTCAGGAGATGCATGTGCTCTGTTTATGTTGATGTGTGAAATTGCAGGGGTGCTTGCGAGTTCATCAGTGTTGTAATACGGATTTTGGTGTTACGAACAACGTGTTGTATTCTTTTATTCTCAGGTTACATGTCCCGTACAATTACTATTGACCCACTATTTATAGGGGGCAACCTCGTGTATTTACATGACCGTTACTTCCCGCCATATCCCTACGAACTAATTCTAACTTTGGTCGACCGTTGACTCCCGCCAACTCTTGGCTCGGCCTCGTCGTAGGAAGGCTCCAGTTAACTTCGTCCTTCTCCTCCTCATGTCATGACTTCGTGTAGTCTGGCCTCTCCTGTCCAGCAATTAGTTTCGAGGCCTCCTCTACGATTGGCCTCAAAAATCACTCGTTTGTCTTCTTGGGGCTGGTTTCTTCGAATCTGTTGTCTATGCGCGAAGTAGCCTCTTCGACTCCCATGCGAGAATAAAAAGCATGTTTCTGACCTCGAGGGATGCCACCCCAACAGTAGCCCCTTCGCCCTTGGATTTGAGTCCCCCCTTTTTGCTCTCGAACTCCCGGCGGTCGATGACTCAGACGGCAGGAGGAAGCCGCATCCGTCACTCCGGTCATCACAAAAAGTCACTTTGGCAGCTCTAGTCAAAGGCGTACTCAACATGAAGACTGCGAAGTCAGTAGCGGGAGTGACAACAAGCCTCCCTACGACCTTTGTGGCAAGCTCAAACAGAAAGATACAAGAAACCGCCTCGACCTGATGCGCAGGGAGTGTGATGCCAAGTATGATGGCCTTCGCGCCTTCTCCAACGACATCCGGGCCTACAAGTACCCGGTCGGATTTAAAGCATTTGGTGTCGACAAGTACGACGACAACTCAGATCCCAACCTCCGGTTGCGTCGACACTCCGCAACAGTCGAAGCTTTGGGAGGGGACGACAGGGCCAAACTTCTTTACTTTGCCGTCGCCATGGAGGCCTCCCCCCTCACCTTGCTGGAAGCCCTCTTGGAACATTCCATCGAAAGCTGGCATGCCCTCAAGAAGGAGTTTGTCAACCACTTCCATGGCTCCGCAGATCGCTTTGGGACAAAGTACGACCTCGCCACATGCAAGCAGAAGCCTGATGAAAGCCTACGTGACTACAATCGCTGTTTCTGGGCAAAGAAGTCCAAGTGCGTCGAACTCAAGGACCAAGAAATCATCACCACGTTTCAGCGAGGCATCCATGACTGCTACGAGTTCCGCCAGTTCTACAAGAACAAGCCCAAGATGCTAGAGGAACTCCGAGATCTCATCGACACATGGGCCGACACAGAAGATGATGAACAAGAGGGCTTTGGAAAGCGCAACCGCGGTGGTGTCAACAACGCCGACCGCAAGCCTCAAGATGGCAAGCAACACCAAGACTCCTATAGCAGCAACCAGGGCAACTCTCGAAAGCGGCAAACGGGAGAAATGGTGGCCACACTCCAGAAGGCACAAAAGAAGGCCACAACGCAACAACGAAAGGAAGAGTTCGAGAAGCTCCTCCACAAGCTTTATCCGCTCCACCCTGAAGGCAAGCACACCATATATGAGTGCTACTGGCTCCGATCAGGGTTGGGGGCTCCTCCCCTGGAGAAGAAGAAGAAAGGTGACAACGGAGATGAGGATGACAAAGAAGACAAGACGGACGAAGGTTTCCCCCGAGTCAACAATCAAGTCAACGTCATGCTCGATGGCAACTACGGCAACGACTCCAGGCGAACTCGGAAGAAGACCGAGCGTGAGATCCTGGCCATAGAGCCAGCAGTTCGTACGCCAATCAAGTGGTCGGACCTACCGATCACATTCACCAAGGCCGACCAGTGGCGTTCTTTCCCCAAGCCTGGACGCTACGCCTTGGTGCTAGATCCGATCATGAGCGGCTCCCATGTTGCAAGAACGTTCATCGATGGGGGAAGTGACCTCAACGTTATCTTCATCAAGTCTCTCAAGATGATGGGTTTCGACATCAAACAGATCTCAAGCCCGATGATTCAGCCTTCTACGGCATCGTCCCGGGAAACGCCGTAGTTCCCTTGGGACAAATCACATTCTCCCTCACATTCGGGACAGAGAATTACTTCACCGAATTCATCACATTCGAAGTGGCGGACTTCTCCACCAGCTACAACGCCATCATCGGGCATCCAGAACTTGCCAGATTCATGGAAATTCCCCATTATGTGTACCCGCTGCTCAAAATGCCAGGACCCAATGGGGTCATATCCATCCGGGGTGACCTCAAGAAGTCCCACGAGTGCGACAACGAGGCTGTTGACCTCGCAATGAAGGCTGCCGCTGATGCTGCACAGAAGGAAGTCCTCCTGCTCCACGCCCCTCCCGCTGAAGCTCGACCTGAAGAGAATCTAGCAACAGAGAAGGCCGGCAAGAGGATCGCCCCAGCAGATGAAGTGGCCACCAAGGAGATCGACCTTCACACCGGCGATCCGTCTAATACCACCACCATCGGGGCCGGCCTCGACCCCAAATAGGAAGATGCGCTCGTCAACTTCCTACGGGCCAACTGGCACGTCTTCGCATGGAAGCCCTCTGACATTCCAGGTGACCCCAAGGAGTTGATCGAGCACGCCTTGAACATCGACAAGAATGCCAAGCCGCCCCGCCAACGCCTACGTCGGTTCGCCCAGGATAGGAAGGAAGCAATAAAGAAAGAGCTCAAAACGCTCCTAGCCACGGGATTTCTTAGGGAAGTGTACTATCCAGATTGCCTGGCAAATCCAGTCCTTGTACCCAAACCTAATAAAGAATGGGGGATGTGTGTTGACTACACTAATCTCAATAGGCATTGCAAGCCTGACCCTTACGGTCTCCCCCATATCGACGAAGTCGTTGATAGTACTACCGTCTGTTCTCTCCTTTGCTTCCTTGATTGCTATTCTGGGTACCACCAGATCTCCCTTAGGGAGGAGCATCATGAAAAAAACGTCGTTCCTAACACCGTACGGCGCATATTGTTACAAAACAATATCGTTCGGACTCAGGAACACCGGAGCCACCGTACTGCGCATATTGCCTCGCCCCTCAGCTACACCACAATGTCGAGGCCTATGTCAACCATTTGGTGGTAAAGACGAAGGAACCCGACGACCTGCTCCCCGATTAAATATATTTTTATACTATTTTTTTGGTGCATTTTGGCGTTATTGAAAATGAACACTACAACAACGCACGTGATGACGTCATCTGCTCGTTATTTCAGTGATGACGCCATATGTCCGTTATTGCAGTGACATTTGTAATAATGGGCGCGATGACATCATCCTGCCCGTCATTGCAGTGGCTATTTCTAACAACGGACGCATCGGCCGTCATTGTAGTGGCGCTACTGCAATGACGACAACTTAATAACGGACGTGACGCCTGTCATTACAGTGCTCGATTGTAGTAGTGTAATTTACAGTCAAATCTCTATCCAATTAAAAGAAGGCTGCGCCTCAAATTCATTCATAACCTTCTGCACCTCCTGACCAGATATCTGAGAATATGTGTATTTTAGACAGTAATAGTAAAAAGTATAATAATAAGAAAACTCACATCTTCAAACTGCAGGCATGACACTGAATGTTCAGAAGCATTAACCAAATTGGAATGGCTGCACATTTTGTTTACAGAACAAATCCCCAACCAAAATACTCATTCATCAAACTGGAGACAGATCAAGTGCGGTACTCCTAACTTAGCTAATCGTTGGAATATAGGACTAATATAGATGGAAAAATAACTAATCCATCTATTGCCACCTAAGTGAGAGGGATAAGTGTAGCTAACGTGAACATGCGGTGCAAAATGACCTCGACGGCATGCCTGTGCTGGCCGACAAGCCTACTTGCATCCCTACCGCGCCGACTACGTGAACGGTGAACCATAACCAATCAAGAGGGATTCTTACCCGGCCGTCGTAGAAGGCAGTCGTTGTGGCCCGGCTGCATTAACTGGCGGGTGAGCGATAGCAGGTGTATGACGGGTGATTTCAACCATTGCCGTTAAGGAAAGAGCATACCTAAAAGAGCAAAAAGATCTCTCCCCTGTGTACGATATGTAGGGCAGTGCATATCTCTCCTCCCTTGTAGCAGATCATGCAGTACAGAAAAGCAGACGATATTGGAATGTGTTGGAAGTATGCGTTTATTTCTACCAGATTTAAATTTGAGATAAATTTCATGAACCAATTTAATTGCTATACGATACAGATCAATAGTAGGCATACTAAAAGAATCTGAAACATACTCATATACATGGTATATAAATCCATGTTACTTACAGATCAGCGCTCCTTCCTCGTGAAGAGCCGATGCAGTACAGATCGTAGATGAGGCAGCACAGAACATAGTCGATCAGCTTTCGAGCGGTCGCGCAGTTGCGCTGCCCAGAAACCTTATTGTCGTCCCTTGCGCAGGATTCACGACGGCAAGGGCTCGGACATTCCGCTCACCCTTCTCCTCGTGCACGCCAAGGAGAAGAGCTGGCGAGACTTCAACAAGCTCAGTACCACAGCACAATCACAAGATGGAAAAAGGGAGTAGAGAGAGTTATGTGTCTGACCCTGGAAGTCTCCAAGAGCTCTTGTAGGGGAGGCCGCAACAACTCTTTGCTGACTGGATCCCCTATTTACACGCCCCACTAAATGGCAGTAGTAACCGCCCAATTATCTTGGTACAATGGCATTGACTGCGTACTTTACTCCTACAATGACCATTGTCAAAAGATTAATACGCAGATGCCAAAACATTAACACAAACTTGGCTTGATTGCTTGTTGCGTTGCAAGTCACAAGTCATGTGGTCCGTGAAGCGAAAACGTACGCGTATATGCGCGCGCGTGCGTGTGTGTCTAGCCAGCCCCATTATTTTCTTTGTTGACTGTTGAACATGAAAAATATGCTCTATTATTTAAGTTGGCTTGCGGCCACTAAACTAGAAGTATTGGACTATTCTTTTGCCATGCACACTTGCTTTTGAATTTCTGAAATGGGCCTCACGGGCCTAATTTCTAGCAGAATGAGCGTGAGCAACTACAAGATTTTCAAAGATCCTACATACAGTATAGAAAAATAGATGATACGGGAAAGCAAGAACAACTGCAAGCTTTCAGATGTGAGGAAGTGTAAAATCAGTAATTGTGCCAAAACAATTTAGTTCTTAGTATAAATCCGATATGGACTGTTTTAAAAATACAATGACATAATATTTCTACTCGAGAAAGATCTCCATGAAAAGATGCAGTGACATTCAGCAACCTGCAGCATCTCCCGGGTAACTGAGTAAGACACATACTGATCGTGGTCAAAAGAAACACAGAAGGTAGGCAAATTATCTAAATAGTTGAATCTGTAAATGAATTAGCCTGACAGAAATGGTACCATGCTCAGAGTACCGGTAGATACAAAATACTGTACTTATTACAATCTAACCCTGAAATTCACCACCACCTAGCTAATAAGCCTCAATCTATCGATATGAAAAGCAGTTTCCACTCGAGAAAGATCACCATGAAAAGATAAAGTGACATCCAGCAACCTGCAGCATCTCCCGAGTAGTAAGACCCATACTGATCCTGGTCAAAATAAACACAAAAGGTAGGCAAATAATCAAAATAATGGAATCTGAAAATGGATTAGCCTGACAAAAAAGGTACAATGCTCAAAGTACTGGTAGCAACAAAAAATGTTATACTTATTTCAAACCAACCCTGAAATTCACCACCTCGTAGCTAATAAGCATCAATCTATTGATCTGAAAAGGTAGTTATTGCAATGCATTATAGATATGCTACAGGAACTATTATAGTCTTCGCAATGGATCATAGTGCAAGGAATACCAATTTAATCTTTAAAGTGGCCACATAGGAAATAAGCAATGCTAGAAAATAGTACAAGATCCCGCTCGGATTCAGCTCTGCCTATTCATTCATATCAGTTATTGGGGGTCCTGCTGCTATTGTTCGTGCACTGCAAATAGTTTACGAGTTATGAGAAATCGATTAACCTTGCTTCACCTTGGTGGGAGATCTAGCATTTGACTGGAAAGTAAAAGCAGTACTGTCACATCGAGAAGACCACACCCGCACCTGAACCATCTGGATTCGCGAACGGACGCATCAAATGCATATGAAAGAGGGACACCGAGAGAGAGTGTTCGGCTGGGAAAAAAGCAGGCTGCAGCCGCACCAAGGGCAGCCATCTTCACTCATCTGCTTGTGTGCCGAGGAGCAGCAGCAAGGCAGAAGTGAAGTCTGATGCGGGCGATGAGAGGTCGCATGGGGAGAAGAATAATCGAAGCGGGGGGAGGGAGTCGCCTCCGCTTCCATGTCTAGGGGATGCATGATGCTCCAACCGACTCCACCAATGTTCGGATCGGGCTCGGGCAGCATGCCAGCACGGCATGGCGCCCCGACTGGATCTTCGGAGAGAGAGAGAGAAGCCAGGTCCAGCAGCAGCAGCGCGCCACTGCTCGTCGTCCCCTCGGCGCCACCAGATGCTGCGACGTCGCACAGTGGGCCAGTGGCGCCGACGTACGTGGCGCGGCAGGCCCTTTGGCAATCTACTCAGCAGAAGGCCGGCGCGGAGGTGCAGTCGTGCAGCAAGACGGTGTGGCTCCTGTTGATGGCTGAAGGTGAGAAGACAGAAGAGATGGGCGAGGTTACCAGAGGGGTCGAATGAGATCAAATGAACGGATAGCGGTGATTGCGGGCGGGCGGCCGGGTTGGCGCGTGTGTTGCCTTTTGCGAGCGGCGAAGTTACCAGGTGAAGCCGAGGGGGAGGCGGGCGATGCCGCGTGGTGAGGCCGTGGTGAAGCCTACGACATGACATCCACTACGTGTGGCCAAAGATGAGGATTACACGATAATAATGATGGAAAGCAAAAATAGAATTACAATAAATAGATCTACCCTAAAACCAAAGATTGATACAACCAGCCAACTTAATAACTTGTAAAAGGAACAGGAAAATAAACACTTCGACATCCAATTTGCTCTTAACAAATTTTGATTGAGAGGCAAATTGTTGACGCGCTTCTGGTCAACACACGAAAACGCTAGATCGCGCGGTCGTCGAATTCTCCTCGCCGGAGCTCCTGGACGCAGCCGGTCAGACCGCCTGTAGCGGACGCGCCGCGAAAGCCTACGATCACAACCTCGGGAGGGACCCCATCAGAGGCTGCGAACCTAGGGTTGTTCTAAGGTCGGCAAGGCCACTTAGAACGTCCTAAAACGTCGTAGAGACGAAGAAGGAAAGCAAACGAGTTGGAAAAGCTAGGGTTTGGAGATAAAAAGTAAGACAATGATTTGTCGATTGGGTAGGGGTCCTCAATCGGCCACGGCCCTTTATATTTATAGGGTAAGGAGGTCTTGCCCCGCAAGGAAGTTCTTGTACATATCTAAAAACATGTAAAAACCTGATTCTACTCGGACTCGGGGACAGGCGGTCAGACCGCCTGACACATTGCTAGATCGGCTACAGGGCCCAGCCGGTCTAACCGCATGTGCAGGCGGTCTAGACCGGCTGTCCCAGCCTGATCGGCTTTAAGCCATTTTTTGTCATCAACATATGCCCCCCTATTTTTTGGTAAAACTTTGTTTACCACAAAACATTTAATCAGACTAAGGGCGACCCTCTATTGTCGGCCATTTTTCCTCTAAGGGCGATATCATATATCGGCCATATCCTTTCAAGCATGTTGCCAAACACTTGGGTGATATTTCTTCAAGTACTTCCCATTAAGCGCCCTTGACAACTGAAATTCTTGCAAAGTCTCTACCATATAGGAATTCCCAGAATAAACCTTCACAATACGTTATGGTCCTTCCCAATTTGGCAAACATTTACCAAATTTGTTGCTCTTTTTTCCTATAGGTAAAATAGTCTTCCAAACTAAATCACCAACTTGAAAGGATTTGAGTTTTACCTTCTTGTTATATGCTCGAGCTACTCTTCTTTTATCGTTTTCAATTTCTTCTAAGGCCTCCAAACGTTTGTCGGTCAGATCATCAATATTATCCATCATCAAAGCACAATATGTGCTAGTATCAAGATCATTTTGCTTAGCCAATCTATAAGCAGCCAGATTCACTTCAATGGGTAAAACGGCCTCTTGACCATAGACAAGCTCGAACGGAGTAACCTTAGTAGCACCATGTCTAGAAATACGATGCGCCCATAATGCCTCAGATAAAACCTCGTGCCACCGCTTAGGATGATCTTCAATCTTCTTCTTTATGAGCTTGATCAAAATCTTATTGCTAGACTCGGCTTGACCATTGGCTTGAGTATAATATGGAGATGAATTGAGCAATTTAATACCATAGGATTCAACAAACTCACGTACTCCTTAGAAATAAACGACGTCCCTTGATCTGTCATCAATGTTTGAGGAATCCCAAATCTATGAATAATATGCCTAATGATAAACTCAATCACCTCTCTATGTGTTATGTTCTTAAGGGAAATTGCTTCAGTCCACTTGGTAAAATAATCAGTAGCCACAGTCACAAAACAATGATCCTTGGATGACGGAGGATGAATCTTACCAACAAAATCTAAACCCCATCCTCTAAAAGGCCATGGTTTAATAATCGGATGCATCAACGCAGCAGGGGCAATCTGAATATCCCTGAACTTTTGACACTCTTCACATCCTTTGTAGAAAGGAAAACAATTGGCTATCATTGTAGGCCAATAAAAGCAAGCCCGCCTAAGGAGCCACTTCATCATCCGAGTCGATTGATGTGTACCACAAATTCCTTCATGAACCTCTGCTATAGCCAATCTAGCTTGATCAGGATCTAAGCATTTCAGAAGCAACCCATACATGGTCCAACGATATAGTTCACCATCAATCAAAGTAAACTTGAAAGCCCATCGTCGGACTTTTCGATCCACTGACCTGCTAGTATCCTACAAATACTCCACCAGAGGCTTCCTCCAATCACCAACATCGGCCACAATAGATTAAAAATCATTAAAAGCTGAATCGCGTTTTCAGAGGTGCAGGCGGTCAGACCGCCTGTACTGGCGGTTAGACCGGCCGTACCGGTTAGACCGGCTGTAACAAGCGGTCGAACCGCCTGTTCCAGAGAAGAAACGTCGGCTTCACAAAACATCGGCCTCTTTTCATGAAAATTTCTTTTCTGAACATTATAGCGTGATGCTTGCTGAGCCAACGCATTAGCTCTAGGATTCTCCTCTCTTGGTACATGATAGATAAAAAATTCATCAAAGCAAGATATAATGTCTAAACACTTATCAAGATAAGCATTCAAAAATCCATCTAAGCATTGACAAACCTTAGACACTTGCTGTACCACCAATAAAGAATCACCATATGCTTCCACATGCTTTACCCCCATATCATGTAAAATTTCGAACCCGAATAATAAAGCTTCATATTCGGTTTGGTTGTTAGTGCATTTATGATCTAATCGGTTAAGAGCCTAAAAAACAACACCATTTGGTGATATAAGAATAACACCAACTCCGCATCCACTTTTGCAAACCGATCCATCAAAATGCAATCTCCATGGGGTAAAAGTAATATAGCCGACATTCAAATCAAGATGTTCACTAATCCTATGTTCAACAATAAAATCGGCAACGATTTATCCTTTCATAGATATCAATGGCTCAAAGAGTAAATCATATTCATTTAAAGCATAAGCCTATTTGCCGATTCTACCACTTAATATAGGTCTATGCAACATGTATTTAATTATGTCGGCTTGACTAGCAACTATGCAAGTATTTAGTAACAAATAATGCCTCAACTTTGTACAAGCATTATATAATGATAAGCATAACTTTTCAATAAAAGTATACCTCGTTTCGGCGTCCAATAATCTTCTACTTGCATAAGCAATAATATATTCCTTCCCTTCGGTTTCTTGAATCAATACTGCCCCAATAACACTTTCTTCGGCCGCGATATATAATTTGAAAGGAATCCCTCTCCTAGGTGCCCGAAGAACTGGAGGCGAAGAGAAATAACGCTTGATCTCATCAAACGCCTCTTGCTGTTTTGCCCCCCAAGTGAATTCAGCATCATCTTTCAACCGAAGCAAAGGAGTAAAAGCATTCACCTTTCCCGACAAATTGCAAATAAACCTTCTCAAATAATTTACTTTGAGCAAGATTTTTTGCAACTCTTTCCTAGAGCTAGGCGCCTGCACCTTGCCAATAGTGTTGGCCTTCTTTGGATCAATCTCTATGCCATTCTCATGAACTATGAAACACAAAAACTTCCCGGCCGACACACCAAAAGCACATTTGAGTGGATTCATCTTCAAACCATACCGGCGCATTCTTTCAAATGCAAGTCTCAAATCGGCCAAATGAGAACCACTTCCAGCCGATTTAACAACAATATCATCGATATAAACTTCCAAGATAATACCAAGCAAATCATAGAAGATCAAATTCATCGCCCTTTGATAAGTAGCACCTGCAATCTTTAAACCAAAAGTCATAACAATCCACTCAAACAAACCAACAAAGCCTGGACATACAAAAGCTATTTTGGATATATCCTCTTCAGCTATAAATATTTGATTGTAACCCACATTACCATCAAGAAAGCTAATCATTCTATGTCCAGACGCAGCATCGATAAGCATATCGGCTATTGGCATAGGATATTCATCTTTAGGAGTAGCATGATTAAGATTTCTAAAATCAATGCACACTCTAATCTTACCCGTTCCTTTCTTTTCCACGGGCACAATATTAGAAATTCACTCAGCATATCGACAAGGTCTAATAAACTTTGCTTTTAATAACCGATTTATTTCCTCTTTAACTCGGTCATATATTTTAGGATTAAAACGCCTAGTTGGTTGTTTATAAGGCCAAAAACCAGACTTAATAGGCAACCGATGCTCAACAAGCTCTCGGCTTAAACCAGACATTTCATGATAATTCCAAGCAAAGCAATCGACATACTCCCTTAACAACTTTATTAATTCAGATTTAAAAATAAGATCTAAATTCTTATTTACAAATGTCGGCCTGGGCAAAGAACCATCACCAATGTCTACCTCCTTAAGAGGATCGGCCGACGTGAAACCACATCCTAGCTTTCTTATATCATAAAAGTGTTCAATGGCTTCACACATATCGTTCTGATGCGACCGATAGTGTTCAAGTCTCTGCTGCAACCACTCTTGATTATCCATTAAATCATATGAGATGATTCGGCTGATTATTCATCGGCTTTATGACAGCAGGGATGAAGCCATTCTTAGTACAGCTGATACACTCAAATTCAGAAAAATCTAAGCCTGACAAACATGTAACATCATCATGAATGCCAATCAAAGAGCTATCAGCTATAGCAACACAAGCAGAAGTATCACCATGCACAACTTCTACATCATCATCTACCCACTAAATTAAACATTGATGCAAAGTAGAAGGAATGCATTGGTTTGCATGAATCCAATTACGACCCAAGATTAAACTAAAGTTACCTTGAGTCTCAGCGACAAAGAAAGCAGTGGCCAAGGTCTTGCTCCCAATAGTAAGCTCCATAGAAATCATCCCCTTGGCACCAATTGGCTCTCCTCCTCCAATGCCGCTGACGGTCATGTTGGTCTTAATCAGCTCTGAATCCACACTACCAAGTTTCTTGTACAAACAATAAGGCATTAGGTTCACAATAGCCCCTCCATCGACCAACATCCGCGAGATTGGCTTTCCATTGATATGTCCCTTCAAATATAAAGCCTTCAAGTGATTGTCTTCAGCTTTAGGCATCTGGAATATAGCTTCCTTGGGACCAAAATCAAGATGAGCAACTTCCTCCTCAGAAAGCATGCCCCCATCCATAGAAATATGAAGCACATTTACATCGAGATTCATGAGCTCCGGAGAAGAACTGTAATCAGCAAGTTCTTCATCGTCCTCAGCAGTGGGAACCGATGTTGACTTGCCATCACGAGCCGAAGAACTGGAAGAAGAAACATCGGGTGCTTCTGCGTCACCCGGTCTGACCGCCTGTACAGGCGGTCTGACCGCCTGGGCCGCTGACTCTGAATGACAGGCCGTCTGGACCGCCTGTGGGTATTCCTTCGGCTTCCACTCCTTCTTCTGGGGAATCATGGTCCTGTTCTGGTTGAATAATTCATCCCTCTATTTCTCCAACCCTTGTTCCTGCTTCTTCCGAAAACGAAGTCTCTGAAGCTTCCTCTTCTGTGTACGAGTCAAACCCTCGGGACACCATTTCGGAAGAAAGCGCTACTGAGTCTTGTTGACACTAGATCCCTGATCTTCCACCATCTTTTTGCTGGAAGTCGGCTTTGAAGCCAGACTTTTCTCAATAGGGACATCCATAGTCCCAACTTGAATAATATCGAACTCAGTAGTCCTTTCTGAGTCCACCTTCATGCTCTGCACCACCTCTATCTTCTTAGGCCGATAAACCTGTTTCAGAGGAGCTTTAGGCAGTTGACCGTGACGAGCGGTCTGACCGCCTGTAACAGGCGGTCTCACCGCCTGTGACCAGTGCTCTCGACCAGAATGATGGAAAGTCGATCGGTCATGTCTGGGATATACAATCCTGTCCTGTATGCGTCTTCTCGGACCTTCCCAGTAAGGATGAAATGAAGGTATCATTGTCGAATAATATGTCACCCATATCACTCCATTGTTATCCCACACTGGATCCAAGTTCATGCGAGGAGGCGAAGTAATCCTCTCATGCTGAATCGGTGATCTCATTCTTTTTTTAACGGCCGATTGCTCAGAACGGTCTTTTGTTTGGTGTACTTGTCATAAAGCATATCAAACGTGATTTTTGGCTTCTGAACACCTTGCTCCTTTGTCACGTTCATCTTTCAAGTACCAACTTCTGGACGCTTCGGAATCAGCATCTTTGGGCGTCCATGGGGACAGGCAGTCTGACTGCCTGGCACAGCCGGTCTGACCGCCTGTAGTAGACCAGACTCGGGCACCCGCAGTCTGTTGGTAACAACCGGACCTTGCCCCCCTTGTCCAGAGGATTTCACAGTGACCTTGAATGACTCTTTGCCATCAACCGTCTTCTCATAAGTCACTTCTCTAACCGATTCTTTTGAAGACGGTCTTTCTTCTCCAATCACCACGTTCTTCCCTTTGGTAGATTCAGCTTGATGTGGCCGAATCAAGACCTTGGCCTGCTACAACTCCATGGTGTTGACCGGAAAAGGAGTCTCATCAATTTGCATCTCATGAAACTTCAAACGGCTCTCATTAATAGCCGATTGAACCTGCCGACAGAAGACATTGCAATCATTAGTAGCATGCGAAAAAGAATTATGAAACTTACAATAAGAACGCTTCCTCAATTCTTCCTTAGGTGGTATAACATGAGAAATCTTGATGTAACCAAATTTATGCAATTCATCAAATATACGATCACATCTGGACACATCAAGAGTAAACTTTATGTCTTCTTGCCGATTCTTATGAATCGGCTTAAGAGATAAGCATGACACAGTTTTCTTATTAGCAGGCCATACAAACTCTGCTAAATAAACATCATTATCATCGTCGGTCGAATCATTGGATTCAGAATCAACTATATGAACATTAGACCAACGTATCTTAAAACTCTCCTTCTCTTTATTCATTCGGCCTTCAGCTACTTCAGCTCTAATATGTACTTGTGTGACTAATAATCACAATTGTCTATTTTTTCTCTAATAGGGGATTTTAAACCTCTAAAGCATAAGCCAGCGAGATCAACCTCAGAAATAGACAAATTAAAGCGACGGTTTTTAATGTCTTTAAATCTTCTCATAAATTGAGAGACAGTTTCATCTCGACCCTGTCTAACCGATGCCGAATCTACTAATTTCATCTCATGATTGCCACTATAAAAATGATTATGAAATTTACGCTCTAGTTGATCCCAACCCATAATGGAACCAAGGGCTAATGAAGAAAACCAAGCAAAAGCAGTACCAGTAAGTGACAATGAGAACAAACGTACTCTAATTGCTTTATAATTTCCAGCCTTTCCTAGTTGAGCTACGTATTGACTAATATGTTCCCAAGTGGTGCGCTCATCATCTCCACTAAATTTTACAAAATCAGGCAAGCGTCACACATTGGGAAAAGGAACAGTATCAAAGCTAGCATGATAAGGTTTCTGATATACTCTAGTATTACCAAAATGAACACCTAGCTTATTTCTCATCACATCAGACAATTCATCCCTGAATCTAGTAAATTCGGCCCATTGGGGGTCTTGTTGGGCCGAAGATTGCATAACATTCATATAATTCAAGTGAGGTGCTTGTCTATTTTACATGTCCCTATGTGCATTAAAAACATCATAGGGAACACCACCCGAATTCGCAGTATGTATAGTCGTGGAGTAAGTAGCGCCTGCTATAGCTACTGGACCAGCACGGCCAGGAAAGACCGTGTTTGAAACAGTAGACAGCGGCAAAGGTTGCTCCGGCACGAATACCATAGCATTAGTGTAATTATTTTGACCACAAGAACTGGCGGTCTGACCGCCTGTCGCGGTCCGACCGGCTGTGCTGGCGGTCTGACAGGCTGTGGACCCAACTGCTGCCGACCCATTTGCATTGACCACTTTCGGTCTGAGCATATTGGGTGGTGGTGGAGTCTGTCCAGCAAAGTAATTCGGTGGCATACCATAAAAAATATTACGCTCAGGTAATTCATGAGTATCTATAGATTTACCCTCTTGTTTTTCGAGTCGTTCTAATAACTGTTTAATTAATGCATCATGATCCGAAAACCCGAAGCCATAGGAGTAGATGCAGTAGGGTGAGGTGCAGAAGTGCTTACATCGTCGACTACCTCAATTTGTCCCTTACTCATCTTGAAAGAAGGCATCACAAAGTCTTAGACACTTTTCGCCAGACGATCCCGATTCTTCTGGAAAGTCTTCAACAATTCCGACTCAAGATGCCTCTGGAGCGCAATGAATCTCTCATGATCTTCAGCACTAAGATCTTCAAGTGTTGGCGTCACAATGTTTCCTTCTCCAACGTCGAAGCCCATAGTGCTAGGGTAGTAGATCGGTCTTCAAAAATCAGATTTCTTTCCCCAGCGGAGTCGCCAAATATGTTGACGCACTTCTGGTCAACACACGAAAGCGCTAGATCGCGCGGTTGTCGAATTCTCCTCGCCAGAGCTCCTGGACGCAGCCGGTCAGACTGCTTGTAGGGGCCGGTCAGACCACCTGTAGCAGAGGCGCCGCAAAAGGCTACGATCACAACCTCGGGAGGGACCCCGTCAGAGGCTACGAACCTAGGGTTGTTCTAAGGTCGGCAAGGCCACTTAGAACGTCCTAAAACGTCGTAGAGACGAAGAAGGAAAGCAAAGGAGTTGGAAAAGCTAGGGTTTGGAGATAAAAAGTAAGATAATGATTTGTACGATTTGGTAGATGTCTTCAATCGGCCACGGCCCTTTATATTTATAGGGTGGGGAGGTCTTCCCCCACAAGGAAGTCCTTGTACAGATCCAAAAACATGTAAAAACCTGATTCTACTCGGACTCGGGGATAGGCGGTAAGACCGCCTGACACATTGCCAAATCGGCTACAGGGCCCAGCCGGTCTAACCGCATGTACAGGCGGTCTAGACCGGCTGTCCCAGCCTGATCGGCTTTAAGCCATTTTTGGTCATCAACACAAATGTTGGTGGGCGATGTATGTAATGACCATTTGTCCAACAATAAGGTGATGGTTGTTGGCCATTCTCATTATTTGACACTTTTGAGGGGCAAATGAAATTGGAGGAGCTACACATTTGCTCCACCCAATCTGAGCCTACATGTTTGGTACCCTTGGTATTAATTTGGGACAAATTTGTTCCATTAACCCTATTTACCAGGCGTAGCTCTTCATGTCAAGGACCTTGGCTCCTTCAGCATTCTGTTCTGATTGTGAACATTTATGGCGAAAGCTTCAATCACGAAATACAGGTTGAAGAGATGATCAAAATTACATTTCTTGAAGCTCATGCTAAACCACAATTGACCAATTTAGATGGCCAATTGGTACGCTTTGTTACTGTGATGAAAATACAGTTCATTTTCGAAACATACATTTTCACCGCAAACGTAATAATTCTCATTGGCATTTCCTAGAACTTCAGTAATATGGTGTAGCATCTCAAAACAATCGCATGTTTTATTTGTTAACCAGTAAAAATGAACATTGGCATATGTTATACCTGGGTATTAAAATGAGCTGCCTTACTTGGTGCATAAGAATTTTTTAAGTAACTTGGAACGACCTTCTATCAAGTTTTTTATCATTTCTCAACGTACTGCCAGATTTTTGGCAGCAACTTGTGTAGGTTTTAACAGATTCTTTGTCCCTGTAACTGCCACCAATGAGTCAGCTTCCCTTGTTCCACTGAAACTGCTATACCATTCGCAGGAACTGTAGTTGCTACCAAATGAGGCTGAGCTAGCTTGACTTATATGTTATCCTTGTCGATGGTAGTCCAACGTACCTTGGGCCACAACGCATCTGTTATATATGAGTACACAACCAGAGAGTTGGAGAAAACCCAACCGTGTTTAGTTCCCAAAAGTACTTTTTACTTCCTATTCATTGTCCTCACAGAACACGCATCTCCAAAAATTCCTTTTTCACCTTTTCTATTCATCCCCCTCACATAACACGCATTTCAGAAAAAAAAATACTTTTTCCACCCCTCAACTAAACACCACAAGCTGGGCCGCTATCTCTCTCAGCCTTTATTCTCTCCCAGCAAGCCTAGTCCATAGGACATTCATTACCATCTGGCACTAAGCGTTGCAGATTTTTGAGGCGTCGTTTGAGGATCGATAACCAAATAAAAGAGAAATACGGCTTAACATACAACTTCTTGGTAGGGTGGGTGAGCTCTGGAAGCGCACTTCCATGGGGACCCCATGGTTCATCACTTGTGGCATCAAGTACCAGATTTTTTTTACAGAACCTGGTGTATGCATTATCAATTGGAGACTTGAAATGAGTTAGTAAGTGGTAATACATCATCAAACTACCACCGGAATGCAGGCTATGATTTCTATCATCAAGTATTAGGAATCCAAATTTGGCTACGATAGTTAGGGCGTGTTTGGCAGGGCTCCAAACAGCTTCAGATTCAAAAAAACAGCTCCGCTCTAAGTTTTTCTAGCCAAATACCTCAACTCCAAAAACTCCAGATCCACCAAATCCATGAATCTAGCTCCCAACTCCACCAATTCCACGGAGTTCCTCAGGAGGTGCTCTGCAAACACAGGTTTTAAAAGGACTCATGGAGTTGGGTGAAAATTATCGACCTTTGCCATCCATTACACAACATACCGGTTCGTGTTCTTTCTCTTTTCTCGCCCCTCGACGCCCAGACGCGCGTCGCGACTGGAACACGTTCCTGCAGTACCACGAGCCGCCGCTGACGCCTGGCGCGGTGCAGCGGCGCGCACGTGATCCAGTGGTGCGCCTACTTCGGCCAGCCCAACTCGCCGGCGCCCTGCGCATGCCCGCTGCGCCAGGCGTGGGGCAGCCTCGACGCGCTCATCGGACGCCTCCGCGCAGCGTACAAGGAGTCCGGCGGACGCCCAGAGACCAACCCCTTCGCCGCCCGCGCCGTCCGCATCTACCTCCACGAGGTGAGGGAGGCGCAGGCCAAGGCGCGACGCATCCCCTACGAGAAGAAGAAGCGCAAGCGTGGGAGCGCGTCTGCCACCGCCACCACAGTGGTGGCACCACAACCAGACTTCAAAATCCGACGACGTGAGCTGTGAATCCAGGTTGAAAAGAGGCCAAATGGATGCGCAATGAAGTTGGTATGCTGTGTTTGCAACGAATTGAGTTCTTGCTTACCAGATTGTGAAAATTTCATGGCGAGACAGAGCTCGCTCCCATCAGGTAGCCTTGGGGAAATCTTGATCGATCTCTTCGCTCACGATGGGAAAGAAAGATTGGACGCCATAGGGAGCAAGATAGGACTCGTGCGCAGCTTTTAGTCATGAAACTCGGTGGGAAAAAAGCACCTGGGGCAGCGGGAGAGCTCGAGCTATGCTCGTTGCTCGGCAATGGTTGCAGCCCTGCAGAGGACTCGTTGCAAAGGAAATTGAAAGAGTTTTTTTTTCAAAAAGCCCCTGGCAAGAGCTCGTAATTATGTACTTTTTTGTGCACCATCTATTTGTTCCGGAGGGCAAAATAGGGTAATCCATTCAAATTATCTCTTTTCGGAGTTGGAGCTGTTATTTCTACCAAACAAATTTATCAGCTTCGAATTAGGAGCCCAGCTCCACGAGTGGAGCTGCTCTGTGGTGGAGCAGCAGCTCTAGAGTTGGTTTGGCAGAGCTGGAGCCCTGCCAAATACGCCCTTAATTTGAGTGAATTTGAGCTATCAGTAAACTTACAGCTAACGCTATCCTCATGGGAGTTGCCAGGAAGTCATTTAGCTCACTCGGATACTGCACATCAGAAACAAAAATAACAACGGATTATAGCGAGGCGAAGTAACACACGGCTTGGAACAGCTAGGGCATAGGGAGTGTAAAGAATCCGAACCCTGGGTCAGTCGCGGTAGGGGATCCGAACCCTGGGTCAGCCGCGCGAGGGCCGCGCGGGAGCCCTCCGGGAGATTGAGAACTTCTCATCCATGCATTTTGCTGTCTGCCTCTCTAGTTTAGACTTTAGGCTCCAGTGAATGATCATGTTTCTATGGACGTGTGATGCCGATTCTTCAGAGCGCCTCCCCTATCACGTGGGCAGAACGGTACTTGCCGGCAGATGATCTTGGCTGGGAGGACTACCTGTGACGGTCGGCGGAGAGACTACGACAGGTGGCGCCTCTCGATCTCAGCCAGGAGGTAGGACGTCAGGGGCAGGCGCCGAACTTGCAGCTCACTGGCGTCTGATCACGAGGGCAAGGACGCCCGCGTCTGTGGGAGGACGGAGGAGGGAAGGAGCCGGAGACGACAACTGGTGACTCTTGTCCTCTCGATCTCGACCGAGCCAGAAGGTAGGACATCCGGGCCAGGGGAAGCTGCCGTGCACTGGCGCGCCAAACATGAGGTGCTGATGTCGCGGTCGACAACTCCGCAGGGCGACGCAATGGTTTCGCGGTAGAGGGGAGGAGGTGCAGGAGGGGGAGGGGAGCCAGTGATTGTGGAGGCGAGACGGTGTTACCGTGAACCGCGTGAGGTGCGAGGCGGACGATGGGAGATGGTGAAACGGCCCATGGTGAAGTGCTACACGACATCTCTTACACTCCTTTTAGGAGTAGAGATATAGGCTTATTATAAGCCTATGCTCATGAAATATTTATGGGAGGCTCATGGGCAAATAAGGCCGTGTAAACCAAACAAGCTCTAACAACTACGATTCTTATTTATATAATTGTTGACGTGCTTCTGGTCAACACACGAAAGTGCTAGATCGCACGGTCGTTGAATTCTCCTCGCCGGAGCTCCTGGATGCAGCCGGTCAGACCGCCTGTAGGGGCCAGTCAGACCGCCTATAGCAGTGGCGCCACAAAAGCCTACAATCACAACCTCGGGAGGGGCCCCGTCAGAGGCTGCGAACCTGTGGTTGTTCTAAGGTTGGCAAGGTCACTTATAACGTCCTAAAATGTCGTAGAGATGAAGAAGGAAAGCAAAACGGGTTGGAAAAGCTAGGGTTTGAAGATAAAATGTGAGACAATCATTTGTACGATTGGTTAGAGGTCCTTAATCGGCCACGACCCTTAATATTTATAGGGTGGGGAGATCTTGCCCCGCAAGGAAACCCTTATACAGATCTGAGAACGTAGAAAACTCCAATTCTACTCTGACTCGGGGACAGGCGGCCAGACCGCTTGGCACATTGCCAGATCGGCTACAGGGCCCAGCCGGTCTAACCGTGTGCACAGGCGGTCTAGACCGGCTGTCCTAGCCTAATCGGCTTCAAGCCATTTTCTGTGTAACACCCAGTATATGCAAAAGGGTAAACTACGTGTCTTATGAGGAAAAACGTAAAATTATGGGTGTTGACCATACATAAAAGAGGGTAAAAAGTTGACTTTTAGGTCCGATGCTTGTACGGATAATCAGAGACCACAGATGCATAGAGTTCATCGAATGCATTCCGTTTGACTAATTATATGCGTTATTCGGAGTTCGAAACGCGAAGTAATCAGCGGTGCAAGTTTGAACCGTTGGATGAACAGTCAACAGGGTTTCTATAGCGTCATGCTACGGTACCCAACCCGTGGACCCACCCCTCCCATCTGTGATTTCTTTTCCCCCTACGTCGGCCCCCTTCCTTTGTGATTCCCGCCTAAGTCGCCCTCCTCCTCCCTTTGTAATTTTTCCCACCCTCCTGTGTCGCCCCCTCTCTTCTGTCTGTGAAGTCCCCCCTCTGCTTGCCCCTTATCTGAAAGGAGAAGGAGAAGGAGAAGGAGAAGAGAAGAAAGGAGTAGAAAACTAGGGTTCGTCGCCCTCGATCGCCGCCGCCGTGGGGATCTTCATCGTTGCCCTATTCTTCTCAAAGGGGAAACCCTAGGTACGCCATACCCCTGCTCTAATCATGGTTCCCCAAAGTTTTTGGATGTTTTAGCACCTGCGTGTGATGGTGTTCGTCGCAATTGAGGGCTAGGGTTTAGGTTCTATCCACGTCGCTGTTCTTAGCATGTTGTTCATCAGTATAGTTTTCAGTTTTAGCCGTTTTACGTTATCTTCGTGGCCTCAAAAAAATAAAAAGGCTTATATGATTTGCAGGAGATTTGTAGCCCGTTCCAGAGCCGTAAAGAGCTCCCCAATCGGATTTCAGAGAGATATCAATGTTTTATTCAGACACTTTTTCGGTCCCGTAATTCTGTGCAGTTTGTGCTCCCTTAAGATTAGGAAACCTAAACGACATCATTAGAATTTTGGATCTAAAGGAAAGTTATCATAAATTTGATAAGGTTTCCATATTATTAAAGATCACATTCATACGAATTTTGGAGCTCCGATTACATCTGTTTGATTGGAGATGTTGTGCAGCAGCTGTCAGATTTTCAGCCAAGGGTTAACCTGAAGATTAGCCTATGTTAATGATCTCTTCTGTTTTTAAGTACAATTATGAAGATGCATTATTTGAAGTTAGCTTTCATCTGGTATAAGATGATAATTTTTTATGCTTAGAATTATTGTGTACAAAAAAAGAGAAGTAACAGTGCTGCTGTTTTGACTAGAATTTTGTGTGTTAATGTGAGGACGTTGGGTTCGGTCGTAGGAACACTTTGATTGTTGTATTTATTTTGTATATATGTTTGTGTGGTGATGAAATATATTTGTGAACAGGTGGTGCACCTTCGGATTGTTCTTAGCTCGTTTTCTTTTGATCTTTATCGAAGACAAGTGAATGTAGCGGTGGTTTGCTACCGTTTCGGCTGGTTATTTTTATCACCTAAATCTTAATGTTCAGAATATTACCACTTTAATTATAATCTGAATACTTGTGCTAAATGGAGGATATTTATGTCTTATTCACTTGAGGTTTATTGGCTTATCTCCATTATAATTGAAGTTGAGGTTGTGGTTATAATTTTAAGTGAGGTTGTGGTTATAATTGAAGGTGAGGTTGTGGTTATAATTGAAGTTGACGTTGTGGTTATAATTGAAGTCGAGGTTGTGGAGATTCTATTTCTCATTACGAGACATATGAGGCATATCATGAGCATACCATCTCATTCGCATTGAAATTTGTTGCAATCCTATGGTTGCAATTGTACCGGTACACATCGTGCGTTGCCCGAGGAGGGGTGCGATGTAAAAGTGGTCATGACATTGCATACATGTGCATTTCTTTGCATGGAAGTGAATAACATAATATGTTATATTAGAGGTTAAGTGGTTTTATATGCACCAGTGATTGTGTTCTATCTCTTAATTATTATCGCAGTGGTTTTGTGAAGTCTTACTCTTGATATTCTAAATTGATGCTTAATTGAACTTGTGGTCTAAATGGCTTGTCAAAGCAAATTTGCTTGCTGAGATTTTTATCTCACCCTTGCCTTACTCTTTCCAGGTTCTTGATGTTTGCTTGAAGGGAAAGAGAGATTAGCTGCACATCACACTTCATCTTTCATGGAAACCCATTGTTTTAATCTTAGCGAATGTTATGTTTGCGAGACTCACTTATGCTTAAACCATAGTGTGGTTGTTAAACTCTTGTTATAGTTGACTCATATTATCTAGAATGTCGATTATGCTAATTTAGTGCTTATACAATTTATACCCTCGTTATTGCTTCTGCGTCGCTTATATATACAAGGAGGTGTTGCTGAATTTTTCATTTATTTAAGTTCAGCTGCTGTTGGTGTGTTTTAGTAGCATCCCAAGGTGTTGGTGGATTTTGGCGTGTTACATTCTGCCATTAACATATGCCCCCCTCTTTTTTGGTAAAGCTTTGCTTACCACAAAACATTTAATCAGACTAAGGGCGACCCTCTATTGTCGGCCATTTTTTTCTAAGGGCGATATCATATACCGGCCATATCCTTTCAAGTATTTTGCCAAACACTTGGATAATATTTCTTCAAGTATTTCCCATTGAGTGCTCTTGGCAACCGAAATCTTTGTAATGTCTCCACCATATAGGAATTCACAGAACAAACCTTCACAATACGATATGGTCCCTCTCAATTCAGCGACCATTTGCCAAATTTGTTGCTCTTCGTTCCTATAGCTAAATTAGTCTTCCAAACCAAATCATCAACTTGAAAAGATTTATGTTTTACCTTCTTGTTATATTCTCGAGCTACTCTTCTTTTATCCTTTTCAATTTCCTCCAAGGCCTCCAAACGCTTGTCGGTCACTTCATCATTATTATCCATCATCAAAGCACAATATGTGCTAGCATCAAGATCATTTTGCTTAGCCAATCTGTAAGTAGCCATGTTCAACTCAACGGGCAGAACGACCTTTTGACCATAGAGAAGCTCAAACGGAGTAACCTTGGTAGCCCCATGTCTAGAAATACGATGCGCCCATAATGCTTTAGATAACACCTCATGCCAACGCTTAGGATGATCTTCAACTTTTTCTTTACGAGCTTGATCAAAATCTTATTGCTAAACTCGGCTCGACCATTAGCTTGAGCATAATATGGAGATGAATTGAGCCATTTAATACCATAGGTTTCAACAAACTCACGTACCTCCTTAGATATAAATGACATCCCTTGATCTGTCGTCAATGTTTGAGGAATCCCAAATCTATGAATAATATGCTCAGTAATAAACTCAATCACCTCTCTATGTGTCATGTTCTTGAGGGGAACAGCTTCAGTCCACTTAGTAAAACAATGCCCCTTGGATGACGAAGGATGAATCTTGCCAACAAAATCCAAACCCCATACTCTCAAAGGCCCAGATTTAATGATTGGATGCATCAACGCAGCAGGCGCTAACTGAATATCCCTGAACTTTTCACACTCTTCACATCCTCTGTAGTAACGAAAACAATCGGCTATCATTGTTGGCCAATAAAAGCAAGCCCGCCTAAGGAGCCACTTCATCATCCGAGCCGATTGATGTGTACCACAAATTCCTTCATGAACCTCTGCCATAACTAATCTCGCTTGATCAGGATCTAAACATTTCAAAAGCAACCCATCCATGGTCCGACGATATAGTTCTCCATCAATCAAAGTAAACTTGAAAGCCCATCGCCAGACTTTTTGATCCATTGACCTGCTAGTATTCTATAAATACTCCATCAGAGGCTTCCTCCAATCACCAACATCGGTCACAATAGATTGGAAATCGTTAACAGTCGAATCGGTATTTTCAGAAGCACAGGCGGTCAGACCGCCTTTGTTGGCGATTAGACCGGCCGTGCGGGTTGGACAGGCTGTGACAGACGGTCGGACCGCCTCTTCCAGAGCAGAAACGTCGGCTTCACGAAACATCGGCTTCTTTTCATGAAAATTCCTTTTCTGAACATTGTAGCCTGATGCTTGTTGTGCCAACGCATTAGCTTTAGGATTCTCTTCTCTTGGCACATGATAAATCACAAATTCATCAAAGCAAGTTATAATATCTAAGCATTTATCAAGATAAGCATTAAAAAATTTATCTAATAGAGAATCACCATATGTTTCTACATGTTTTACTCCCATGTCATATAAAATCTCCAACCCGAATAATAAGGCTTCATATTCGGTTTGGTTATTAGTGCATTTATGATCTAATCGGTTAAGAGCTTCAAAAACAACACCATTTGGTGATATAAGAATAACACCAACTCCGCAACCACTTTCGCAAACCGATCCATAAAAATGCAATTTCCACGGAGTAAAAGTAATATAGCCGACATTTAAATCAAGATGTTCATTAATCCTATCTTCAACAATAAAATCGGCAACGATTTGTCCTTTCATAGATTTATGGCTCAAAGACTAAATCATATTCAATCAACGCATAAGCCTATTTGCCGATTCTACCGCTTAATATAGGTCTATGCAACATGTGTTTAATTATGTCGGCTTGACTTGAAACTATGCAAGTATTTAGTAACAAATAATGCCTCAACTTTGTACAAGCATCATATAATGACAAGCATAACTTTTCAATGAAAGTATACCTTGTTTCGTCCTCCAATAATCTCCTACTCGCATATGCAATAATATATTCCTTCCCTTCGGTTTCTTGGATCAAAACAGCTCCAATAACAATTTCTTCCGCCACAATATATAATTTGAAAGGAACCCCTCAACAAGGTGCCCGAAGAAACAGAGGCGAAGACAAATAATACTTGATCTCATCAAACGCCTCTTGCTGTTTTGCCCCCAAGTGAATTCAGCATCATCTTTCAACCGAAGCAAAGGAGTAAAAGCATTCACCTTCCCCGACAAATTGCAAATAAATCTCCTCAAATAATTCACCTTGCCCAAGAATTTTTGCAACTCCTTCTTAGAGCGAGGCGCCTGCAACTTGTCAATTGTATCGATCATTTTTTGTTCAATTTCTACGCCATTCTCATGAACTATGAAGTCTAAAAACTTACCGCCCGTTACACCAAAAGCACATTTGAGCGGATTCATCTTTAAACCATACCGACGCATTCTTTAAAATGCAAGTCTTAGATCGGCCAAATGAGAAACACTTCCAGCCGATTTGACTATAATATCACCAATATAAACTTACAAGATAATATCAAGTAAATCATGGAAAATCAAATTCAACGCCTTTTGATAAGTAGCACCGGCATTTTTCAAACCAAAAGTCATAACAATCCACTCAAACAAACCAACAAATCGTTGACATACAAAGCATTTTTTGATATGTCCTCTTCGGCCATAAATATTTGATTGTAACCAGCATTACCATCAAGAAAGCTAATCATTCTATGTCCAGACGCAGCATCGATAAGCATATCGGCTATTGGCATAGGATATTCATCTTTAGGAGTAGCATGACTAAGATTTCTAAAATCAATGCACACTCTAAGCTTACCTGTTCCTTTCTTCTCTACGGGCACAATATTAGAAATCTAATCAGCATATCGACAAGGTCTAATAAACTTTGCTTCTAATAACCGATTTATTTCTTCTTTAACTCGGTCATAAATTTCAGGATTAAAACGCCGAGTTGGTTGTTTATAAGGCCTAAAACCAGATTTAATAGCCAGCCAATGCTCAACAAGCTCTCAGCTTAAACCAGGCATTTCATGATAATTCCAAGCAAAGCAATCGACATACTCCTTTAGGGTGTGTTTAGATTGTAGAAAAAAACACTGTAGCATAAGAAAAACACTGTAGCATTCGCTGGGAAACGTGTTTTGTGAGGGGAGAATAGTGAAAAGTTAGAATGAATAGTGAAAAGTTGGAATGAATAGTGAATAGTTGGGAATCTGAACATGGCCTTAACAACTTTATTAAATCAGATTTAAAAGCAGGATCTAAATTCTTCAAATGATTGTCTCCAGCTCTAGGCTTCTGAAATATAGCTTCAAATGATTGTCTCCAGCTCTAGGCTTCTGAAATATAGCTTCCCTGGGACCGAAATCAAGATGAGCAACCTCCTCCTTCGAAAGCATGTCTCCATTCATAGACATATGAAGCACATTCGCATCAAGATTCATGCGCTCTAGAGAAGAACTGTAATCAACAAGTTCTTCATCATCCTCAACAGTGGGAGCCGATGGTAACTTGTTGTCACAAGCCGAAGAATTAGAAGAAGAAACATCGGGCACTCCTGCATCACCCGGTCTAACCGCCTGGGTTGTTGGCTCTGAATGACAGGCGGTCTGAACCGCCTGTACAGCCGGTTAGACCGTCTGCTGGTCTTTCTTCGGCTTCCACTCTTTCCTCTGGGAATCATAGGCCTATTCTGGTTGAAGAATTCATCCCTCTGCTTCTCCAACTCTTGTTCTTGCCTTTCCCGAAAACGGAGACTCTGGAGCTTCCTCTTCTGCGTACGAGTCAAGCCTTCGGGACACCACTTCAGAAGAAAGCGCTGCTGAGTCTTACTAGCACTAGACCCCTGATCTTCCACCATCTTTCTGCTGGAAGCCAGCTTTGTAGCCAGACTTTTCTCAATAGGGACATCCATAGTCCCAACTTGAATAATATCGAACTCAGTAGTCCTCTCTAAGTCCACCTCCTCCTGCTTCTTGGGTCGATAAACCTACTTCAGAGGAGCCTTTGGTAGCTGACCGTGACGGGCGGTCTGACCGCCTGTAACAGGCGGTCTAACCACCTGTGACCAGTGCCCTCGACCAGATTGGCAGAAAGCCGACCGGTCATGTCTGGGATGTACAATCCTGCCCTGTACGCGTCTTCTTTGAACTTCCCAGCCAGGATGAAACGAAGGCTGCACTTTTGAATGATATGGCACCCACATCACTCCATTGCTATCCTAAACCGGATCCAAATTCATGCGAGGAGGCGAAGGAATCCTCTCATGCTGAATCGGTGATCTCATTCTTTTTTTTAACGGTCGATCGCTCGGAACGGCCTTTTGTTTGGTGTACTTGTCATAAAGCATATCAAATGTGACTTTAGGCTTCTGAACGCCATGTTCTTCTGCCATGTTCATCTTCCATGTACCAACTTATGGATGCTGCGGAATTAGCATCTTTGGGTGTCCATGGGGACAGGCGGTTTGACCGCCTGGCGCAGCCGGTCTGACCGCCTATACCAGACGAGAACCGGGCGCCCGTGATTCGGGATCAGCAATCGACCCTTGCCCCCTTGTCCAGAGGACTTCACAGTGACCTTGAACGACTCTTTGCCATCAACCGTCTTCTCATAAGTCACTTCTCTAACCGACTCTTTTGAAGACGGTCTTTCTTCTCCAATCACCACGTTCTTCCCTTTAGTAGATTCGGCTTGATGTGGCCGTATCAAGACCTTGGGCTGCTGCAATTCCATAGTGTTGACCGGAAAAGGAGTTTCATCATTTTGCATCTCATGGAACTTCAAACGGCTCTCATTAATAGCTGATTGAACCTGTTGACGAAAGACATTGCAATCATTACTAGCATACAAAAAAGATTTATGAAACTTACAATAAGCAAGATTCCTCAATTCTTCCGTAGGTGGTATAACATGAGAAATCTTGATGTAACCACATCTATGCAATTCATCAAATATACGATCACATTTTGCTACATCAAAAGTAAAGTTCATATCTTCTTGTCGATTCTTATGAATCGGCTTAAGTGATTGGCATGACACAATTTTCTTGTTAGCAGGCCATACAAATTCTGCTAAATAAACATCATTATCATCATCGGTCGAATTATTGGAATCATAATCAACTAGATGAACATTAGACCGACGTGTCTTAAAACCCTCCTTCTCTTTATTAATTCGGCCTTCAACTACCTTAGCTCTAATATGTACTGGTGCGACCGAATAATAATCACAATTGTCAATCTTCTCTCTAATGGAGGATTTCAAACCTCTAAAAACATAAGCCAGCAAGATCAACTTCAGAAATTGACAAATTAATAAAGCATCGGTTTTTAATATCTTTAAATCTTCTCATAAACTGAGAAACGGTCTCATCCCGACCCTGTCTAACCGATGCTAAATCTGTCAACTTCATCTCATGATTTCCACTATAAAAATGATTATGAAATTTACGCTCTAGTTGATCCCAACCCATAATGGAACCAGGGGCTAATGAAGAAACCCATGCAAAAGCAATACCAGTAAGTGACAATGAGAACAAACGTACTCTAATTGCTTCATAATTTTCAGCCTTCCCTAGTTGAGCTACTAATATGTTCCCAAGTGGTGCGCTCATCATCTCCACTAAATTTTACAAAATCAGGCAAGCGCCACACATTGGGAAAAGGAACAGTATCAAAGCTAGCATGATAAGGTTTCTGATATACTCTAGTATTACCAAAATCAACACCTAGCTTATTTCTCATCACATCAGACAATTCATCCCTGAATCTAGTGAATTCGGCCCATTGGGGGTTTTGTTAGGCCGATGACTGCATAGCATTCATATAATTCAGGTGAGGTGCATGTCTGTTCTGCATATTCCTATGTGCATCAAACACTTCATCGGGAATAATACCCGATTGTGCAGTATGCATAGTTGTAGAATATGTAGCACCTGCTATTAGCTAATGCACCAACACAACCAAGTGAGACCGAATTTGGAACAATAGACAGCGGCAAAGGTTGATCCGGCACAAATACCATAGCATTAGTAGAATGAATCTGTCCACCAGAACCGGCGGTCTGACCGCCTGTAGCGGTTAGACCGGCCGTGCTGGCGGTCTGACCGGCTGCAGATCCAACCGCTACTGACCCATCTGCATTGACCGTTTTTGGTCCGAGCATGTTGGGTGGTGGTGGAGTCTGTCCAGCAAAGTAATTCGGTGGCATGCCATAAAAGATATTATGCTCAGGTAATTCACGAGTATCTAAAGACTTTCCTACTAGTTTTTCGAGTCATTCTAGCAACTGTTCAACTAATGCATCACGATCCGAAAAACTTGTAGCTGTAGGAGTAGATGTAGTAGGGTGAGGCGCAGAAGTGCTTACATTGTTGATTACCTCAATCTGCCCCTTACTCATCTTGAAAGAAGGCATCACGAAGTCTTGAACGCTTTTTGCCGGACGACCTTCACGACTCTTTCGGAACGTCTTCAAAAACTCCGATTCAAGATGCCTCTGGAGCGCCATGAATCTCTCATGATCTTCGGCGCTAAGATATTCAAGTGTTGGCGTCACAATGTTGTCCTCTCCAACGTCAAAGCCCATGGTGCTAGGGATAGTAGATCGGTCTTCAAAAACCAGATTTCTATCCCCAGCGAAGTCGCCAAAATATGTTGTCGCGCTTCTGGTCAACACACGAAAGCGCTAGATCACGCGGTCGTTGAATTCTCCTCGCCGGAGCTCCTGGATGCAACCGGTCAGACCGCCTGTAGCAGAGGCGCGATGAAAGCCTAAGATCACAACCTCGGGAGGGACCCTGTCGGAGCCTGCGAACCTAGGGTTGTTCTATGGTCGGCAAGGCCACTTAGAACGTCCTAAAGTGTCGTAGAGACGAAGAAGAAAAGCAAAAGAGGTTAGAAAAGCTAGGGTTTGGATATAAAAAGTAAGACAATAATTTGTACAATTGGGTAGAGGTCCTCAACCGGCCACGGCCCCTTATAGTTATAGGGTAGAAAGGTCTTGCCCGGCAAGGAAACCCTTGTACAGATCTGAAAACGTGGAAAACTCCAATTCTACTCGGACTCGGGGACAGGCGGTCAGACCGCCTGTGACAGGTCGGCTATAGGGCCCAGCCGGTCTAACCGTGTGCACAGACGGTCTAGACCGGCTGTCCCAGCCTGATCGGCTTCAAGCCATTTTCTGCCATCAACAGTAATACTCGCTCGCTCACTAATGTCAATGCTCCATTTCACCGTCAACATCTATAATTATTTATGATCCTTGACAGCTCAATAATGTAAATGCTCCCTTTCACTATCACCATCTATAGCACCATAACAATATAGCTGACGTCGGCTTCGACAGTATCAAACGAGATGGTGGGAAAATTCAGTAGCAGGACGGCATCAACTACCCTTGGATTGATAAGTTTCAATTTAGCAACCAACAACTGGCAAAATAGGTTTTGATCTTGTCAACCGTAGCCTGTTCTGTTTATTGATGCACCTGTATTTGAAGCATAAATTGAAAATGCATAAAGCATTTCGCGCATTTCTGTTTATTTATTTCAACTACAAGAACCATCAATATATAAAATAGTTTCACTACAATAGGTTGCTAAACTGTATAGCTATGGCCAAAGGCTGCACTGCAGAAAAATTACATAGCCAAATGGGCTTTTCTATCAGACGTACATTGATGTGGCCCTTCTTTTCAATTGCATCACCAGCTACACAAGATTGAGGGTGCATATTACCGAGGAACAGGCCTATAGTCCCGGTTAGAGAGAGAGTTTTGCTCTCGCTGGTCCAACTGAGACCGACTTTTAGTCCCGGGTGAGCAACTAGGACTAAATATGACCCTATCGCCAACCAGGACTAAAGGCTTACGGGCATAAAAATAAAAACAAAAATTATACCACTCAGGGACCCCCACATGCGTGGGGTATGAATTTTGAACCCATGACCTCTGGCCCTGACAAAAGCCTAACTTACCACGCCACTCAATTTGCATCATAAGTCTTTCGTCATTAGAGATAGCCTCTTAGTTCAAACAATGGAAGCAGGTGGTGGTCTGGTGGATGCCAATATCATCCTTAAAAAAATTATTAATCTGCCTTGTAAATACACAGAACCTAATAATCAAATATTAACAATTGGAGTTGTATTATTTCCAACAGTTGGCACCACAAGATGAAAGGAATTGGCGAAACAAACGTGTTTGCTCTATGATATGAATTCATTGAAGAAAAGAAATATTAGCAAAAACAATTATGACTTGTACTAAATTTGGAAGGCCGTCGAATGAGATACAAGCTTAATGAAAAAGGTTCAGATAATTCCCACTGAGAAAAATACACTGCCACCGTTCATGTTAAGCACTTATAATCGCACCTCTGAAGTAGAAGAAGGAAAAGGCCTCTCCATGATTATCAGGGGTTGTTCTGACTATGCATGTGAATTCAGGCAACCAAGGCAGAACATTGAGGCCTTGTTTAGATTGGGTGAGTAAGTTGGCGAAAGTTAGCGAATATCACATCCATCCTTTTGACACTAATTAGGAGTACCAAATATAGACTCATTATAAAACTAATTACGCAGATGGACTCTTCATCTCAAGACGAATCTATTAAACCTAATATGTGCCGTCATTAGTGTATTTTTAATGACGGGTTACTGTAACATGACAGTGTCTAATAACGAATTAATTAGGCTTAATAGATTCGTCTCACGATGTGGACTCCATCTATGTAATTAGTTTTTTTTACACCTATGTTTAATACTCCTAATTAGTGTCCAAACATTCGATGTGACAAGTTGGCAAAATGAGTTGGCGAAAGTTGACGATCTAAACAAAGCCTGAATGCAGTTCTGAAGTACTAATTCTATGAGCTGGGTTTCCTAAAATCATATCATATACCTGTCAGTTATAGAAAAGACTACCAATACTCATGCTTCTTATAAATGTTTTATGTCACCTTTTCAACAGGAAAGCAGTGGATACTTCAGCATATCGATCTCAACATCAAGTAAATCTGGCATATAAATAAAAAATATGTCAAGCGGCAGTAAACTACTCATAAGTTATGTTTAAGCCAGGTACATTGTACCAGTCAGGTGGAGATGATTTACACTACTAGAGATACCACTTTACTAGACGTTCTACTTTCGTCGTTGAAAGGGTAAAAAACGTCATCCTAGGTGTTTTTTTGACGAATTAGCTACGGAATTGTGTTCGTCGCCTAACGAGCGACAAGAAAAGTCTGCAACGACGTAACGAGCGAAAACATCGCAAAAGAGGTTTGTTTAGCGATGATTGAACCATTGTCGCGGAACCATTTTGATCCGCGATGAAACGACAATTTTGTCGCTGAACCTACAGATCCACGTGTTGCGGTCCACGCTGGCAGTTGACGTGGCTCCGTTACACGTTACTGCCGTCAATGTTGCCTTAGCGCTGTCACCGTGCCATTAGTTCACGTGTCACATTCGGAGTGGTCCACATGTCCATTCGTGCCTGGACATGTTTCGTGTTCTCATTGGTCCACGTGTCCATTTGGGCCTGGACATATTTTGTGTTCTCATTGGTCTACATGTCCATTCGGGCCTGGACATGTTCTGTGTTCTCATGGGTCCATGTGTCCATTCGGGCCTGGACATTTTGTGTTCTCATTGGTCCACGTGTCCACATAGACGTTGACATGTGTCTATTTTTTATAGTCCACGTGTCATCCAACCATTCGCCTACATCTCGGTTTCGCCCCTAGACACGTGTCGACATACGAATGGTCCACGTGCCCGTCCATAATTGGTCCATTTGTCACTTGGCATAAGTGTCCACGTTTCATCATAGACCATTCAATACAGAATTCAGCAGATTTTAAATCAGAAGCTAATACAGTAGATAGCAATTTCTATTACAACAGACATCAAATAGTTCTTCTGACACCAGTAGAGTTGACAACCAAATAATAGTTCAACCCACTAGGGACAAGGGGCTGAATGATAGTTCCACACACAAATTAAACGTCCCATCAAAAACCACCACTTCGCCATTGCATTCTCTTCCCCTCCCGGCCCATCGTCAGCCTTCTCCTCCCCAACCCCATGCCTCCCCACCCCACGCAGTGCGGATGACGGTAGGCAAGCATCGCAAGCACGCCTCCACCAGGATAGTCCGTGACCTCGTGGCCATCTTGGAATAGCAGCGTTGAGGCCATCAGGAGAGCACACGACGGCGTCCCCACGAGGGGAGCTTCCTGCCGTCGTGTCATTGACGCACAGGCCGCCTTGCACATCGTCGACCACGCCATGGCCATGCCCAAAGGTCCAAACCCCACCCCCCCGTCTTAGAATCTCTAGATGATTGACCCATGAAAATTTCTGTCAGCGGTTTGTCCCCTGGGCTAATTAGCCCCTCCTGCCAAACCGGGTTTTCCGGGCGTTTGGAGTTCCCAAGGTGGCTCTTGAAGGCTTAGTTTGCAACAGGTTCTCAGCCTCTTAAAACCGCATGCGCGGAGGCGGACGCAAAAACCGCCTCCAAAAATGGTTTTTTCCCGCCACCGAAAATGCTTTTGTAGTAGTGAAGAAATAAGCACCCAGACAGGCCAAACACACAAAACTTCTCAGCAGCTTAAAAGTAAAAATAAGATGGCTTCCCAGCAGATTAAAAAAAGTAGCGCTTTTCTCTCCATACAAAGCTAGATTGAGCGCCGCTTCTGATGTACTCCCTCCGTCCCTAAAACAGTATCTTTCTCATTTTCGGAGAAAAACCTACGAACAATTATATATAAAAATATATTAAAATTTATGTTATTATGAATACTATTAGATAGATATTTAGATCTAGTTTTTTATAAAAAATATTTGGAGACTTAAATGTTACACGTATTTTCTACAAACCGAGTCAAACTTGTGGCACGTATACCAACAGCGACACTCTTTTAGGGACGGAGGGAGTACTCCCAGTTTATAACCAAAACTAAAAGTTACCCAAGTAATGGGGTTTATGGGATTTAATATTTTAGTCTCGATTTGTAATACCAAGGGGGACTAAAGGCTCTTTCGTTTTGGGTTCAAAACCACCTGAGATTAAAAGTGTATAATGAAATTAGTGGTACGACAATAACAAACACTACTACAAAAAGCATTTTCGGAGCCGGTTTTTGTGTCCGACTACGAGCATGCGCTTCTGTTAATCGGTGTTTTCGGAGGCGTCTTCCGCCCGCCTCTGGTAATCAAATTAAAAAATAAAAAAACCCAAAAACCGTAGATGGGCCCATGGAGCCCATCCAGGGCGCGCCGCTAGATCCACGGCCACCGGCGCAGGAGATGCGGCGGCACCTGGTTGATCTAGCCTTGGCGCCTCCTCGCCTTGCAGTTGCGCAGCTGGATCCACGTGCGCGTCCCTGCCTTAGCATCGCACCGTCGCGCGTCCCCGCCTTGGCACCGCACTGCCAAGCCTCCTCGCCTTGGTGCCGTGCCTCTTTGCCTTGGTGTCACGGTGCAGCCGCACCTCCTCATCATGGCGCCAGGAGCCATCGCGCCATGCGTTGCCACCTCGCCGTGACTCGCCATCCGCGCGTGCCTGCCGCCGTGGATTGGAGCAGAGAGAGGAGAGAGGCCGGCGGCTGGTGGAGTGGAGTAAAGAGAGGAGAGAGGCACCTGGTTGAGTGGAGGGAGAAGAGAGGGTGAGGGTGGCGGCTGGTGGAGTGGAGGAGAGAGGCGCCTGGTGGAGTGGTGGGACAAGAGAGGGTGGAGGACGGCGGCTGGTGGAGGGAGGAGGGGACAAATGTAGGGTTAGGGTTGACGGGGAGGGGTGTTCGTGTATATATATGATGAAGGGGTTTCGGGCTGAGCAGGGCCTTTAGGGCCTTGGCCTTTTTCGGAGGCGGGCCTTATAACCGTCCGCTTCCGAAAATCGATTTACGAGGCAGACGGATTAAGATGACCGTCTCCGAAAATAGATGATTTTTTGAGGCGATTGTTTTAAAATGTCCGCCTCTGTTAATCGATTTTTGGAAGCGCACAGATGGAAACACCTTCTTAAATAAATATTGTCCGCCTCCGTAAATACCTAGGATTAACGGAGGTGGACAGTTTTTATGTCTGCCTCTGAAGCCCATTAGTGTCCTCTAAAATGGATTTTGTAGTAGTGAAAGGATGTAAGGAAAGTGGCTTTTTTTACCAACAAGGAAATTGGCTATTTAAGTCATTTTTTGTTCCTTTTGTGATTCAAAGTGCTAACGTTTATAGTCACCGATGGCACAACAGCACGAGGCATAATGCCTGCAGTATCAAACAAAATGTCCTGATCTCGTCCTCAAGGCCTTTCATCTGTGGACAATGGACACAAGGTGCCTGTGTGTTGAAAGCCTGAAATAAACACAGGAAGAGAAAATTGCATATCTTATCCTTTGTGAAATAGAATGTAATTAAATATGACAACAACTTAAAAAGTTGAAATAAAAAGCCGCAACCTAACTGAACTTGCCCCTTTATGTGTCTATCTAAATTGGGCTACCTACCTTTAAAATTCTCATATACAAATCATATTGAATAGCTACAGACTCATCACTTTCAACTGCTTGGCTGGTGCCCGATCGCTTCATGGGCTTTAGGTCCAGAAGAGGAGCCAAGCTAGTAAGCTAGTTTTTTAGGATCAGGCCTTACCCCACAGCTCGGTTCAAAGTGAGGTAGCAGTGCTTACAAGGGACTGGTTTTCTTCCTACTTAACACAAAGATACGTAGCTCTCCTGCGTATTCGAGAACGAAATCTGCCACTAGCAGTAAACTAATCACTATTGGAAACTGGTCGTTTGCCATCTATCTGAATTTTTTCTGAGAGTTTCCATCGAACACGAGACAATAAAAAAACCACCTTTGAAACTACTTAGAGGACCAAATTTATCCGGTTTCAACTATTGAAGGATCTTTGATATCTGGTTTCATAATTGAAGTTGAAAAGCAAACTACCATGCCAATAAAAAGGTGAAATGGGATTTTTTCCATTTACTTTTCAAATTGGTGTCGGTGATTGACGACCTGGCGTCGATTCTTCTGTATCACTACTGTATTGAGATTTGTTATGATGGACAGAATTTACCCAGTAAATACAAATCTCGGGACTGTACGTGTGTCGGTTCCACTAAACCTTTTTGAGGCAAGGATACTTGTTTATTGTCAAACTATTTTAATCCCAAATTAAAGACGCCTTGCAATTTCAAGAGTGGAGCACCTACCTCTTGCTTTGACCTAACCTGTTATCTTGGCCGGCATAGCGTCAGTTGATATATAGCACTTGTATGGACTTTCGTGACGCTACACATTGTCCAAAATGTTCGAAACAAAAACGACAAAAAATAGGACCCTTGCCTAGCTGGATCCAGCGACCCACTGTACCGTGGGAATCTATAAATAAATGGAAAACAAAAGCCCAAGTCTGCACAGGGGTAGGGGCAGACTTCAATACTTTCGGTATGCATGATAGCAACATGAAGAGCTGAGAGTAGACCAGAAAGCCATTTGGTAGGGAAGAAGAGTCGCCACCAGCCCTAGATCGAGATGGAGAGTGTAGATTATCTGCAGCCGGCCCCGGAGGATGTTGTTGTTGGTCCAATGAGGATATTCTGCAAGAAGAACCCAGACTTGAACATGGCAGTCTGTGGCAACAGGGTGCTTCTTGTCAAACCCAACCCCGAAGATGAAACCCAGGTTAGTTCTCCGGCGCCTGGGTAACATGCTCGAATTGGATAGATCCCCTGATTCATGAATACCGATGTTTGGATGCTTGATTTGTGGTTTGTTATGGTCTGGATTTAATTTTGGATTTCCATCTTCCCGGATTTTTCTTTCAATAGCCAAGCGAGTTCTAAGCCGTCAATCGGCACTGCAGTACAGTGGCGCACCTAGAGCTTTGGCTTTTGATCTACATACCGACCAGACCACCTGAGACGCCAAGCAACCTAATTAGATCAAACAGCAAAGCATTAGGCTGACGGAAGAACATAAGTACTCTGTTAGCAAGTTAGCTCAAATTAGGTTGCTTGGCGTCTCAGGCAGTTGTTTTGGGAACCCCTAGATGTGATTCGTGTAATTAGTAACTGATGCAGTTAAGTAACTAGGATCTGGTTAGAGTATCGCTAAGCGTCTCTTTTTTTTCCCCAATCCTACTACCATAATAGGACAGTTAATGATAAATTAGTGCTTAGGTAGGGTCTATTTACATTTCCTTTTTTACAGACATTATTATTGGGATAAACTGAGCAATTTTCGTATCTGCCACTAAAAAATTTTGTGTCTATGACACATGAGACCTGCCAGTCACCGAAAGTGACAGCTGAGATATTACCGGTTTAAACGGTGGCTCATAAGGGGTTAATTCCAATAACCAATCCTAAGACTTACCAAATAGAGGGTTTAGTGTCTGATAAATGAACACAAAACCATGTATCTTAATAACTCATGAAAGTTGTGTTAAGACATTCTAATAACCTTTTATTACAATATTTATAAGGAAATGGATGGACGGCAAGCTGTATTTTACAGCGGGACACGTAGGATGGGGAGGCTCTGTTTGGAGCCGCTGACAAAAGCCGTTTCCTCTAACAAGCATTGTTTTTTTTCAATGGGCCGAAATCAAAATAGCATTGTTTTGTTGTGACTATATATGGAGTTCAGCTGCTATATATGATTTTTGAGACACTATTACCATGTGTGTTAATGAATCTTACCGTAACTGTATCTATGTTGGTGTGATAACTAATAACTTGGCTCTTCTTTTTTGTGTTCTTTGCATGCCTCTTGGATATGATATGAACGTACAGCACTGGTTCCAGTACTATAACGTCGGCAAACTCACCGATGGCACGGGCCGCAGAGCATTTGTGCTGGTGAATACCAAAACGGGACTAGCAATGGTTGACACATACAACGAGTTTTTTTTGAGCAACACCAACAACGAGTTGAAGCTGTTACCTTACAGCGGAAATGACGAACCTGTTATAACCCGGATGCTGTGGTCACAGGGTCATCAGCTCGAGGGTGGCTTTACCGAAATAAGAACGTTCAAGGACTCGTACATGGCCCTAACCGCCCTTGGTGGAAGTGCCGTAGAGGACGGAACGGTCGTAAGGATATTTCATTCGGAGCCAGAGCATGCTGAGTCCGTCTGGAAGGTTGAGCCAATTCCTTCGCATCAACAGTGATGTATGATATGGAGGCGAAACCAATATGTACTCAGATTTTGCTTTTGCAGACACATGCATGCTGCATGCACCAAGCATCATCTTTGTTCAGGCCGCACCTTCAGTGCTCATATGGTTGCGTGTGTTTTTTTGGGCAGCATGGTTGTGAGTTTTTACATCAGCAGATTAAATAAATAGTAAAAAAACCCACTTGTCATATTTGTCTATGATACTTGATCCAACTTTTAATATGTTTATCAAAGAGTAACAACCAGTTTGGATCCGCCAAGATTATAATAAACTAGTTTATATAATTTATTTAAGTTGTACGGCTGTGTCACTTTAGGGCAGTCCCAATGCTAGAAACTACCATAGTTTCTATACCTTAGGATATTGTGCCAAGAAACTATCTACCACAATGTAATTTTGTGTCATAATATCCCATGACCCACTTGTCTCTCTCACATATAGTCTTGGTTTGTGTGAAGACTTAGTTTCTTAGTTAGACTTGGTTTCTTCATTTTTTCCCATCTCTCTTCAATAAATACCCTGCCACATCAGCTTTTTGGTTACATGGCAGTATAATTAATGGCTTTAGACTCTATAGTAGAGTCTGCATTGGGATTGTCCTTATTACAACAAGTCTAAGAGTGTCCCAAAAACAAATACTGGGGCCGGGGCTCTAGTAAAACCTTCGTTCACCAAAATCATGTGACCCAACAACGCATCTCCAATCACTAGAGGAAAACACACATTCATCCCACTTTCATTAGTACTGTTGCTTACTAACCGGTACTAAGGACCATTTAGTACCGGTTAGTAAGCACAGTACCCCCGAGAACAATTTAGTACCGGCTCGTAATTGTATTCAGTTCCATCGGATTCAATCTGATTTATTCCGTGTTGAAAACTAATTTACTCATCATAGATACAACAATAGACCTGGAATTATTCCACACCTTTTGAGTAGTGGATTAATTTCTAGTCTTTTGGTGTCACTATTGTGAGTAAAGAAGATCTTGACCCGGAATGAATCCTGGCTTCTTATTGTATCTATCTTATATTTGTTGTTATATTTATCTTTCCCGACCCAGATTGAATCCGATGGAACCGAACAAGGCATAAAGCTTTTGAGCCAAGAGAGTACTTGTTTATTTGTCAAAATATTTTAATACCAAATAAAACACGTCTTGCAATTTCTATTGGAGCACGTACACTCTTGCTTTGATCTCACCTGTCATGAGGGCCGGCATAGCGTCAGTTCATATATAGCACTTGTTTGGACTTTCGTGACGCTGCGCATTGTCCAAAATATGCGAAACAAAACGGCAGAGAAATAGTACCGTTGTCTTATTGTCCAGCTGTCCTCCGATCCATTGTACCTTGGGAATCTAAATTCATGGATAACAAAAGCCCAATATGCTGCATACGGGTGGGGGCACACTTTTATACTTTGGCCATGATAGCAACATAAAGAGTTGAGAGTACACACCAGAAAGCCATTTGGTAGCGAAGAACAGACGCCACCGGCCCTTGATGGAGATGGAGAGCGTAGATCTGCGGCCAACCGTGCAACGGGCGGAGAGCGTGGATCTCGGTGCCATGAGGGTATTTTGCGAGCAGAACACAGACTTGAACATGGCAGCCCGTGGCACCAAGGCGCTTCTCGTCACTGCCAACCCCGAAGACAAGTCGCAGGTAAGCTTTCTGGCGCCTGGGTAGCATGCCCAAATTGGATAGATCCCATGATTCATGAAGATCGATGTTTGAATGCTTGATTCGTGGAAAAATTACAGCCACTGCGAGGTCACTTCTAGCTTCCATGTTCCCTGAAATTGCTTTCAGTAAGGCCGAGATAGCCAAGCGAGTTCATGGCCATGAACCCACAGTGAAGACAGTGGCGTACCAAGAGCCCAAGATTTAGTTCAATAGACAATTAAATGTGTTTCTGTTTATGTGGCATTCTTGAAAACACAAATGTGAAACTTTCATTAGGATTAGCCTAAGATCTAGTTTAATTGACAATTTAGATGATGAGAGTCATGTGGGTGTGAAATTCCATGGATGTTGTGCGTGCTAATATTACAGTTATTTAGATCCATCTATGTCGGCTGCTGTGCTCATAATACAGTTAGATCTATCTATTCATACTGACAGGAATGATATTTCAACCTATCGGTGACGTTACCCTGATAAAAGCTGTTTCTTGAAACTACCATTGTTTTTTTTTTTTTGCAAAATACAGTAGAAGCGCCTTCTTGTGTTAAATCTCGAATAAATCAGTACCGGGTCGAAGACTTCACCTCGGTCGACCGGTTTTTTTTTCTATAGGCCAAAAAATCAAAACAGCATTGTTTTGTTGCGACTAGTCATATTACTGTGTGGAATCTTATTTTATTCGTAACTGCGTGTTTACACGAGTACATTACATTGCCTATGTTTGAACATGCAGCACTGGTTCCAGCGCTACGATGCTGGCAAACTCGTGGATCACACGGGCAGCAGAGCATTTGTACTGGTGAATAGGACAACGGGAGAAGCACTAGTGGCGTCCCTCCTCCCGGAAATCGTGAACGAAGTGAAGCTGGTACCCTACAGCGGACATGTAACCTTGAAGACCTCAATGCTGTGGACGCAGGGTGAGGAGTTCGAGGACGGCTTTACCGAGCGTTCGACGCCATCTCCCAGACCCTAAACGGCATAGGTGGAAACGTGTCAAACGGAACGCTCGTAGGGCTATGCCCTACGCAGCCATATCATGGTAATGCCATCTGGAAGATTGAGCCCATTCGTACCAACAATGTCGTATGATAGAGGCATGCAAACTCCAAGCTTACCCTCCAACATCCCTTGGATATAGAGATATGATTTTCTTTTGCTTTATATATGTGGAAATTTGTGTTTCTTTGAGGTAGCAAATAATGGAAATTTTTTCCTAGTATTTGACATATAATTTAGTCTTTGGTAGTGCATGTTAATTAAATTTAGAAAATAGATCCTAGATATGTTATCCATAGACTCATTTATCGATAAGCTATGTGTGTTTTTTAATTTACACTAACTCGTAAGTTTTCATTCTATAACGGCAACGTATTATATGAGAACTCAATTCTGGTGAGAACTATAAGAACTCAAATCTGGACCGCATGATCTTCATCCAAGGGGAGCGCGTAGGGAGAGGAGGGAGTGGGGATTTGTAAAATCACCACCCCCTTAATTATACTTTTGTAAATCCCCCTCATGCCTTCCCCTTGGATGATCATGCGGTCCAGATTTGAGTTCTCATAGTTCTCATGAGAACTCAGTTCTACCTTCTATAACTGCATGCTAATCCATTTTTTCTTTTATTTTTATCTACATTCTGAAAAACTTTTTTGAGAATCGTGCTTAGCATGTATTTCATTAAGCGGAGAAGAAGTTGTTTGTTACAAACGACCAAAAAGGGAAAGCACATATATGCGAGTACGAACATAAACAGACATGTTAGGACCACCTAACACTACTGAAACCTGCGGGAGCAAGAAACACCATGAATGCACGCACATCACCGAAGCCTAACAGCCCAGATCTAGAGGTGGAAAAGCGAGATGGCCGCGCCGAACAATGCCTCAAAGGGGGCAATGACGCCAATGCTGCCATCATCCCTCTGACCATGATTGATCAGACCAAGTTTTCACCTGGCATAGCTAAATGGACATGGTGCCGGCCACAATTCCTCCACGAGGTGAGATACGCCAAGGGACGCAACCATTGTCGTCAACGGCAGATGCCGGGCAGAGCATTCGCAAGGGTAGTCGACCTCCGAAGCTTGGATGAAAGCTAATTGATGTAAGGGAAGCGTGCAGTCCATGACAACGACAGGGAAGAACATATGCAGGCTAGGGTCCGCCAAAACCCGGCGACCAACTCGACACCCATCGACCAACACAGCGACCACCCGAACTTGACGGGACCGATAAAGCAACCACCTTGACGATCTTGATAAAAATTAACTACCTTGACGACCATGGGAGGAGGACGATGGCCAAGAAGAGCGTCTATGGTTGGTGCGGACGGTGTGCGAGGGAACACAACCAAGATGACCAAGGTTGACGACCACCGGGCATAGGCCTGGGTCATCGAAGTGGTAGCAGCATGGCGCAGAGCGTGCAGGAGGACAGCTCGGCCTTCTGGGCCAACGGCGGACCGAGATTTGAAGCAACCAGAGACGGCGAGGGCCGACGACGAAGGAGGCTGGCATGGAGGGATGCACCAGCTCAAACATGGGTAGCGACCTCGGAGAGCCAAGACGCAGAGGGCCAGCAGTCGGTGCCCCGCTGCGCCACCCGACTGGGAGAGAGGAGTGAGGAGAGAGGACGTGAACTTGCCAACTTCGGCGTCGTCACAGGCCGCTACCGCCGCAGGTCGGTCGCCGGCAGCGGCGACGGCTGCCGGGGGGCGGGTCCCGACGACTGGAGCTGGCAGCTGTCCGTGGGGTTGCCCATGAGTCGCCCGCGAGCGTCACGAGGGCCTCAAGTCTCTCGACAGTTTGGAGATGTATCTACAGAGTGAATAATAGATGAACTAGGCTTAGATGCATAATAGCAAGTATAGTAACCGGCGTGAAGCCGGCGAGATCTGAGCTGGCAGAGGGTGAAACAAAGAAAGAGAAGAGAATGACCGACTCGCGACTCGCCCATGTGAGACCGGCGAAGACCAATCAACAGACGATATCCCAACTGCTATTTGGCCTGGGCTCTCTGCTGCTTCTCTCATACCCCCCAGACCCACCATCACCAAGCCACATCACCATGTCATACGTCCGCAGCGAGCGTATTCATTAGACTTGCTCTAACACACACCAACACTCCCAAGGTTATATCGATGGCATTAACTATTCCTATGATTTTGTGGAGGCCAACAAGAATCAAAAGGATTATTCTTCATCATGGACTATCCACAACCATTTGCTTCATTCAAGTTTCATGGACAACTATATCTATTGGACCGACATGGAGAAATAATGGTTATAATGGAAGATAAAGATGAAGAGGATGAGAACCACATCCCAAATGATGCTGCGTACTTTGGTGGCTTCGGTGATACTAGAATGGCAGAGGCTGATGAAGATAGGGCGGCTGATAAAAGGGCTGCCGAAGACGTTGCAGAAGATTGCAAATTTAATAATAGGTCAAATGTTACAAGATTTATAGAAAAAATGCAAAAGTGACGAGTTAAAGAAATTGCAATATATATAGCAGGATCATGAAACATACTCATAACCAGATTGCAAGGAAGGTCACAAAAAACATGAGAGTACATTGGCAATGCTGCAATGGAGTGATGGATAGGAATTTGATCAACTATTGAAAATAGTTTAGAAGCTGATTCCGGAGGATAACGAACTTCCCAGTACCACATACGAAGCAAAACATACATGCTTCCCCTAATGACTGCATACCCTACCAGGTTGAGTATGAGAATTTCTCATCCATTTTGCAAATTATTATGGTACATGATCAGACCTGAATGACCCTAGTAAAGTTGCAGGCGAACAAACAAATAAAAGGGTTCCAGTAAAAGGCGCACCGGATGAAACGACCAGGCTCTCGATATATGCCCGTTTCATCCAGTTTACAAAAGTATTGGTAATTAACTGCAGTTTTCTCAAGAAGGAGCTCATATAATCTCTCTCTCCATGACATGTTTGTCAAGTCATCTTTTGTACGATCTAAAAAAAAAACATCTTTTGCACTGACGTGTCACATTATTAAATGAGTATGAAACTAGTACAGTACTGAGAGTGGCCTTAGATATATTGGGACTGCGCTACCCAGCTAGAGGGTGTTAAAACTAATGCATGCGCTACCCAGCTAGAGGGTGCAAAAAGTAAAAGCTAATGCAAAAGCTAAGCTTCCCAAGGCCACATAAAAACGGCATCATTCACCTACGTAGACGTACGGGGCCCACAGCGTGCACGGGGTGGGCCTCTCTATCATCCCAGCGTGCGTCAGCAAAGCCCAGAGGTGCGTGATGAGCTCCCCGCCCGTGGCCAGCCTGTTAACGTGGGCAGACACGTTATGCGAGGGCGTCACAGTCAGCAGCAACTCCACCCACATCTCGGCTAGCACCTTCCACCGCTGTTTCTCGTCAGGCAACTTGGCCTCTATCAGGCTGCCCAGCCTTACACCGTCGGCAAGGATGTCGTCCTCCTCACTGGTGTTGGTACCACTCGGCCGGAAGGCCGACAGCTTGACGAACATGTCGCGCTCTGAATGGCATTGATTGCTCCTGAGGTGTTTCTGTATCCTACGATGCAGGGCTTCCATCAGCAGCCGCTCGTCGTAGATGGCGTCCGTCACCAGCTCGGGTGCCTGGAACAGCAGGTAGCCGCAGTAGTTGGAGAGTGTGGTGGCCGCCTCGTAAGAACCTTCGCCGCCCGCGTCGCCGCCGGCATCGGCGGCGCCGCGGATCGCGGTGGCGATGTGCCAGATGAGGAGGTTGCCCATGCCGCCATGCCTGTAACTTGAGGTGGACCATTCGAAATCGTACTCAAGGATGTTCCTCTGGAGCGTGCGATCGCCGTACATGGCACTGTAGCAGAGCCAGTCCGACTGTAGATGTTGGTGGATTGCCTGCTTCACCGACGTGGGCAGGTTACGCCGTGTGACCGTCCTTGCCTCCGTCAAGCGGCGCTTGACCCATTCATGGCGGAGCGGCATCCGCAGGATCCATGACCTCTCGTTCTCGAGGCAGGCGTGGAGGAGGGAGTACTGCCCCACCGTGTTGCTCCAGTACCGTGTGGTCAGTGTGGCGCGGCACACCAGCCATAGGAGCATCTCCATGGCGCGGTGGCCGTGCCAGGACCGCCGGCGCACGTACCGGCACAGCAGCTTCACCTTGTGCCAGTCCGACAGCACCAGCGAGAGGTACTGGAACAGCTCCAGGATCACGAACAAGGCTATCACCAGCCGGGCAAGCCAGATGTCGAGCCCTGTGCTGATGGTCTTGTTGTCCCCAGCGGCAGGATTGTTATTGCTGCTGTAGTGCAGCAACGGCGAGGAGAAGAGAGTGCACAGGCTCAGCGCCATTTGGGCAACAAACATGGCAGTCTCAGGGATCAGAGTCTGCTTCGGCGAGGGGTACCTTGCGTAGTGGAAATCGTAGAGGAAGCTCAGCTCCACCTCCACCACCCGGAACAGCCTTTCATGGTCTCCGCCGCCGGCAATGCCCCGCCGCACAAATACGGCCGTCCTGATGTCGCCGAGCTCCGGGAGCGGGCTACTGTTGAGGCGTCGACGGAGCAGCTTGAACAGGGCAAAGGACAGGCACAGATCTTTGAACTTGCTGCTTGATGAGTCCTTGCTGCTCAGCAGGCTGCCCTCGCACTGCCACACCTTATCGACCGTGACGACGTACGCATCTGTGGCATCCAACAATTTGCCCTGCGCGGAATCGGCGTCCCGGCCATCCTTCTTCATCTCCCCAGTCACCACGTACTTGTAGCCATCCATGTTCTTTGGGTCGAAGTCATAGAAGCTGCTAACTTGCTCCTCGTCAACCATGTACTTGGAGATGAGCCAGTTGTCGGCGGTGAGGACGCGTTCCCGGCCGACCTAGGCTCAGTAGGCGCATCCCGAGCTTGACGACATTGAGCACCCACAGCAGCACAAGCAGGATCTTGAGATGCAGGTGTAGGGAACGCATATAGGAGATGAGCAGGAGGAAGACATAGAGGACCTGCGTGGCCTGGTTGAGCATGATCCGGGCCTGCTTGTCGTTGCCGTCGACGCTGCAGGTGGCGATGCCGTCGGAGCAGCCGAAGAGGAAGCATGCCCAGACCACCACGAGGCTGTTGTCGAATGAGCCCGACTGCATCAGCCCGATGGTGTAGAAGACCGCTGGGTAGCTCAGCATCAGCACCAGCCAGACTACCAAGCGGAACGCCGCGCTGTGGCTGTTGCGGCGGCTGGAGCCGAGGAAGACGAGCGCGGTGAGCAGGGCGCAGCTCAGGGTCACCAGCACCTCGACGCGGACCAGGAAGCCCACCTGGCTAGCCGACCACTCCCTGGAGGTGACCGTCGCGTTCCGCGCAGACAAGTGCTGCACCTCCATCGATCTGGATCAGATTTGTGGCGCTGCAACTTTAGTGAGTAGGTTATGTTATGAGAACACCTCCAAGCCGGCGTCCAACCAATTTACTCATCTACTATATATGTGCCTCCAAATTAAAATAGAACCACGTCACTTTCGTTAACTTCTTATAACACTACTACAATACAAAGTGAACGACCGTCCTAAAAAATATTCAAGATTCGTTTTGTTCATTAGTGCTCGTTCCTACCGAGAACACATGGAGTGAAGCAATGACGGCAAAAGGAATCTCGCATGCCGGACAAAGCTGCTTAATTACTAGCTAGCCAGGGGACATATGAGATGATAATCCGGAGATGGAGAAGATGGCTTTCATTACTGCAAAGTTATTTTTACCAATAGGTATCATTGCCGGTTTAAAATGGACCTTCAAGTTACACCATCGGTTTGAGTTGGAACTGGCAGTGAAAATAAATAGGTCTAAATATCACTGCCTTTTCTAAAGGTAGGTTTTCACCGCTGGTTCTATTCACGACTCGGTGGACATAGACCTCAATCTTTTTGTATAGAAAAATATAACCTTTTTATGTTAACTCGAACCAATACAAACTTTATATAAAATTATTGGTCTCGATGAGATGTATGGCTTCACTGTTCACAACCTTTTCATTTAAAAGTATCTAGATGTTTAAATGTCAACGTTAAAATCAAAGTATTCGACAAGATATGCAACTCTCTAGCTAAAAAATGATTATAGGGTCTAGTGGTGAAGAGGGCTCGTGTGATTTTCACCACCAGGCCAAAACCAGCGGTGATGCTTTTTTTCAACGAACATCACCGGACACATGCGCTTCTATATTAATTTAGAAGAGTTACACCCAAACGGCCCGGGAGACCATTGTGAAAAAGATAACTTTTAGTAGTACGCGTTCGTAACGTATTAATCTTCAATCAACGAATTTGTCGCTCACACAGGAAGCTGCTGGGTTGTCCTATCCACCACCGGATCGAGGACCTCCAGTCCTCCACCAGATACAGCCCACCCCTGTCGAACATCACAACTGCTCCAGCAAACTGGCGTCAGCTTTGGACGGCTTGTGAGTAGTGAGAACGGTCCTCAAAGTAAAACTGCAAAAATTTTATGGGGCGTGGAACCTTGCGCCGAGACTAGTCGAGGAGTGCACGCAAGAATGTTTTTCATATATTAATCTAAAATTCTATAAATACTAACATATTTATTTTTTAAGAGATATCCCTTTAGGTTGCCCGACGTGAAGTCTTGCCATAGCAGGTGCTGCGACGAACCATCGATGGTGACAGCATGTGCTATATTGTAAAAATAGAATTGTAATGTAACAAGTTGAATCGCGTTGAAACATATGGCGCGCCTCATAGTACAAAATGGTAGTTATCTTGGTGTCGTTGCTTCGGTCTGAGCTTCCTCCAATGGCGCTACCTCCTCTTCTCCCTATTTATATCTGTATCTACCAAGGATGTGCCAATAAGGCGGTTTCTCCTCTAATATGTTGGATAGTTATCTGTAATAGGCTATATTTCAATTCCAAAGATTATAATTAAATTCACAAATATTTGCATATCTATGGTGAGTGAAACAATCTATGTGCAGGTGTTTAGATTTAACACAACTTCAAATAAGAACACAAATAAAATAAAGGATAGCAGTTCGGACATCGAGATGTACCCCGGGACGGGACCTTTGCCGGAGGCATCGGCTGCGCCGTTACCAGCAGGAGGAATACCATCCGTCATGATATCCCTCAACTGGTCTTCCTCGAAGGAGTCGTACCGATTCGATGCAGGGAGATCCGTTGACGCAGTGGAGTCCGTGCGCCGGAGTCGTACAGGAAGGAGACACGGCGCGGTGTAGTCGCTCGACGGCGGCGGAGTGCCCAGGACGGTGAACCGTACGCCGGTGAAGATGCAATGGTTCTGGGCGAGCAGTCGCATGAAGACGCTCCCCAAAAACCTGATTGCCCCGGTATCCCGAGCAGGATCTCGAATAGGCAACGGTGTCGGAGGAACCTGCTCTCGCCGATGATGTGTGCGCAGCGCCGGCGATGGAGAAGCAGAGTAGCAGCAGAGGAGTAGTAGTCTCATATATGAATGTCGAAGAAGAGGATGGCCCTGTTTATATAGCCCAGCGGAGGGAGGCAAGAGGATGAACCTGGACGGGAGAGAATCGGAAGGCACAATGATGGTATCCTTGATTGCCATAATCAGCCCTCCCAATTACTGCGTCTTCAATTGCCATAACCAGCAAAAGAGAGACACCTCCCGCAAGTTAGGCTCAGGCTCAGGGCTCAGGCTTAGGCTTAGGCTCAGGCACGCCTCGCCACGCCACGCCACGGCCTGGCCCGGCGAGCGAGCGCACGCGCGTGTGGCTCGCCAATATCCCCTTACCGGTTCACAAGAGGTGCACCGAAGGTTGACCTTTTAAGTCGGTTGAGATTCTTTTCCACTACCAATATGGTTTAACCATAATAACTATAACATTAAAAGTAGGCTATAATACTTTTAGAATAAATAGAATAATGGACCGGGCCCAAATATTCTAACATAATAGAGATAACCTCATCCGTGTAGGTTTAAAGTCTGCGGAGGATGTGAAGTTGGTTTTACAGAAAATATGGGCGACCTCATCCATGTAGGTTTAAAGTCTGTAGAGGAGGTGAAGATGGTTTTACCAAAAATATAGGTACAATTTCGGGGATTACCTACTGAGCTATGGGAGTTCGTTGTTATGTGGGTGGTCGGCACAATTCTTTGGTGTGGATATGGTTTTTACTAGAACACATGTTATATCCAGAATGCAATTGATGGTTCTCGACCAAGAATGATTCCAAATGCGATTGATGGCATAATAGGTGATAACATGTACGAACATCAATTTCATGTTGAGCCAGCAAGAAACTCCAGCCCTGCGCTAATGGAGATGGGTGGTGAGGGAGAAGAACATGGGCCTGATGGTTCGGCAAAACCAATGGATCATGATGGTAATAAAGAGGAGAATAAAAGAAAGATGGAATGATGAAGGGAGAAACACAGGAAAACGGGATCAAACGATGAATATTCCAGAGCAAAAGGAACTAGTTACCACAAGATGGTATACCATCTGGATGTTCCGGGCATGAAGAAAAGATCTGATAACCTTGAGTGGGATGGCATGACAGAGGATGAATTTGAGGCAGGAACGGATAAGGAAGAAGATGATTTACAGAATAAGATGAACAACATCATAGATGCACGGAGTGTACCAGATGAAATGCTTCTCCAGGAGCTGACGCAATGGGCTCCTGGGAGTGTTCAGACAGAGATGAATCCACCAGTGCCAGCTGAAGCTTCTGCGGCAATACCAGCATCACCATCCCGGAAGATCAAGCCGAGGTCAGACACGGGAGACCAATACTCTTTTGTGTGTGCTGAGAACCTAAAGGAAGCACATAAGTTGGACTCCGAGCCAAATGAAGGTAACGAGTCCAATAATTCCTTTTTGCAGTTTACTAATGAATATATTTCTTCTATCATGCTTGAGTTAGGCATTATGGTAGGAAATGATAATATTTCAGTGGTAGACTCGATAAAAATTTTAAAGATACATAAAAATAGAGGAAGCATAATAGGTTGGTAGTAGATAAAATAATCCAGATTTTAGAAAATACAGAAGAAAAAGAGATAGCATAGGATACTAAAGTAGACAAATTGATCTTGGGAACTTTGTATAGTGAAATAGTTGATGAGGTGATGGATTTTGGTGGTGCATGTCGTTTGGATTGCGATACTGTTCCAAGTGCTAGAACATCTTCTTCATCTAAAAAGAAAAAGAAAACAAGTCCAAAATTTCAAATAGTGCAAGATGAAAGGGGTCTTTTTGGAATAGCGATGGGTTTAAGGTCCCCAAAAAGCTTAAATTTGTATTGATTTAACTAAAGAGCATGAATTGAATTTTATAGCCATTTCTGAAACTGGCAAATGTGATTTTATTAGGCATAGTAAATCACCAGAAGGGAGATCCGGTGGAATGCTACTTGGCATAGATTTGCAAGTGTATGATATTGGTGCAATTGATGAAGGGAAATACTATATAAAGTTCTATTGTGCTATAAATGAGACAGCTTCTTATAGGCTTTGGTAGCGGTATATGGTCCATCGCAGACTCAATTTAAAAAAGAATTTTTAGCTGAATTAGTGCATATGTGTAGTCATGGAACCCTTCCAGTTTTAATTGGCGGAGACTTCAAAATCTTACATAGTCCCTTGGAAAAAAGTAATGATAATTTCAATAGAAGATGGCCTTTTCTGATTAATGTAATTATCGATGGGTTAAATCTAAGGGAACTAGAGATGTTGAAAAGGAAATACGCATGGGCAAATAATTTGTAGGATCAAACTTTTGACAAATTGGACATAATTCTAATGTCCATGGAATGGGAACAAAAGTTTCTGTTGTCCATAGTTCAAGCATATTATCTAGAGATACATCTGACCATACTCCTTTGCTTATTAGTTCATTGGCATTCTTATGCGCTAACTATTAACTAGCGAGGAGATCACGTATTTATAGGTACGCCAAGCTTCATGGAGAACCCATCTCTCTATTCAAGTTAACTTTGACTGAAGGTGGTTGGAGTTGGGAACGCGGGCCCCACACCATGGATGTGGATGTTTAACGCCCTGGACTGCGCTTGGAATAGTTCCTAATGCTTAGCTGCCTTGTGTACTATCTAATATTATCAAAATATTTTGGCTGCCTAGAAATTGCTTCCCCTATCTCCTTAGGGCAGCTCCAGTATTGGCGGGAAAATGAACCGTGGTTATTAGCGGCCACCCACCATCATTGTCTGAGGGAAAAAGCAACCACCTACACGGTTTGGCTCGTGGCAGCTGTTGTTCTCGCCTTTCGGCCCCCGCCCCCCTCCAAATAAATTACAGTTGCTACAGGCCGACAGAGACGGACGCGGGCGAGATAACTTATTTTAGGTGGGTCCCATAGGTCGATGTTGACATAGTGATGGTCGAACTGAAGCATGGTTCGGCTTCTGTGGCCTGTACAGGTCGCACCAGCCCAGGAGGTGCCCTTACTTATCGGCGCTCGCTGAGCATACCAAAACACTTCTCTTGTCATAACTTGCCACATCATATTGCTCCAAGTTCAAATTCCATTTGTGCCAGCGATTTCCATGTGTCACCAACAACCAGCACTAGTCAGTGAGAGGATTTGATCCTAATTTTCCATGGCCCGCCTAGATAGCTCCACCAGCCGGTGTGGCACAGCACAGTCCCCAAGGTCCACGGTGTCTTTTCGCGTAAAATGAAATCCCTTGCGGTAGTCATATACTCCTCCACCTGCTGCTTCGCGCCCGCAAAGTCAGGGTAATATTTTTTTATCAGTTTTATTTACGGTCACACTTATAGGGCTCCACCGAGTGGTTGACCTCCGACCAACCCACTTCTTTCTTTGTTTGGAAAAAAAATCAACGGAATTTTTTAAGAAAAAATTATTAAAAAAGAAACTTCGAAGAATCGAAGAAAACCTTCGATACAAAAGAAGTTGGAATAAAGTTTTCCGACAATTTTTTAAAAAAAATTAAAGAATGAGCATAATTGAAAACAAATCACTTACTCCCTTCATTCTAAAATATAGGTCATTTAACTTTTTGAGCCAAAGTTTGACCGCTTCTGATATTGAAAAAAAATTATACACACATACTCAAATTTAACTGGTTTGTATATTTATTTATATTACTAAAGCAAGTTATAAAAAATGACAAGAGGAGGGAGTAGATCGGATCCATTGTTCTCCTTTCAATCCACCCACAGTGCCCATAGAGGTGGGATGGGGTTCAAACCCACTAAAACTGATGTTGAGAAAATATTTCTGCCAAAAAAAATTATCAACAATGGTTCCTACCCACCCGTGGTACACTATGTAAAAAAGGGTTATAGAAGACACCATATTAGAGACGTCACCATAAAACGCGTCTCCAATAACTTATTTAGTGACACATCTACGCAACCCGCGTCACTATTACTTGTACCCACCACACTAGTTAAGAACCCACGTCTGCTATATAAAGTCATTGGAGACGTGTGTTTGCAAAACGCGTCACCTTTATAATAGGAGACGCGTGTTTAAGAGAAGTGTCTCCAATGTTGGTATATATTGGAGACGCATTTTGTGTTCACGCGTCTCCTATGTTATAGGAGACGCTTCTTTGATGCACGCGTCTCTGATTTGCTGCTACATAAGAGACGATTTAAGTATATCCGCGTCTCCAATATAACTAATAAAACGACTTGCTGGCCGCTCGTGCCACTTTTCAGTCCGCGCACGCCTGCGTGCTCCGGCTCCGGCGCCGGCCAACCGCTTCTCCGCACGGAGGCTCAGCTGCTGCTCGGCGCCACGCGCGGGCTGGCTGGCCGGCCGCACGGCATCCACACCCCGGCGCACACGGCGCGCGGCGGCGTTGCACATCTCAGCCCGGTGCCGCGCGCAGGTAGCTTGCCCGCCGGCCGCTCGAGGACCAGGCCACCAGGGCGAGGACAAGGCCACTGCGCTAGGACCAGCAGGCCACCAGACTCCCCGGCCTCAGCTCGCCAGCTTGCTGGCGGCGTTGCGCGGCCGCCGGCTTCCGCACGCAGGGAGCGAGCTCGCCGCTTCCGTCTCGAGACGAGGCCACTGGCTTCCACAGGGAGCGACGAGGCCACCTTTTCTCCGACGACGAGCGAGGTCACCGCGCACGCACTAGCTGGTCTGCACTCCGCACTCTGCAGCAGCACGAGCGAGCTGGTTCCAACCCAAGGTCTGCACTCTGCAGCAGCTGGTTCTTTTTTTTCGACAACTGCAGCAGCTGATTCTTTATTTTTTGCGACAACTGCAGCAGCTGGTTCTGATCCATCCAAATACGTACTAGCTGGTTCAGTTTTTAATTTCTTGTTATCAAATTATATATTGTAGTTAGATAATATAGATATATTTAATAGTTTAGACCGACCTTGAATTCTGAGCCTATAAATTATTATGTGCTGGGAAGCCATCTCTATTTACTTATAAATTATGTGCTATAAGTTTTTAATTTTGCAATTAACATTGTCAGCAGATTGTGTAGATGCTGCCCGCACATTCACTCGGCTAGCACACGCCAATTTGGTACAGGGGCAAAAAAAAAAGGTGAGGCCGGTCTTTATTTGTCACTAGTCCTTTATTTTTTCTTGGTTTTTTACCATTTCTCTTAATTTACCATGTAGATGGAAGACCGGAGTTGGATGTATCTTCGGAACCGTACATGTGGAGAGTACTTAAATGGTTTGAAGACATTCATAATAGCAGCAGAGTTAGATATGTTGAATCAACACAAGTCCGCCATGTGTTGCCCATGCGTTGATTGCGAGAATGCCACAAAGTTCTCAAGTTCGCTACATGTGCATGCTCATCTAATCATACGGGGGTTCATGGATGACTACAAGTGTTGGAACATGCATGGTGAGGAAGGCATTAATGTTCGAGACTTGGATGCTGGTTGTACAATTCAACAAACCACTCAGGATGGTGAGGAAGGAGCCTTTGACAGTCATGCTTGTCAGGATGGTGAGGAAGAAATCTTTGGCAGGGATGCATGTGAGGATGATGAAGGCAATCATACCGATGGACATGATGTAAGTGAGGATGATCTAGTTGATATTGGTGAAAATTATGCCCATATAACTGACCAATTGGAGGAGATGTTGCGTGCCTCAGTGGGGTATGCTAGGTATTCTAGCAAGGAGTTTGAGAATCTAAAAAGGATGGTGAAAGATATGAAGACCCCACTATATCCAGGATGCAACAAAAAGTGGTCAAAGCTCCTCGCCTCACTTAAACTTCTTCAGCTAAAGGCCACCCATCACTTCACCAATCGGGGATTCAAGGCATTGCTAGATCTTCTAAGAGATATACTGCCGGCGGGAAATAAGATACCCATGACCATGTATGAGGCCAAGCAAACTATTTGCCCTTTGGGACTTGAGGTTGAAAAAATTCATGCTTGTAAGAATAATTGTGTCCTATTCCGTGGAGAATATGCAGGGCTAACGGAATGCCCAAAGTGTGGACACCCTCGATACAAGCGAAGAAATGATGGGGGCGATGAGGAAAGGAAGCATGGCGCTCCTCATAAGGTGGCCTGGTATTATCCACTTATTCCTCGCCTGAGACGTCTGTTTGCATCACCTAAGGATGCAAAACTATTGCGTTGGCACAAAGAAGGACGCACTATAGATGATTTTATACGGCACCCAGCAGATTCATCGCAGTGGCACGTCATTGATTTCAAGCATAAAACCTTTTCAGAAGACCCGAGGAGTCTGAGATTTGCACTTAGCACAGATGGGATGAACCCCTATGGAAACATGAGTGCCTCACATAGCGTCTGGCCAGTGTTATTATCAATCTACAACCTCCCACCCTGGCTTTGTAACAAGAAAAAATATATGATGATGTCGATTCTTATCTCAGGTCCAAATGAACCGGGGAATGCCATTGATGTGTACCTGAGACCACTCATTGATGATCTTAAAACACTCTGGTCAACTGGTATTGATGCCTATGACGGCTACATGAGGGAACCATTCAAACTACATGGCATGCTTTTCTGCACAATTACTGATATACCGGGCGGTCGATGTGTGTCTGGACAATGTAAAGGGGAAAAAGACTGCAGTCACTGCTTAGATGATACCGAGACCCTTTGGCTCAGCAACTCAAAGAAACGGGTGTACACACGACATCGACGTTTCCTTACCCCATCACATCCATACCGAGGTATGAAACGTCAATTTGATGGCATAAGGGAGCTAGCATCTGCTCCAAGACATTTTAGTGGGGAACATGTCTACAACCAGGTCAAGGATCTCCCCGATGCCCAAGGAAAGAAAGGCACTACCCTTGGAAAGAGAAGACGCAATAATGAAGATGAACCAAAGATGAGGTGGATAAAGAAATCAATTTTTTGGGAGCTACCTTATTGGCAAGACTTAGCCGTTCGCCACAGTATTGATGCTATGCATGTGAAAAAGAATGTTTGTGGTAGTTTGCTTGGTATGCTCATGAACGACAAGAGTAAAACCAAGGACCATGACAATGCACGAGCTGACTTGGAAGACTTGGGCATAAGACCCGAGCTTCATTGCAATCCGACCGGTAAACAACAACCGGCATGTGCCATAAATCTAACCAAGGATGAGAAGAAGGAATTATGTGATTTCTTCCGTAGTGTGAAAGTTCCTTCTGGCTATTCATCAAACATAAAAAAACTTGTCCATGCGACAGAGCAAAAGTTTCTCCCGATGAAGGCTCATGATTGTGATGTCATACTAACCACAATGCTTGCCGTCGGTATTCGGAACATACTGCCGGAGAAAGTACGGATGGCTATCATGAGCTTGTGCTTCTTCTTCAATGCAATATCTCAGAAGGTTATCGAGGAGACTTCACTCAATTTACTTGAGAAGAACATGTTTGAGACGATGTGTCTCCTTGAGGCGTATTTTCCACCATCATTCTTTGATCCATCCGTACATCTCATTGCTCATCTAGTTAAGGAGATAAGGTACCTTGGACCGGTGTTCCTACATCACATGTATCCTTACGAGAGATTCATGAGCACTCTAAATAAGTACACAAAGAGTCGGGTTCATCCTGAGGGAAGCACGGTTCAAGGGTACTCCGCGGAGGAGGTAGTTGACTGGTGCCTTTTGAATGTCGCCTGCAGCTTCTTGCTGAGAAAGGTGAACTTCCAACACGATTTGGTTCAGCCACACTGGGAATCCTCCTCCTGCAGGTGTTCTATTGAAGCTCTATATCCTTTCTCTGTCTCTCATATTGCCCTTATTCACGAATCTTCCAAGGAGTGTATTGTGTATTAATTCCAGGATATATTCTGCTGATACTTGCAGGACATTGCAGTTGTCCCCCTGTTGGTCATACTCCCTGTGCTAGAGAGTCAGGTATGCAAAAGGTTAGCACTTAGATTTATCAAACTACACAAAATCTCTTTTGCAAGCTATGCACCTGTTATTCATTACACTACAATATAAATTTAAGGATCAACAGTAACTGCACTAAATGATCTGTAGATCTAAAATTTAGTGAGAAAAGGTTGACACTAATTGGCTAATAATACTTGCAAATTTAGTGTAAATAGATTGGCATTATAAACATACAAATAGTCACTACCACATTACTGCATCCTACTACTTAATATTCAACTATGGCACATGTTCCTAAGCATTAGCTTGCAGCACTGCTTTCACATTACATTGAGTTATACAGTGCGATTTACTTGCCTTGTTATAGAATATCGTGTCGCAAAGTGTGTGGCCAATTTTACTAGCTGAAAGCTTAAAAGCACTGGGAGGACTTGGCTTACTTTCCCTTGGCGGGAATTCTACTTAAAATTTTGTTTAGTAAACTCTTGGTTTACTATACAACAGAAACTTAGTTACTCTTCTGGCAAGTGGGCACCTGCAGGCTTCCGCATTTATCAGACGGGCTCAAAACAATTGACCTGTTAAGCCTACTGGGCTCAAGCAGGAAGGCCTGCAAGGCCCGCGAGGACCTGCATCATCTGCTGCTGGCTGCCGCAAGCACGGCTGACCCTCTCGGTCTTTTCTTCCTCCCGGACGAATCCTCCGTCTCCCTCACGAATCCTCCATCTCCGCAGCAGCAGCTGCGGCGCTGCCGCGAAGGGGACTCAGCGACTCCTGCAGCCAGCGACGCCCTCTCCCTCGCCCTCGCCACCCAAGGTCCGGCCACTGATCCAATTCTTTTCTGAATTTTGGTTGGTTCTGTCCGGCCTTCGTGCCGTGTTGTTTCTCTGCAGGAGCCCACCGTCACCACGCGCAGACGCTGCTTCTGCTGCTGGTGGTCCCCGCCATCACCGTCGAGGTCGAACGCGAACGCCGCGCCGTCCCAGTCCGGGTTCTCGCCGCCGTCGGAGTCGGGCGGGGTCTTTTTTCACCCTTTTTTTTCACCTTTTTTTTTTGGGCCGGTGGCCTTTTTTCTGGCCCACGAGCCACGACTCCTCAAGCCTTCCTTTTTACTAGGGTTTACCTTCACTCCCCTTCACCACAGCCGCCACACCACAACCCATCTCCAATCCCCTTCACCGCCGCCGCCACCACACCACTGCCGCCGCCCCGACTCCATCAGCCCATCACGACTGCAACGACAAGATGGGCCTCGACTGCACCGCGCGACGACTGGGCCACTGACCCCGGCGACGGCGAGGAACCCGGCTGCTGCACGACTGCACAACGGCGAGGAACCCGGCTGCTGCACGACGGCGAGGAACCCGGCTGCTGCACGACGGCGAGGAACCCGGCTGCTGCACCGGGCGACAACGAGGAGCCCACTGCATACGGTGCGTCTCCTCTCCCACCACTGTTATCCGTTAGGTTCTTCATGCTTGGTTAGGTTAGAAGCCATATTTCTTGTTCATCTTCCACGGGTTCTTAGGGCATTTTTGGTTGGAACCTTGGATGAGCTGCCTAAAAGCATCAGCTGCCTGTAGATTGGTTTGGTTGTAGATTGCCTGTGAATATGCCCCAAAGAAAAGGAAAGCTCCAATGCAATTCTAATGATATTGGTTTTTTGTATGTGTTAATTTACCAGTCTCTATTATTTAATCTGCTTATTTGCATTACTGCTCTGATTATCTTATCTTAATTCAGTCCATGTAACTGTATGTTGATTGATTTTGTTTGCAATATATATTCACTACTACTCTTATCATCTAAATGCCTTATAAGTATTTTGATCTACTTATCTTCACTACTGCTCTTATTGTCTAAATGCCCCATTGTCTTTTGTTCAAGTTGATCAACAACTTTTATATCGCCCTCTCCCAGCCTGGTGCCATCTTTCGCCTCATTAAAATGGTAAGATTGCCTATCACCTACAAGCTGCATAGTACGTGTCTACATAGATCTTCCGTAATTCTGAATATGCATGGTTTTGTTAAAAATCAGGTCCTTTCTGATGATGAATATCCATTATCTGGCGCTGAGTATGAAGCAGACCATGAAGAAGACGAGGAAGCAGACCATGAGGAAGAAGATGAGGAAGCAGACCATGAGGAAGAAGATGAGGAAGCAGACCATGAGGAAGAAGATGAGGAAGCAGACCATGAGAAAGAAGATGAGGAAGCAGACCATGAGGAAGAAGATGACCAGCAGCTGGGTGGTACTGAATTACAGAGAGTCAGAAAACGAAGGACATGTAGAAAGAAGTCAAATGACAAGGATGACAGTGTTGTTGGTGAACACGGGCAGCAGGGTGGAACTAAAGCACGACGAGTCAGAAAACCAAGGACATGCACACAATGGCCAAAGGACAAGATGGTGGTTACAGATATTGATGGAGATGGGATTCCCACAGATAAAAAGCAACTACAGAGGTTACGCCGGGTTTCAGGTCTGATTGCTAGGCAAAGGCTATCTTTAGTTATGCCAAGTATTGATTCCCTGACCCGTAAGGAAAAGTGGGGTTTAGTCGATACATACATGTAGCCACTATTGGAGTTCCCGCCAGATATAAAGCAATTGGGATTTCAGTATGCCATGAAGACAATTGCTAAAGCATGGAGAACTTACAGAAGCAACCTTTACCGCAACTTTATCTTAAAAGGAGTGGACCCATTTCAGAAGCACCCACATATTATAGTAGAGGACTGGGAAGAGTTCATCAAGCTGAAGGAAACTGAAGAGGCCTTAGCTGAGAGTGAAAAATTCAAGAATATTCGGAAAATGAACTGTCAGGACCACATCATGGGTCCAGCCGGGTACAATGGGAAGCAAGCACAATGGGAGGAAGAGGACAGCCAATTAACTGCTCTAGGTATCCAGAATCCATATGAAGACTTCCCTGAAGGGCGACCAAGGCAATGGTTGCGAGGAAGGAGTAAGCTTGACATTTCAGAAGGTGTTGCTCAGATCAAGTGGAAGAAAGTAGAAACACACAAAGTTTCTGAAGAAATAAAAGAACTGAATGCACAGGCAGAATCTTCAGGCCTCTCTTGGGTCAGGGAGAACGATGTGCTATCATAGTGCTTGGGCCCTGAGCAACCAGGTCGTGTTCGTGGGGTGTCCTGCTACAAGGGGTGGAAGCATGGGTTCGCTAAGTACTCTAATATGTACAGGAAGCGAAAAAGGATTGCATCTGTTGATTTGGCAGCCATAAAGGATCAAGTTAAGGCTGAGGTGACAAAAGAGATCATGTCCATGCTTGCAGCACAAGGACTGCAGTTGCAGCCTCATCCATTTTCGAGAACCCCAAGCCCCGCACCTGGACGGAGAAGTAGCTGTGCGTCCATATCTGAGACTGGAGGTCAAGAGAATAATTGCAGTCCAGAGGGCAATGCAGATGAATTGCAGGTGGGGTTACACCTGGATGAAGAACCTATGGAGTTGGATCCTTGTCCATCTTATGAGCCTGATACTATTGATCTTTTGACCGAGCCGACGCCATGTTCCCTAATAATCAGACTAGGAGGTTACCAAATTGAGGTTGCATGTGGTCAAGTTTACCCACATCAAACTGAGCTACACACAGTTCCAATTCTCGATGGTTATGCAGTGGTCAAGGTGGAGTTTGTACACAAAAACTTTTGTGATCATGTGCTTACACCCCCTCCTAATGATGAGATCACAGTTCTTGGAGAAGCTGTGCTGCAGAGGATACAATGGAAGAGGGCTCATATCGTAGTTGATACTAGACAAAGAAAAGGTTCATCACAAACTGTGTCAGCTCTAGCCCCATCAACCCAGCCAATGCAAAAAGACAGCGCAAAGAGTGGATCTGGTGGTTCAGCCAAGAGTGCTAGCAAACCTGGAGATGGTGTTGCAGCAAGGAACTCACTAAATGTTGAAAAGATGGTTGAGCAGCAGCAGCCCACCAAAAGCTCTAAGAATGCTGATGCCCGCAGTTCACGCAAAAAGCAGTCCGCAAAAAACATTGATAAGGATGCTGCTGAGAGTTTAGAGTTGCAGCCGGGCACAAAAAACTCTCAGATTGCTGCAGTTGGTAGTTCACAAAAAACTCTCAGCAGCCCAAGACATGTACAAGGTCTCAGAAGGCTGGTAAGAAGCCTGTAAAAGAGCTAGATAAGCAGCAGAAGAAACCAGAGGCATCATAACCATGGACACAGCCAAACCCAGGTTTCAAATATGGACAACCATCTCTAACTGAGGCTGAACTTGAGACAGCTGGACCTGCGACAAAATTTCTCCATAATTACTACTTGAAAGGTTGTGTGGAAAGAAAGAAGGTGATAGTGGTTAAGTTCAAGCGTCTCCATCTTTTGCGATCGTTCGACTCAGAGAGTTTCCTTGTGGGGTTTAATGACTTATATGACCTATTCAATATTGATGGCTTGGATGTTTCACTTCTACGTTGCGTCACACTGTAAGTAGCTGTGAATGTTTAAATCTATTTTGCATTCCTTGACCCATTGCTCATGCTTGCATTTGCTCTACCGTCTATATTTTGCTTATTAATATGCTTCACATTGTTGTCTTTTTCTTAATCTTAGGTCCTGGGTTGTGGAAAGTAAGGCAAAGGCCTTGCCTGTGGGGTTCCTTGATCCTGAGTTGATGTCGGCAACTAATATCAATTCTGACAAATCATATGTGGTGGAATATGTGACAAAGGCCTTGCAGTACCATGCAAAGAAGAAGATGATCATGTTTGCCTATAACTCAGGTGACCACTGGCTTTTAGTGGTACTCATTCCAAAGTGGAACAAGGTGTTGTACTTTGATTCAACCAGCAGGTCTAGAGGGCGTGACCATAAGAAGTTGAAAGAGGTGCTTAATGAGTGAGTGCTTCCCTGTCCTTGAACCATTTCCCAAATCAAACTATGCACTGTTATTGACACAGCTAAAGTGCTAAACAATGTTCAATGGTTGTAGGGCTTTTCTTGCACACTGCACAATAAAGAAGATGGACAATGCTAGATTGGAACATGTCACTAAGTTTCCGGTATGATATATGCTTTGAAGCTTGCTGTTTTCTTTTTTTGACAGTAATTTTTTTTTGTATATGTTATTTGCAGTGCCACCAGCAGCAATTTATTTCCTGTATATGTTCTTATTTGCAGTGCCACCAGCAACCACCTGGCCATGCATGCGGCTTCTACACTGCCCATCACATGAATGAAGCAATTAAGTTAATAGATGTAGAGAATGATCCTCAGGTATGCAAGAGATTCAAATACATTGTTTAGTATATGTATCTGTCACATACATTCTCTACACAGCCCATTCTCTACATAGCTCTTTATAGTTCAAATACATTTCTTGCATTTCATAGTACAACAGTCTCAAACCAACACCAGAGAATTTTTGGGTATGCTTGTTCAATAGATTGAATGAATAGTTGACCTTGTTGTATGTCTATAGTGCTCACACAGTCAACGCCTAGTTGTGTTGAATTTATTTTTCAATGGATTCATGGGGTACTATATGATTTGCTAAGCTACTTGTGATGATCAGACTGGTGGTACTATATAGCTGCATGTCATTATCAGGTGTACCAAGGCAGCATCAGGCTCTTAACAGAAGCTATCAAAACCTTCTAAGCTTGTTGAAGATAATCTTCAGATTACAAATTGCATAGTCTGTGTCCAATAGTAGCTTATTTTCTTGTTGATGGATTCATGCACATGGCCAAACTGTTTTAACAGATCTTGTCTTTCCAACAGTTGCTAAATGTATATATTGTCCCAAACAGGAACTTGAAGTGATGACAACCTCCCTGGACACTGAAGTGCTGCTCGGCGTTCGTGAGAGAATTGCAGAATTCATCATGAACCAAGTTATCCCGGTGAAGGGAGAGTTCCACTGCAACTACCCTGGCATCGCTATCTAATTGCTTAGGTGTGAACTTGAAGCATCATATTGAACTTGAGGCAGGCAATGCGCCTTTGAACTGCCAACTTTTGGCTTAGTGAACTCTGAATGTTGCCTGCTATGCTGTGAACTTGAGACAGGCAATTTTTGAACTGCCAACTTATGGCTGTTTGAACTCTCTTAATACTGCCTGTGCAGCTGTGCTGATTCTGTAACTTGTGTTGATGATCATCATGCTTGAATCATGGATGTAGTGAATGCTTGCTTGCCTGTAGATTGTGATTTTGTGAATGCTTGTTTGCCTGTGAATGACGCCTGGATGCGGTCACAGCCTGGACATCCAGGAATGACACAATAGTGACACTCAGTGATAAAATGCGTCGCTTATAACAGAGCTATAAGAGACGCGCACTGATAAAATGCGTCTCAAATATGTATGTTTAGAGACACTTGTTTCATTGGACCGCGTCACTTATATCTTTAATTAGAGACGTGGAGTATACAACATGCGTCTCCTATTATGGTAATTAGAGACGCTGAATAAACAACACGCGTCTCCTATTCGAGTTATTAGAGACGCGTGACCTGAAACCGTGTCTCCAATAACGTTATTAGCGACGCTTATTAACTAGACTTTGTCACTGAAACAAGTAATAGGAGACGCGGGTCTACTATTTACGCGTCTCCTTTAACTGTTATTAGTGACGCGGCCAATACGCGTCACCTATGTTACCCACATTAGTGACGAAAACTTAGAGACGCTCGTTTTTCGTGTCACCTATTAACCTAAACAAACGTCTCCAATTAGGCTTTCTTACATAGTGGTACCCATACCTCTTTCCACTCCATGACCGCCTCGAGTCCGATGTGGACGTGGACCGGTGGCAGCCATGCACCATCCACAAGGCACCACATGGAGTGCTCCCCAAGATTGCACTCCGACTCAAACGCTGATGATGTTGCCGTGTGCGTTCCCTGAGGCGAAACCTCAAACTCACCCCTTTTCCCGCTCGGAATTGGATTCCGACAAGACGTTGGGTCCGAGGATGTGGGTGCCAGCGCCGGTGATGCCTCCCGTTGGCTCGCGCGCGTGGTTCCTCACGGATCAAGACTTCCAAAACAAGTCGGATGCCATGCCACTGCTGGGTTTTCTCAATGCCGCCCGGGTTTAGAGCCCTGAAGGCGAGGTCAGTATACTCTCGTTAAGTACCGTGCCAAAAAAAGGTCAACTCCCGGTGTTGATTCAGGACACAAGCAGGGTACACAGCTAGATTATTGGCCAACTAAATGCTAATGCATCCACTACACAAGAAAGGGATGGATAGTTTTTCTAAGGCCAAATAAGGAATTATCTCTAAGTACAATGCTGGTGACCCCAGCAAAGAATGTGCTTTTTTGCTAACTTTATAAAAATAGAGAATTTTTTTTTTAAAAAAAACACCTTCTGGCAAGCCACAACGCCAAACCGCCGCATCCCGGCGTATCTCGTCACCTCCGTCGCTCCATCCGTCCTACCACCTCCACCATCAAGGCAGCCTCCACCATCCAGCCATGCCTCCCCACCTATACCCACGCCTTCAGTGCGTTCATCAGGGTCGATGTTTCCCCATGGTGCTTGTCCCCGCAAGGGCTGCTCCAGCCGCATGTAGATCTGGAGAGAAAAGAGAAGAGAAAGGAGGATAAGATAAATGAGAAAAGGAGAGAAGACGCCGGGAAGAAAATGGTACAACTGTGGGCCTCATTTGATAGCACGGTGGGAGTTTTACACTGATACAGTCACCCGTGGAATTAGCCTCATGCTCGTTGAATAGACATGCTAATAGCAAGGAGCACTAGCTGTGACAGTAACAAGGGAGCCCTCGGATCACTGGTAACGACTAACGAATCGATAGAGCCAATTGAGCGGCAGGTCGGCAGTTAACTTGTGGGTGTTGGATAATTATTTGTTATAGGCCATATTTTAATTCCAAAGATTATAATGAAATCCATAAATATTTACATGACTATGGTGAGTAAAACAATCCATATGCAGGTGTTTAGATTTAACACATATTTAAATAAGAAGACAAATAAAATAAAGTATAGTAGTTCGGATATCGAAATGTACCCTGAGGCGGGACCTTTGCCAGAGGCATCGGCTGCGCCGTTACCAGCTGTAGGAATACCATCCGTCATGATATCTTTCGACTGGTCTTGCTTGAAGTAGTCGTAATGAAGTGCGGTCCGCGCGCCGGAGTCGTACAGGGAGAAGACGCGGCGCGGTGTAGTTGTTCGACGGCGGCGGAGTGTCCAGGACGTTGAACCGTACGCCGGTGAAGACGCAACAGTTCTGGGCAAGCAGTCGCGTGAAGACGCTCCCCAGAAACTTGATTGCCCCGGTATCCCGAGCAGGATCTCGAAGAGGCAACGGTGCCGGAGGCACCAGCTCTCGCCGGTGATGTGAGCGCAACGCCGGCGATGGGGAAGCGAAGTAGCAGCAGAGGAGGAGGAGTCTCAGATCTGAATCTCGAAGGAGACGCAGGGTCTGTTATATAGCCCTGTGGAGAGAGACGGGAGGATGAACCTGGACGAGAGAGAATCGGGAAGGCTTAATTATGGTATCATTGATTGCCATAACCAGCCGCCAATTACCGCATCTTCAATTGTGAGACCCCTCCCGCACACAAGTTAGGCTAAGGCTCAGGGACGGCACGACACAGCACGCACGCACGCCATGCCTCGCCACGCCACGCCTCGCCTCGCCAGGCCCACGGCCACGACCTGGCTCGGCGAGGCGAGCGAGCGCGTGCATGTGGCTCACCAATCTCCCCTTACCGGCTTCACAAGAGGTGCACCGAAGGTGGATTCTTTAAATCGGTTGACATTCTTTTCCACTATCAATGTGGTTTTACCTATAATAACTATAACATTAAAAGTAGAATGTAATCCTTTTATAATAAACAGAATAATGGGCCGGGCCCAAATATTCTAAGAATCCCCACCAAGGATTCTAAGCCGTACTAGAAATGTTCTCAGATCCTCTTTGATATACCGGGATTTGATGGAGACTGTTAAGTTGAACTTCCATTTAGAACTAGGGCTACATTCGTTGACAACTGAGCAATGGACTATGCCTTGAATTGCCAGTTTTATGTAAACAAGTTTCACCAGAGCTCTACACTAGTACTAGGCTGCAGGAGCATCCCCGCTATTTTGAGTTTCTAGAGAGTACACAAATCTCATAGACTATGACCAGTAGTCAGACTCATATAGGTGTGTTCCTTAAAGATATTCGGTAGGACAACATCTATGTTTTAAGGAAACAACTGTCTTGTTCCCCATAAAACCACTAGGGACACATTAAGGTATAAACCATCCTACCTTATAGGTTTGAAGAGAAATGCATCTTCTCATGTAATGAGCCTTTATTAAAGGTTCTCTTCTCTCAGTTACACTATAGCTTGTTGCACCATCCTGCTTCACGGGATCTCCGATCACACAGGATAGGTTTCAACTATAGAGTAACTCACGTGGCTCTCAAGCCCAATTCTAAAGATGCATAGTCTATCACATTACGTGAAAGACCCTTTGTAAATTGATCCGCCAGGTTCTTGGCCGTGTGAATATAATCCAAGGCTATAACTCCAGAGTTTCTCAGTTTTCTGACAACCTTTAACCGCCTTTCCACATGCCTGGATGACTTCATGTTGTCCTTAGAGCTGTTTACCTTGATAATCGCAGTTTAATTATCACAGTTCATTAGAATTGCCGGTATCGGGTTTTGAACTATCGGCAAATCCGTAAGGAGTTCACGAAGCCACTCGGCCTCAACTGTGGCCGTATCCAACGCTGTGAGTTCTGCTTCCATTGTTGACCTCGTTAAGATGGTCTGCTTGCAAGACTTCCAGGAAACAGCGCCACCTCCGAGTGTGAACACATAACCACTCATGACCTTTAGCTCATTAGCAACAGATATCAAATTGGAATCACTATAACCTTCTAGAACCTTAGGGTCCCTGGTATAATGAATTCTATAGTCCATTGTTCCTACTAGGTAGTGCATTACTCTTTCAAGAGCTCTCCAGTGTTCATCGCCCGGGTTTGGAACAAACCGGCTCAATTTGCTCACAACATATGCGATGTCAGGTCTCGTAGCGCTAGCTAGATACATCAATGAACCGATTATTTGAGAGTATCTCAGTTGATCTCTCGTTATCCTTTTATTCTTCTTCAATATTAGACTGGCACCATAAGGAGTTGAGACAGACATGTAATCGTTGTAACCAAAGCGACTCAACATCTTCTCCACGTACTGAGTCTGTGACATAGTCACCCCACCATTTCCATTCTTTACCAGCTTGATATTGAGGATAACATCGGCGTCTCCCAAATCTTTCATCTCAAAGTTTGGAGAGAGAAATTTTTTGACTTCCTCAATCACATTAAGGTTCGCCCCGAAGATTAATATGTCATCCACATATAGACACAAAATCAATCCATCACCTCCACCAAAACGATAGTACACACATTTGTCGGCTTCGTTTGAAACAAAAACAACAATGGTTAGGGTTCTGTCAAACTTCTCATGCCACTGCTTAGGTGCTTGCTTGAGACCATACAGAGACTTCAACAGCTTGCACACCTTTCCCTCATGACCATTTGCCACAAACCTATCAGGCTGATCCATATAGATCTCCTCTTCCAACTCCCCATTTAGCAAAGCTATCTTCACGTCCATTTGGTGAACGAGAAGCCCATAGGATGCTGCCAGTGAGAGTAACACGGATAGTGGTCAATTGAGCAATAGGAGAGTAAGTGTCAAAATAGTCCTCTCCTTCTTTCTAGGTATAACCCTTGGCCACAAGCCAAGCCTTGTACTTGTCAATAGTACCATCAGGCCTAAGCTTTTTCTTGAACACCCATTTGCAACCCACAGGCTTGCATCCATAGGGGCGATCAGGGATCTCCCAGGTACCATTAGTCATGATAGAGTCCATTTCATTTCTGACCGCTTCCTTCCAATAGTCAGCGTCAGAAGTTGAATATGCATCTTAAATGGTCCTAGGCGTGTCATCCACGAGGTATACAATGAAATCATCACCAAAAGACTTTGCAGTCTTACTCTTTCTGGGAGCTTCATTGTTATCCTCCTCAGGATGTCTCACATGAGAATGTTCATCGTGTACAACCGGTTCGGCCAAGATATTACCCTCGATAATCTCTTACCTAGATGAACTTGTTCCATCTTTCATAGGAAAATGTTCTCAAAGAACGTAGCATCTCTGGTCTCCAAAAATTGTACCGACCGCCATGTCAGGTACTCCAGAGTTCAATACCAAAAACCTATAGCCAACGCTATGAATAGCATAACCAAGAAAAACACCATCTACAATTTTTGGTCCAAGTTCGCGAGCCACCTGTACAATTTTTGGTCCAAGTTCACTCCGACTCAAGCCACCTGCGAAACCCTAGCCTTTAGATCCGAATCCGATGGCACGGATTAGATCTGATCCAAGTCAGCAAGGGTCAGTACCGGTCAGCGCGCCGCTTTTGCAGATAAGCCCTTAGGGTTTTGTAGATCCAACCTATGGTCCAGTGTAGTACAAAAGTAATTAGATTTAGGTCCTGTTTTATTTGATTTAGCCCCTGTACTTTCGTAGATTAGAACCCGCCACCCTAGGATGTCTTTTTACTCATTAACCCTTTGGTTTATTCAGGAAATTATGTTTAGACCCTTCGGAACCTTCTGTTCAGGTCCCTGGAAGTCTATTTTCATCGCAGAATAGTCGCTGAGTCCTATTTTAAGCCTCGTTTCACCATTTTAAATTCGTTTTGAGAGATCTTTGCGTCTGTAGGTTCATATTTGCTTGAACAGTAGTGTTTCATACATGTTTACGTTATTTTAAAGTTGTATGGTGTATTGTTTGTTTACTTATTGTATGCTTGTGATGTGTGCGTGTAGAGAACGTTCCGTACGAGGAGGACGAGCAAGAGCAGTACTACGAAGAAGAGCCACTCTTCGTAGCTAAGGAAGGCAACTGGATTTCCCCCTCTTCATTCGCTTTTGATGCATATTCACATGTCATTACGTTAAAGTTTATTATTATTTATGTCTTGCATTAATTTAGATGGGAACCTATTTAAGGATGCCTAGCTTTTATTCTCATGCCTTGATATACTTGGGTTTACATTCATGTCGGGTAGCCACGCTAGTTGCAAAACTTTGGGCTCATGGTGGATCGCTACTTGAACAATTGATGAACATGATATGCTTATGATTAACTAGTTAAACAAGATCACTACTGTTAATTGGAACATGGAGCGGCGAACTGAGATTATTATGTACAACTATACTATCACATGGCTCTGATCTTGGCTAACTAATTAGAAGACCTATATGTTGTGTTCGCGCTGCTTGTGGTGGGTTATTGGGTCCGAAGTTTTGAGGAGTGGCGAAGGAATGCTTTGGCTTCCGAAGTACCGCCGATACCGGAGAGCAGACATATACATATAGGGACTCTTTGGATAAGCCTCGTAGTGAATCCTTCGCCACTCACCTAGGAAGTGTTTAAGGGCCTTGCAAACCCGGGCGAGAAGGAAAAGCGAAGTGTGATGAAAGTGTACAACCTCTGTCGAGTGTTAAAATCTATTGCAATAGCCGTGTTCGCGGTTATGAACGGCCCGGATCCTCACATAATTAGTTTATCGAAACTTTGAATCAAATTGTTGTTACTTGGACATGATGATGATGGTACTTATGATGTTACTATTTAATTGGGTTGGTATATACTTATACTTTAGTAATTAGATGCTTTCTTAATAAAACTTGACCAACTGAAATGCTGACAGCTTAAACCAAGCCTCTCCTTGGTAGCTTGCATCTTTCTCCTGACTTGTTGAGTCCCAGCCATAAGTGTACCCATCCTTGCTTACCGTGGATCAGAAGGAGGGAACGGTGCAGAGTACATTAGTGATCTGGATGATATCTAGGCGAGTGCTCCACCAGTCAGCTCCTGTGGATGAAGTCGACATCGCCGCTGCCATTTATCGTATATTTGTTTAAGACTATCGTGTTGAACCACTTAGGCCTTCGTGCCTCATCAAGAGTGTAATAAATACATTATTTATTTCTTACGTTAAAGTACTATGTTACTGTTATTCACTTAATGTCGATCATATGTGTGTAAATCTTGATCCTGCCGCACACATGGGTTGCATTCGGATTTCTCTCTAAAATCGGGTGTGACAAAGTGGTATCAGAGCAAGATTGACTGTAGGACGCTAGCTAAGATAAAATGGTTGAGGTAAGGATTTGTTTAGTAAGCCATGTCAATCCTTGAAAAAAAAGTGTGTGTCTTATGTTGTGTTGTTAAAAAAAATCTATGTTATTTCTGTTGCTTGTCAAATTTTATTTATTTATTCAGTCCTTTATTCCGTTGTTTATTTATATTTATTTAACTTTTGCTCAGAGTACAAAATTTTTACTTCTTTCTCGTTTTCTCCTTTATCTGATTCTCCGAGGAGATGGCCAGAGGCAGGCAAACTCCACGCAAGAGAACCGGGTGTCGCGGTACCTACATCGGGCAGTTTATTCCAGCCCCGCCAGCTCACCGTGCACCTGTAGTAGAAGCTCCGCCTATGCCAGTGCAAGAGGAAGAAGAAGACCCGGAGGAGCTGTACTTCTATGAGCAGCTAGAACACCCGATGGATTCCACTGCCTCCCCTCGGGTGGTGTCAGTGTCTCCGCCGACTGGGAGGGCAGTGCAGTCTGCAGCTCCAGCACCTTTCACCGCCGGAGGTGACCCGGAGGATCCTAGTGGTGGGAGCTCTGATGATGAAGATGAGGGCCATGAATCAGACAGTTCCAGCCATGACGAAGGCTCTCATGGTGTTCCATAGGATGACGATGATGACCATGAAGCCCCGTCGGAGGATAATGGCAACCAGGGAAATGCAGAAGATGTAGAAGATGATGGTGAGAATCCTCCAGAGGAAGGTGGTCCTGCCAGAGTGAGGAAGCTCACATCTACAGTCCCGCCGGGTGATTTTCCTTCGCTACTACGGGCAGTACTCCAGCAGCTTGGTAACCGCACTGAGCCGCTGTACCAGACTTCCCATGTCATCGACCCAAGACTCCGGAACTACTACACCACAGAAGTCACCATCAGGTTGTCAGAAGATGGCAAAGACTAGAAGAAGACCTACTCTACGCATGAATCAGATACTCTGCACAATAGCTATGGAGCCTCAGTCAAGAACGCAGCTCACAGGGCTCTCTCGGCGATTTGCTATGATTTCCGTGAAGAGTTGGCCGACACTCCTTTTCGCTATCTTCCTCAGCGTCGCTCCGGCACTGAGGTATCAATGATAGCGTTGGGAGGCAATGGAGACCCCACCATCCGCACCCTCGCATGCTACGCTGCAGCGCTAAACACGGAGTATGCAAATGCTACGGTGGAGTTGGCAGAGTCGTGTGGCTCAGCAAGATGGTCAAGATCCACCCATCCCACATGAAGACATCCCCTTTTACCCCCCTGAGTCACCACCCCGCAAGAGGCTTCGCCACGACGCTCCCAACTTCGGCACTAGGCTTCAGTAGATTAGGAATTTAAGAGTTTAGTTTAGTTTCAATAAATTCGTGTGCTACATTCGTGTGAGGTCGAATGTGTGCTTTTGAATTCTTGCTTGTGTGAACCATGTTTGATTTGGAGTTTTGGTTGGTGTGTACTTGGTTGTGGAGTGATGACCACAATCAAGCAAACAAAAATTCATGAAGTCATTAATTAGTTGGGTCATATTTTGGTCTTTTAGTTAGTTCTCAGTTTTAATGCTTTATCTATCTCAGTATTATCTATCATTTGATTCTCGTATTGCTGGAAATTTTCGCGTCATGTTCTGACCTACCTGTACTATTTTGGCGATTTCTGGAGTTATACAATTCCGATTGACCTCAAACCAGTTGGGTTAGTTCGAGAATTTGATGGATGAGTTTCTGTGATTTTTCCGTGATTTGTGGATATCTGTACAGAGAGTAACACACCGAAAGTCAACATGCACAGAATCTGTTTTCACAGCTTGACACAGGGTGTTTCATTATTTTGTATCTAGAGCTACAAAACTCCCATTGAGGTGATTCTAGTTGGGTTGGATGCACGATTTGATCAGTTCTGAGTTGTGAGGTTTTCGTCAATTTTGGATACACAGTTTGGGTGCTATGGTCGAGTTACTGGGATGATCAGAATCTGTCACGAACTGAGCATGTTAATTTCCATCTTTTCCAACTGTTTTTTTTATTTATACACTGTGATACTATTATAAGCTCATGGATAGTGTATTAATTCCTTTTGTTATCTCAGTAATCATTCTCTGAATCACATCTTTTTAATGCTCAGATGGTTACCACCAGGACCGGAGAAGGAAGAGACGTTCCCAGTCAGAGGCGCGCTCACGTGGTGAACCACCAAGCTCAAGCACCGCCACCCAATCCACCTCCCACGCCGCCGCCCAACCCCGCAATGGACCTGGCAATGCAACAGTCCATCGCGATCAGATGCAGTTGGTTCGTCAGCTCACTGAGACAGTGGCCAATCTACAGGCGCAGCAAAATCAGTAGCCGCCAGCTCCACCACAACAAGTTGAGCCACCCAGAGACAGACACAGGGAATTTCTGAGCCAGCATCTTCCCACTTTCTTCCATTCCTCAGATCCCATGGATGCAGATGATTGGCTGAAGAATGTCACCAAGAAGCTGGACATCGCTCAGTGTACATATCGTGAGAAGGTTCTGTATGCTTCAGGAAGATTGGAAGGACCGGCATCTGACTCATGGGATGCATATGTCAATGTGCATGCTACCCTCAATGTCATCTCCTGGCAGGAGTTCCAGGATGCATTCCACACACAGCACTTCCCTGCTGGTGTGATGGATCTGAAGCAGGAAGAGTTCCGGGCTTTGGAGCAGGGAAACATGAGCATCTACGAATATCGGGACAAATTCACCCAGCTGTCCCGTTATTCACCTGAGGATGTGAATACTGATGTAGAGAGGCAACACCGTTTCCTGAAGGGGCTGATAGGAACTATCATGTATTAGTTGCAGAGCCATACCTTCCCCAACTTCCAGACCATGCTGGATAAAGCTATTGGGTGTGAGAAAACACACAAGGACATGAGTGAGCAGAAGAGGAAAGCTCAGTCCTATCAGTCGGGGCAGTCTAACAATGCCCGCCCTCGCTACAACCCTCCGCAGGGGTATCAGTACCATCCAGGGGGCAATGGTGGACAGTATTAGCAGAGTCTACCAGTGCAGCGTTCTGGTCAGAAGTATCATCAGCAGGTGCAGCGCAGCCCTATCCCTCAGCAGAACCGGCTGAGCAATGCAACGGGTACACCAGCGAGAACCATTCCTGCTTGTACACCCACCAAAGCTGTTGTCTGCTTCAAGTGTGGGGAAACTAGGCATTACTCCAATCGGTGCCCCAAGACCAACTTCCAAACTCCACAGCATCAGCATACCAATGGTCAGAAGAATGGGCAGTCTGCTTCGCAAGCGCCAGCCAACAGGGGTCAGCAGAACTACGCACAGGTGAATCACGTGACGGCTGAGTTGGCTCAGGCGGCCAATGATGTGGTGCTCGGTATGTTCCTTGTAAACTCAAAACCTGCTGCTGTTTTATTTGATTCTGGAGCATCGCATTCATTTATAACTGAAGATTTAGTGCTAAGAACAACATATCTAGAGGGCTATGGAGAACTCACTTAATAGTACATTGTCCTCCTGGTGAGATGAGAGCACACAAATATGCCAGATGTTCCACTTAGAATTATGGGGAGAGATTTCCTAGCTGATCTAGTGGTCCTGAAATCAAATGAGAAATCAAATGTTCTTGATGTTATTCTGGGGATGGATTGGTTAGCAAAACATGATGGGGTCATTCGGTGTGCCAAGAAATCAGTGCTACTGACCAGCCCACAAGGAGACAGAATTGAGTTCCTGCCTGCTCCAGCGACTAGTGATGGTATTGTCAATCAGTTGAAAGGGAAGTCTCTAGAAGATATCAAGGTTGCATGCGAGTTTCCAGATGTCTTTCCTGAAGATCTGCCAGGTATGCCACCTGACCGTGACTTTGAGTTCAGTATTGAGTTTTACCTGGTACTGCAACTATTTCAAAAAGACCATATAGAATGGATGTTAAGGATTTGACATAACTAAAGAAACAAATAGAAGAACTTGAAGCTAAGGGGTTCATTAGACCTAGTTCATCTCCATGGGCAGCTCCTATGATTTTTGTTGATAAAAAGGATGGAACTAGGAGGGTGTGTGTAGATTATAGAGCTCTTAATGAGATGACTATCAAGAACAAGTATCCACTCCCTAGAATTGAGGATTTGTTTGATCAGATGAGAGGTGCCAAGGTCTTCTCCAAGATTGATCTGCGCTCAGGCTACCATCAAGTGAAGATTCAGAGGGAGGATATTCCCAAGACTGCTTTAATTTCCAGATACGGTCTCTATGATTATCTGGTCATGTCTGTTGGTTTGACGAATGCACCTGCAAACTTCATGCATCTGATGAACAAGGTATTCATGGAGTATCTCGATAAGTTTGTGGTTGTGTTCATTGATGATATCATGATATTCTCTAAGAATGAGGAAGAACATGAGGAACATTTGAGGCTAGTGTTGCAGAAGCTACGGGAACACCAGTTGTATGCCAAGTTCAGCAAATGTGATTTCTGGTTGAAGCAGATTTCTTTCCTTTGTCATGTCATTATAGTTGGGGGTATCATGGTAGATCCAAGCAAAGTTAGTGATGTGCTGAAGTGGGCGCCGCCTCAGAAAGTGTCAGAGATCCAAAGTTTCTTGGGGATGGCAGGTTACTACCGCAGATTCATTGAAGGATTCTCCAAGACTGTTAAGCCTCTTGCTGCATTATTGGAGAAGGGAAGAGAGTTCCAGTGGAGTGATGCTTGTCAGCAGAGTTTTGAAGAGCTGAAGAAGAGATTGACCACGGCCCCAGTGCTAGTGATGCCTGATATTCACAAAGGGTTTGATGTGTACTGTGACGCTTCACATCAAGGCCTTGGGTGTGTGTTGATGCAAGAAGGCAGAGTTGTGGATTACGCCTCGAGGCAGTTGAGGAAGCATGAGAAGAACTACCCTACTCATGATCATGAATTAGCTATCGTAGTGCACGTATTGAAGCTTTGGAGGCACTATATGATTGGGAACAGATGCCAGATTTTCATAGATCACAAGAGCCTGAAGTACATTTTCACTCAGGGGGATTTGAATTTGAGACAGCGCAGATGGTTAGAGCTGATCGAGGACTATGATGTGGATATTCAGTATCACCCTGGGAAGGCCAATGTGGTTGTAGATGCTCTCAGTTGGAAGAGTCAAGTCAGCATGCTACTCGGACGACTGAAACCGTAGTAATTGTGTTGGGAGATGGAACGTCTCAACTTGGGAATTTGTGCCCATGTTGAAGCAGTGACTATGGATGTTGAGCCAACACTGGAGCGAGAGACCAGAGAAGGGCAGTCGGGTGATGAGAAGATAGAGGAAATCAAGGACTTGATTAAGTTGAGGAAGACTAAGGATTTCACTGAAGATAAACAAGGAACAGTGTGGTGTAGGAACAGGATTTGGGTGCCTGAGATTGATCACCTCTGTGAGACTATATTGAAGGAGGCACATGATTCATCTTATTCGATCCATCTTGGATGTACCAAGATGTACCAGCATTTGAAGGAAAGGTATTGGTGGTATGGTATGAAGAGAGATGTGGCAAAGCACGTGGCCTTGTGTGATGTTTGCCAGAGAGTTAAAGCAGAACACCAAAGACCTGCAGGATTACTTCAGCCTTTGAAGATGCCAGAATGGAAGTGGGAAGAGATTGGTATGGATTTCATTGTCGGATTACCTCGTACTCGTTCTGGCTATGATTCCATATGGGTGATTGTGGATCGATTGACAAAGTCCGCTCACTTCATTCTAGTCCAGACAAATTATGATAGTGCTAGATTGGCAGAGCTGTATATGTCCAGAAGATAGTTTCTGATCGGGGTACTCAGTTCACATCACGCTTCTGGCAGAAGTTACATGAGTCCATGGATACGAAGCTTAATTTCAGTTCTGCTTATCATCCGCAAACAGACGGACAGACAGAGAGGACCAATCAAGTTCTTGAGGACATGTTGAGAGCTTGTGTTTTGAAGCATAGCGACAACTGGGAACAAAAGCTTGCCATACGCAGAGTTCTCCTATAACAATAGCTATCAGGCTAGTCTCAAGATGTCACCCTTTGAGGCTCTGTATGGTAGGAAGTGCAGAACACCGTTGTACTGGAGTCAGACTGGAGAAAGTACAGTCTTTGGGCCACATATTCTCCAAGATGCTGAACAACAAGTGCAGATGATAAGAGATAATCTCCGGACAGCACAGTCTAGGCAGAAGAGCTATGCAGACACCAGACGGAGGGAGCTGACATTTGAGGTGGGTGAGTTCGTGTATCTCAAGGTGTCGCCTGTCAGAGGCCTTCGTAGATTCAAGGTAAAAGGGAAGCTGTCACCTCACTTCATTGGTCCGTTCAAGATCTTAGAAAGAAGGGGTGAGCTGACATATAAGCTAGAACTGCCGGCTCGTTTGTCAGATGTACACAATGTGTTCCATGTGTCCCAGTTGAAGAAGTGCTTAAGGGTACCCGAGGAAGAGTTGCCTTTGGAAGAGCTTAATGTGCAGGATGAGTTGACTTATACAGAGCATCCAGTTAAAATATTAAAGACTTCAGAGAGGGTTACTAGAAACAAGGTGATCAGGATGTGCAAGGTGCAATGGAGTCACCATTCAGAGGATGAGGCTACTTGCGAAAGAGAAGATGAGCTTGTTGCAGAGTTCCCTCAGTTGTTCCCAGATCTTTCTAAATCTCGAGGACGAGATTCTCTGTAAGGGGGGTAGGATTTGTAACATCCAAATATTATTCATCACAAAGAAATCAATATAAGCAACCTTTATTCTTAGTTTATTGTTTTAAGGATATATTTGAATTGAGAATAGTAAATCTTGCCCATAAAAGAATGAACATCACTTCAATCATAATCTAATATGTTTATGTTGCATTCATGCTGTTGCATTTATTTTTGTGTGAATTTTTGAATTTTAAATAAAGTGCTAGAATAGTTTAAACAAAACCTTAGTGAAGTTAAAACATTCCCAATCTTCTATTTCTCCTTTTCTAGCCCATCCCGAGTCTCCTTTCAGTTGGCCCAGTTTTCCTTCGCGTGGCCCATCAGCCAGTCGCCGGCCCAGCTCTCCCTCTTCCCCCTTTCCTCTCTCTCTCTCTCGCTGCCAATGGGCCCCACCTGTCGGCACCATCTCCTACCTCGAGTCGGGCTCGAACCGGACTCGCCCGAGCGCTGCATTGCGCCACACCGCACGCGCTGCACCCAAACCACGCTAGCCGGGCCCGCACGCTAGAGCCGCCACCCGCGTCTATAAAAGGCGCCGCCACCGCAACATTTTTGCCCGTGGTCAACCCTAGCCGTAGCCGCCACCGAGCTCGCCGCCGCCATTGACGACAGAGCTCCGTCGCCGCCGCCGTTCCGCTTCTCCGCAGCCTCCCCGTCGCCGCGCTTCATCTTGAAGCTTCGCCGGGAGGTGAGGAACGCGCCATGCCTCTCTTTTTCCTCAATGCGCGCCTAGTACACCTAGCTGGCGTCTCGCCATGGCCGCCGTAAGCCTTTGATCGCGGCAAGCCGCGTCTGTTGCCCAATCCCTCGCGTTGGACCCCTAGATGTGTTTACTATGTTCCAATCTATGTCTAGGACTTGGAATTACTCGTTTTGGTCACCCCTAGCCTCGGTTTCGCTCAACTCTGGTGACTCAAGCCGGCCGCGAAACCCTAGCCTTTAGATCCGAATCCGACGGCTCGGATTAGATCTGACCCGAGTCAACAAGGGTCAGTACCGGTCAGCGTGCCGCTTTTGCATGCAACCCCTTAGGGTTTTGTAGATTCAAACCGCGGTCCAGTGTAGTACAAAAGTAATTAGATTTAGGTCCTGTTTTATTCCATTTAGCCCTTGTACTTTCGTAGATTAGAACCCGCCATCCTAGGATGTCTTTTTACTCGTTAGCCCTTTGGTTTATATAGGAAATTATGTTTAGACCCTTCGGAACCTTCTGTTTAGGTCCCCGGAAGTCTATTTTCATTGCAGAAAAGCCCCTGAGTCCTATTTTAAGCCTAGTTTCATCATTTTAAATCCGTTTTGAGAGATCTTTGTGTCCGTAGGTTCATATTTGCTTGAACAGTAGTGTTTCATATATGTTTACGTTATTTTAAAGTTGTCTGGTGTATTGTTTGTTTACTTATTGTATGCTTGTGATGTGTGCGTGTAGAGAACGTTTCGTATGAGGTGGACGAGCAAGAGCAGTACTACGAAGAAGAGCCACTCTTTGTAGCTGAGGAAGGTAAGTGGATTTCCCCCCTATGCATTCTGTTTTGATGCCAATTAACATGTCATTACATTAAAGTTTATTATTATTTATGTCTTGCATTAATTTTGATGGAAACCTATTTAAGGATGCTTTTATTCTCATGCCCTGATATACTTGGGTTTACATTCATGTTGGCTAGCCACGCTAGTTGCAAAACTTTGGGCTTATGGTGGGTCGATACTTGAACAATTGATGAACATGATATGCTTATGATGAACTGGTTAAACAAGATCTCTATTGTAAATTGGAACATGGAGCGGCCACCTGGGATTATTACGTACAACCATACTTTCACATTGCTCTGATCTTGGCTGCTTGTGGTGGGTTATTGGGTCCGAAGTTTTGAGGAGTGGCGAAGGAATGCTTCGGCTTCCAAAGTACCACCGATACCGGGGAGCAGACATATACATATAGGGACTCTTTGGAAAAGCCTCGTAGTGAATCCTACGCCACTCACCTATGAAGTGTTTAAGGGCCTTGCAAACCCGGGCGAGAAGGAAACACGAAGTGTAGTGAAAGTGTACAACCTCTGTAGAGTGTTAAAATCTATTGCAATAGCCGTGTTCGCGGTTATGAACGTCTTGGATCCTCACATGATTAGTTTATCAAAACTTTGAGTCAAATTGTGGTTACTTGAACATGATGATGATGGTACTTATGATATTACTATTTAATTGGGTTGGTATATACTTATACTTTAGTAATTAGATGCTTTCTTAATAAAACTTGACCAGCTAAAATGCTGACAGCTTAAACCAAGCCTCTCCTTGGTAGCTTGCATCTTTCTCCCCACTTGTTGAGTACCAACCATAAGTATACTCATCCTTGCTTACTTTGGATCAGAAGGAGGGAACGGTGCAGAGTACATTAGTGATCTAAATGATATATAGGCGAGTGCTGCCTGTGGATGAAGTCTACATCACCGGTGCCGTTTATCGTATATTTGTTTAAGACTAACGTGTCGAACCATTTAGGCCTTTGTGCCTCATCGAGAGTGTAATAAATACTTTATTTAATTCTTACGTTAAAGTACTGTTTTATTGTTATTCACTTAATGTCGATCATATGTGTGTAAATTATGATTCTGACGCAAATAAGGGATGCATTCGGTTTTCTCTCTAAAACCGGGTGTGACAGGCTGGCATCTTGCCCGCCGTAGATTACCTAAAAAAACATTCGAATGGAACAGGGTTCTTTCTGGAGGAACTCATACATCTACAAATTGGTTGGAGGCTTGGAGCTGCTATGGGAATATAACCTAAAGCTAACCTGCAAGCCTAGCTGTGCCACAAATTAATCAGATGGAGCTGCAGCACTTGTCTGTCCGGAACGCCACGCACACTACAAAGGCGTGGTCAGCCCACTGGTCCGTGTGGAGGTGTTGGTCACCCTGAGCTGCACCCTGCTCACTGTCCTCATCTTCTTCGGCTCCAGCTGTCGCAACAGCCGCAGCGTGGTGTTCCGCTTCGTGGTGTGGGCGGTCCTGATGCTGAGCTACCCGGCGGTGTCCTACATCATTTGGCTTATGCAGTCCGGCTCCTTCAGCCAAGCAGCTGAGGATCTACGTCCTCCTCCTCTTCTCCTATATGGGTACTGGTTAGAGTGGCGCAGTGGATTCCAGCTTGACCCGTTGTACACACGAGTCGGTGCCCCATAGCCTAGTCCACGTAGCCCAATATTTCCAAGGCCTCAGGCCTAACTCAACCCAAAAGACTAGCCTGATAGCAGGAGGACTGCCATACCTTATATGTTATGCTTCCCACCATCAATTACCGATGTGGGACTAAATCTAACAATCTCCCCCGTCACGCATCGGGCCCAAATCTGCCATCACAACCATCCGAGTGATCTCCCAAAGAAGTTATCCCAGGCCCCGGGTCCAACTCTCCAGTCACAAGCATCCGCGTGACCCTCCGGAGACGTTCACGGGCTCCCTCATCACCATGTGACCTCGGAGATGTTAGCGATTTTTCAACCTTCGGGCCTGATACCACTTGTCAGAGTGGCGCAGCGGATTCCGGCCCGACCCGTTGTACACACGAGTCGGTGCCCTATGGCCTAAGGTCCACCGGAGCCCAACACTTCCAAGGCCTCAGGCCTAACTCAACCCAAAAGACTAGCCTGATAGGAGGGAGGACTGCCATACCGAAAAGACTCCACCATCAATTACTGATATGGGACTAAATCTAACAGTACTCTGCACCGGCAACTGACTCTGGCTCCTAAGTGTCGCCAAGCCCGGGATACACCTACTGAGGCTAATCTCAGATAGCCGGGAACACGTCCTCACCGCCTGACAACTGGATCATCTCCAAGTACATGGGCAGGGGCGTAGCTGCGTTGCTCACCATGGGTGCAGCTGCACCCCCCCCAAAAAAGCAAACTAGGTTATTGCTTCTAACATTTGGCCCTATATGCACCCCCTAATCCCCATGTTCTGCACCCCCCCCCCCCAAAAAAAAGCTAAAGCCCGGCTAGAATAGTCTTGCCAAGCCAACAGGCAACAGGAGACAACCACACTCTTGAACCAGACCACGTACAATGCATTTTTCTCGGCTCCAGTGCATGTACGTGGTACGCGTTTCAGCCTTCCGTGCTCCATCGTTTCACGACTCTCTGTCTTTACTCTTGGGTCCAACTCCAGCACCACCGTGCCCCAGCTAGCAACAACATTGCTGCAGCATGCTCTGCTCTTATTTTCTATGTTGAGAGAACATAGTAGTTATGCAGTCATCGGTGAGAAAGACATGAGCAATAACATTATTTGCTATGTTGAGAAAGAACTGATGATGATACTCGCCAATAAGATAGTAGTTCATAGTTTCACTAAATTGCAAAGTCGTAGATTTGAGATAAAAATTGAAGGTAATGTATTATATTTGAACATTTGATTATTCTTCCTCGGATATAGAAAAAAAAAATGAGTCGTAAGTCATTTCTTTAATATTTTTTCAGCAATTGACTCAATGATCTTTGAAGATTCAAAGGGCATGTTTAGTTGTGCAAGTTTGCACAAGAAATTTCACACTCAACTGTGCCTCCTCTCACGCGACACGCTGCTCAGTGGCAAAATTCCAGTGCGAGGGGAATCTACTGAGCAAGGCCTCAGGCAAGTTCAAAGATCTCTGCCTCTTCTTTGCCCTGTTCAAGCTGCTCCGACGACGCCTCTATAAGAGCCCGCTCCACGAGTCCGACGACATCAGGACGTTCGACTTTTTCCTCCGGGGCATTGCCAGCGATGACCATAAAAGGATGTTCCGAGTGGTCGAGGTGGAGCTGGGATTTCTCTATGACTTCCATTTCAACATGGTCGACAATGCTGTTTGCCTTGGAGCCCAGTGATGTCAACACCCGTGAGGATCTGTTGGGCTTGGAGCCCAGCGAGGTCAACGCCCGTGAGGAGGGCCATCCTTGCCGACGGCATAAAGCTGGCCCGACTGATATTGACCAGGATGACCGACGAAGACATGGAACTGCGGCGGAATGTGCTGGCCGAGATCTGGGTCGGGCTGCTGCTGACTGTGACGCCCTCAGATAACTCGTCGGCCCATGTCCAGAAGCGGATCACGCACCTTTGGGCTCTGTTGACCCACGGCGGATTTATACAGAGAGGTCGACCCTTGGGGACTTCGGAAATGCAATGAGCCTGAACATTAAATGTTGGTCGTGGCCACCCAAGCATTTCCAAATCTTTTTACTCCTTTACAAGGATTCCAATTGTAATTCCGTTTCCTTCCATGTGTCTTCTTTATAAATAACGGAAAATTCGGGCTTATTCCTCACGAGAAGGATAATCAGTTCAGACGTTAATACACAAAGAAATATATTAGTATGTAGACCGTAAAAATTTAACTGTAGAATCTAAGTCTCAAATGCAGACAAATACATCGGTAAGTTGGTTGGAGGCATGGAGTTGCTCTGTTAATATAACCTACATCTGCAATTACATAACTCAGTTATAGCTCAGACTCGATTTACATCAATCAAATTTGTATAACTGCAGGAAAAAAATAAAATTATCAAAAATATCAAAAAATTTACCAAAAACTCACATGGAACGATCTATGCGATTGGCCTATACAAAATGTTTTGAATTCAAACTTCAACTTGACTGTTACTTCTATTCCAAATATAACAAGATCCTTGTCAAACATAGAACGCTTCCTCGGAGATGCTAGGTTTTGTGCATCATGTGTGACAAAAAGTGTGCAAAATCTTCTCAATTATTTACTACATCCTACGCTCACGATATCATGAGATCTGAATAAATCTCACGATTTTCATACTTTGTTTGATTTCTTCAGTCTTAAAACAATGCAGCCACACATTTGAGCTGATGTTTCGTCAACAAGCCCCCTGTTCGGTTTGCTGGGCTGGTGTCCTGCTGGCTGGAAGAAGGTGGAGGTCCCATGCACCAGTGCCTCTCCCTCGTTCTGTTCAGCCGCTCTCCAGCCCTAGCCCCAGCCACTTCAGATCATCCGAACAGGCCCAAGATGTTTGAAATTTCCTTTTAATTCCTAGACAAGGCCTCACATAAGACTCGACTAAATGAAAATAATTTTTTATTGATTTTTTCATTTCAAATTTTTTCTGTTCAAATTTGATTTATCCCAATAATCCCTTTAAATGGAATACATTAAATAAATATAGTAAAAAGGCTGGGGAGTGTACCAAATTATAACATGGTGTGTTATGTACAGTACCGGGATAGATGAAAAGGTTAGAAGGTCATATGAGCAAAAAAAAAAAAATACGTTTTCGAGTGCTGAAGCAAAATACTCGGCAAACTGAGCCTTCGCCGTGTGTGGTCAATAATCCCTCGCCAAAGGGCTAACGTATGGTTGCACTTCAAAATGGCCAGTGCACGAGCGGGGCAAGTATGGTCTTTTGCCAAGTGTTTGGTTTATGCTGTGTGCCTCTTTGCCACTTTGACGATGTCTAGTATTTGGCTCTCAACAAAGGGTTTCTTTGGCGAGTGCTCGTTATACGCGAGTGTTTCTCAGCGACACTTGGCTCGATGGAAAACTCTCGGCACAAATTCAGACAGGTGCCAAACGACCAGTTTCCAGTAGTGATTAGTTTACAGCTTGGGGCAGATTTCGTTCTCAAATACCCAGGAGAGCTGCGCATCTTTGTATTAAGAAGAGAGAAAACTGGTCCCTTATAAACACTGCCACCTCAGATGTGAGGGGCTGAGAGAAACTGAGTTGTGACTTATACAAAAACACACACAAGACTGAGGCCTGATCCTAAAAAAACTAGCTTACCAGCTTGGCGCCAGACAGTTGAAACTGATGAGTCAGTAGCTATTCAGTATGATTTGTATACGAGAATTTTAAAGGTAGGTGGCCGAATTTAGATAGGCCCATAAAGGGGCGAGTTCAGTTAGGTTGCGCCTTTTATTTTAATTTTTTAAATTGATGTCGCATTTAATTACATTCCATTTCACAAAGGATAAGATAATCTCTTCCGGTGTTTATTTCAGGCTTTCAACCCACAGGCACCTTGTGTCCATTGTCCACTAGGTGCTTAGGCCACAGAAGGCCCTGAGGACGAGATCAGGAAATTTTGTTTGATACTGCAGGCGTTATGCCTCGTGCTGTTGTGCCACCGCTGACTACAAACGTTAACGCTTTCAAATTTAAGTTCTATGGCTTTGTAGTGACTATATTTTTGCTCAATCACAAAAGGAACAAAAAATGACTTAAATAGCCAATTTCCTTATCCGTAAACAAAGCCACTTTCCTTACATCCTTTGTCATTGTACCACTAGTTTCATTGTACACTTTTAGCCTCAGATGGTTTTGAAGCCGGAACGAAAGAGCCTTAGCCCCCCTTGGTATTGCAAATTGGGACTAAAAGATTAAAATCCATGAAAAACCCGTTACTTGGGTCACTTTTAGTTCTGGTTATAAACCGGGAGTACATCAGAGGCCACGCTCAGTTTTAGCTTCGTCGTTTCCCACGTTATGGAGAGAAAGGCGCTACTTTTTTTAATCTGCCCAGAAGCCGTCTTATTTTTAATTTTAAGTTACTGGAGAAGCTTTGCGTTTGGCCTGTAACATCCAGAATTTTCTGAAAGACCAAACTTGTGTTTTTCTTAAGAAAAAGGCAAAAAAAAAACTGCAGAACGTTGACCAGACAAAGAAGAGAAGCAAAAAGTTGATTTTTAAAATCGTTGCTCGGATGGATGATTGGATAGTACGATTGTGTAGAGCTCGTCGAATACTCTTCCATTTGACTACTGACCCAAATGCATCATTCAGAGTTCGGATCATGAAGTAATTGGCGTTGCAAGATAAACCTTTACGGAGTGTACAGTACCTTGAACAGTACCTGATGACCAGGACCCCTTTTATCTCCATGTCGACCCTTCTCCCTCTCCTATCCAACCCTATCGTGCCCCTGCCCTTCCTCCGGTCTGTACGTGAACTCCCCCCTGCGTCTTCCCTGATCTGAGAAGAGAAGAGAAGAGAAGAGAAGAGAAGAGAAGAGAAGAGAGGAGGGGAGGAGATCATCGCCGTCACCGTTGGCCTATTCTTTTTGAAGAGAAAACCCTAGGTAAGCTGTGCCTCTGCACTAATCATGTTTCTCCTATGATTTTGGATGTTTTAGCACCTACGTGAAGCGGTGTTCGTCGCCGTTAAAGGTTAAGGTTAAGGATTTACCCACGTCGTTGTTCTCAGCACATTGTTGATCTATGCAGTTTTCGTTAATGACCATTTTACGTGATCTTACTTGCCTAAAAAAATCAATAGCCTTGATATGAGTTGTTGGAAATTTTGTGCCTGTTCCATAGCCATAAATAACTTTCCTATCGGATTTATAATCAGAGAGATATCATTGTTTTACTTAGGCAGTTTTTCAGTGTCGTAATTCTTTGCAGATTGTCATCTGGTGAAGAATAGGAAAATTAAATGACAGAATTTGATATTTGGATCCGTAGAGAAGTTGTATGAAATTTTGTAATGTTTTTCAGAGATTGGTAAAGATCGAATTTATATCAATTTCAGAGCTCCAGATATATCTGTTTCATTGGGGATGTTCTGCTGTGGTTGTCACATTTTCACATCAAGGTTCATCTGGAGATTAGCCCATGTTAATGATGTTTTCAGTGTTTATGGACAATTACAAAGATGCATTATTTGAATTTCAATTTCAGTTAGTAGAAGATGTAAATTTTTGGTGGTAAGAATTGACTAGAATTGTGTGTGTTAACATGAGGATGTTGGTTTTGGGTGTAGGAATGATTTGATTGATGTATTTATTTTACATATATGTTTATGTGGTGCTGAGATATATTTGTGAACAGGCGGTGCAGCTTCAGATCATGCTTAGCTTGCTTTCTTGTGTTTTTGGTCGAAGACAAGTAAATGTAGCGGTAGTTTTGCTATAGCTTGACTTATTGTTTATTCTACCTTACACATTAAAATTCAGAACCTTGCTCCAACCAAATTAATATCACTAATTAGATACTAAATTAATTCTTTTAATCTTCTTATGGTATTATATGATAAGAATCATCGTTTATATTTTCATCATGAGGTAAGTGGTATGTTTATAAATATGATTGTGTACGACACAATTGAGGAGCTCTCTTGCAGTTGCATCATATCATTGCATTGCACATCATTCGTGTGTTGCCGCTTGCTGTCCATTCGAACATGTGATCTCCCCCTCGCACACATCTGTCTCTACCACTACACCATAGCTTCTCATGTGTCCATTTCTTGTTTTGATTCCCCACATATTATACGAACCTGAGCGTAAATTGCTTATTTGAGGCCCTAAACGAATTCAAATTAAAAACTTGTCAGGCACAAAGTTTCATAACTTTTCGAGATTTACAACTTTCATTTTAGTCGTTTCTCCATCTGAGGTCGTCTACAAAATTTAAATTTCAAATTTAAACTCTTTCAAACTTGTCGTCTAAAAAATTTGAATTTCAAATTTAATCTCTTTCAAACTTGCTTTTTGTTGACAAGAAAACTACAAATTAAAAAGATTTGAACTACAAAGTTTCATAACTTTTTGGATTCACAACTTTTGTTTTGGTAGTTTCTCCATCTGACAAACCGTATTTTGGTGATTTTCTCTCCCATAACAAGCTTAACAAGCTGTCATGCTTTTTGGCATCTCTTCGCCAGACTTGTTTGGCAGTCCCATTATGGTGGTTAACAAGGACGAATTGCTTGTTCGTAATTGTATCACGCTTATTGTAAAAAATGGTTTGTAAAGAATGGGAAAGTGAAGACGTATTTACTAGTCGTCATCTAAGGAAAGATATTATGCGATGAGGATAAGTCATGAGCTCCTGATTTCGGGCTATGATGTGTTCATCTTCAGCCAAAGGGTGCTTAGACCAGCTGGTCAAGTCACTCCAGCGGCACCGCTCAGGTCATGAGTTCGAACCCCAGGTGGGGCGAATTCCAGCCCGAGGGTTAAAAAAATTCCCTCGACGGTCCCATGTGCCAAAGCACTGGTTTAGATGGCGTCCAAGGTCGGCCTGAGGACCGTGTATGGCCCAGCCAGGTAGTCTCACGGGCTAAGCCTCCCAGTGTTAGGGCGGGACCGGGGTTCGGGGGGAGAAGGCCTTCTTCTTAAAAGTAATGCCTGAAGACGGCTTGCCCCTTGCAGGTCGAGTTTTTTTTTATGTGTTCATCTTCAAGAAAAAGTTTTTTCTTGACCGAGTGTTGTTTCTTCAGCTAACACTACAAGAAAACCCCCCTTTAGATATATTTTATTTGTAATGCCACTTGAAAGAGTTTCTACGCCCGGCTATACATACGTATATTGATACGATTTTAAAAACACGACAACGTGAGACGATATTTATTACGCTTTCAACGCAATAAGGTATGTAAAGACGTTAAATGACACACTTTAAAAATCATCTCAATTAGCCACGGTGTTACACACGCTTTTAATCATTGCTATCATCTAGATACGTTGTAAAGCGCAACAACTAATTGTACATATGGACCTAGAGACGCTTGTTGACATGATACTTTAAATTTATCAAAATGATACATTGTTGACATGCTTTTGACTATGTGTACATGATACACACGATTAAAGTGTATCAAGTGCATCACAAAAGCGTTTCATAGGCCTTTAAATATGTTATTTGGTGTGGTACAAAGGATATTGCACATGAATAACATTTGAAATAACTTGATTAGCATAGTGGTTTAGACAAGTGGTTTGAGAATTGGAGATCACTGGTTCGATTCCCAAACCAGCCATTTATTTTTTTATTTTATTAACACATAGTTAAGCGTTACTATACTGTGTAACTACATCAATAGACACAACTTACATATGTGTCTATTCAAATGTATCTTTTTATTTACATATGCATCTAACATGTCTAGAAAAGGTCTTTCCTTACCGTGATACGCTAAACTAACTCATCTCTATAAAGCCTGGCACGGTCCATACGAAGACGCTTCTAACACGCTTTATGAAAGCGTGCCTACATGGCTATAGATACGAAATAAAATGTGTCTAACTCTAAATATAGCGTAGCTACAAGGGGGGTTTTCTTGTAGTGTAAATTATGTCTTAGTTAATTGTCAGATTGTGCTTGTCAGATTGTGCTGATAATTGGATCTAAAGTACAGTATGATCTGTCTATTTAATCTGTCATTACAAAATGCCTTGGTAATGTCTGGTCTTGTCGAATACTATCTAATGCATTTTAATTTCGTAATCGGCAAACTAGCGTTGGATATGGTTTTTGCTCAATCATCTGCACCTGAGTGGCACAATGTACCTGGCTTAAACATAACTTATGAGAAGTTTACTGCTGGACATATTTTTTATTTATAAGTTATGAGCAGTCTTTTCTATAGCTCACAAGTATATGATATGATTTTAGGAAACCCAGCTCATAGTTTTAGTAGTTCAGAACTGCATTCCATGTTCTACCTTGGTTGCCTGAATTCACATGCATATTCAGAATAACCCCTGATGATCATGGAGAGGCCCCTTTTCCTTCTTCTACTTCAGAGGTACGATTATAATTTATAGAGTAAAGTCACTGGCGGTCCCTAAACTATTCCCGTCGTGTCATCCAGGTCCATGAACTATCAAAACGCACGTTTAGGTCCCTAAACTATTCCCATCGTTTCATCCAGGTCCATGAACTATTAAAACGCACGTTTAGGTCCCTAAACTATTAAAGACCGACCAATCCAGTCACGGCCAGCGACCGAAGGCCGAGTGGCGTGCCACGTCTGATGGCTTTATGCATTTACCCCCTGAAAGGATTCCTCAATGCCATTCAGTTCCTACCAGCGTCGCCGCTGCACTGCTAGGTCGAATCGTCGCTGCCGCCGCTGACGGTCGATTCGCCGTAACCCTAGCCCGCCCCTCTCTGTCGCTGCCATTCTCCCTGCTACTATCTACCAAGGAGCAAAGGAGAATGGCAGCGACAAAGAGGGGCGGGCTAGGGTTACGACAATGCAGCGAGCGAGAGGTCATGGGTTCAATTCATACCCCACGCATTTACACATAATAGTACGCATGTGGGGTCCCTCTGGGTGGTACAATTTTTGTTTTTATTTTTTTGCCTGTGTAAGCCTTTAGTCCTGGTTGGTGATATGGTCATATTTAGTCCTAGTTGCTCACCCAGGACTAAAGGTCTGTCTTGGTTGGAGCACCGAGAGCAAAACTCTCTCTCTAACCGGTTTGATTGATGCAATTGAAAAGAAGGGCCACATTAATTTACGTCTGATAGAAAACCCCATTTGGCTATGTAAATTTTTTGCAGTGCAGCCTTCGGCCAAAGCTATACAGTTTAGCAACATATTGTAGTTAAACTATTTTATATATTGATGGTTTTGTGGTAAATAAAAAACAAAAATGCACGAAATGCTTTATGCATTTTCAATTTAAGCCTCAAATACAGGTACATCAATAAACAGAACAGGCTACGATTGACAAGATCAAAACATATTTTGCCAGTTGTTGGTTGTTAAATTGAAACCTATCACTCCAAGGGTAGTTGATGCCGTCCTGGTACTGAAGTTTTCTACCATCTCGTTTGATACTGTCGAAGCCGACGCCAGCTATATTGTTACGGTGCTATAGATGGCGATGGCGAAAGGGAGCATTTACATTATTGAGGTAGCGAGGATCATAAATAACTATAGATGTTGACGGTGAAAGGGAGCATTGACGTGAGCGAGAGGGTATTATATAAATAAGAATCGTAGTTGTCAGTGCTTTATATGGTTTACACGGGCTTATTTGCCCATAAGCCTCCCATAAATATCTCATGAGCATAATAATTGCATGGCCTTATAATAAGCCTATATACTACCAAATGTCCTTCAATTTTTTTTTTTGAGCCTAAATGTCCTTCAATTCATACACCTCATAAATGCACTTTTGTGGAGGATGCGTACGGCCAAGTGATAGTTTTTGTGTTTTGACTAAAAAAATAAGCGCATATTGGCTTATGACTTATGGAGAGGCATATGGGGCTTATGGCTATAAACTAAACAGGCCCTTAGACATCTACAGTAACAAATTGGGCTATAAAAATGTCTCTTCGTGAAACCCTTTGCAAATGGAGTGATTTGAGGCCTTAAAATTACTAACATTGTGTGCAATCTAGAAGGCCAATCCCAATATTAGTGCATTGGGCCAATCCTAGTGGTAGTTTCATAGGAGTTTCATGCGCATTAAATAGCATGTCAATAGAAATTTAGCATGGTATGGCATGAAATTTAAGAAGAGAGAGGACGAACCATTTTCATCGAGATGAAATTATGTATGAAAGCGAAACATGAAATTAGGCACTGGTGAGATTTCATATACTGTTTCGTAGCTTTCTTGCTTATGTGGCATTCTTGAACATATCAACATCAAACCCTTCCATTGGGGATTGACCTCGTAGTCATTAATTAGCTAATATTTTGGACAATTTGGTTTCATGGCAAGAAATTAAAGAGGCGAGTATCCTGACACCGTCGACACTAGCGGCACATGCTTGCAAATTCTGAAGTTCCAATTTGGTCAGTCGACGTCGGGTATGATGCTACGTGATGCCCCTTTTTATTTGAATAAAGTCATGATTGATATAATTTAATTTTGGTTGGTCCACTTCTTATATTTTTTGCAGTTTAAATATATACGGATAATGCATATCATTAGCTTGTGCGGGGACAAAGTCGTATCACAAGATACATTCCTGGTTAGCGAAATCCAATGGCTGAGTTGCTCGACACTTGCGAAGTTACGGACGTATTTTCAACAATTGCTATATTTCCTGAACCAATAAAGGGCATGTACCTATCGTAATTGGCGGAAGCAGTCCTATATATGTCGTCGCTGCCATTTTCATAAAGTCAATTTGTAACAATTGGCAAGAAAGATTCAACCAGATCGATGCAAACCTACTATGCGCAACGCGGCTATATATTTGAGATTCCCCGACTCGTGAAAGTCTAAAACATTCCAGCATCGTATCCTGAGAAAGAAAACAGCCTTACCAGCATTAGCCATGGCTCAAAAGAACTCTTCGTCCTGGTCCTTGCCATGACCTGGTTATTCACCGGAGCCATAGTTAGTACTTGGACAGCCCAACAGGGCCTACAGCTCGACTGACGACTACACAGTGGCATGAGTACCAGGTGAGTTAATTTTTACGTTAAGTAGAGAAGAGACTTCCCATCCCCACCCTTTAATCTCAGTTGTCTTCGGATTCAGGACTAAAGCATCTTTAGTCCCAGATCAAAAAATACAACCATGACTAAATGGTGGGAATCCAAATTGCATAGCCTGTGGGTAGACCATTAGTCCCATTTGGTGTTACTAACTGGGTCTAAAGGTGACCCTTGAGTCTCCATTGGTGATCGACTCCAACAGGGATAAAGGCTCAAAGAGCTTTAGTCCTGGTTGGTGATTTCAATGGGGACTAAAGGGTTCTCCACGGGTTGGTTCAACCACAAGTGTTGGATAGGTAGGGTGCTAACACTACTAGAAATCAGAGCTTTAGTACCGGGACGAAACAGGTACTAAAGATGACATTTAGTACCGGCTGGTAACACTAGCCGGTACTAAATAGTTGTCAGGCTATGCAGCGGGGGCTTGACATTTAGTACCGGTTGGTTTTGCCAACTGGTACTAAATGACTTTGCGTCAAAAAAATAAAATCATCCGTGGAGTGAACTGTTGTTCATGATTCATAAAATCCATTCACAAACTCATTTCAATTCATTACATGTCCTGAAAAGCTTTTCAATTAAGACATTTAACAAGCCAACAACAATATTTACAGACACAGAATCCATAAATTAGTTACTTTGAGTGATAGAATACAAGATGAGTACATTACAATTTACCAATAGCAGTCTGCTGTGGCATTACCAATGGAGAAAAACAGGATAAAAATTGACTTGAACACCTTCTCCATACGGCGCCAATCCACGTGGAGAGCAGGCAAATCAATGAGAGCAGGCCAAATCATAGAGAAATCGAGCAGCTGAGAAAGCTACCAGAACAAAAAAATACAAAACCATGAGAGCAGGCCAAGCCACCTGAACGCTACCAGCACCAAAAAAGAAATGCAAAAACATGAGAGCAAGCCAAATCGAGCACGGACCTCAACATAAAAGTGCCTGCGACCTCCGCCATTCCTGCGGGCACACTCCGCCGTGCCTGCCTGCAGGCCACCTCCGCCCACAGCTCGCTGCGCTGTGCCTGCGAGGCCGCCGGCCAACTCCGCGCTCTTGCATCTGCAGGGGAGGAATAGAAAAAGATGAGCATACAGATGAATCTGAAGAAAGCTAAAAAGAGATAAGGATGAGAAGTAGCGTGAGGGGAGAGGGAGGATTAAATAAAAGGAGAGAGAGGGCCACCAACATGCGGGAAGAAGCGTTCTATACCGGATGGGGTCTCCCACCGGTACTAAACGAGCGCATTTAGTACCGGCTGCAGCCACCAACTGGTACTAAATGTCACGTACCGGCCGGTGTCTCTAGCCGGTACTAAATGAGCACATTTAGTACCGGCTGGAGCCACCAGCCAGTACTAAATGGCGCTGAGAGAATCTTCATGTTGGCCTCGGGTCCCTCTAGCGCCATTTAGTACCGGCTGGTGTTACCAGCCGGTACTAAATTCTCCCTGTGATGTCGATGGAGGCCTGTTTTGCACGTTAGTACCGGCTAAACTTGCAACCGGTACTAACTTGTCAGGGATGAATGTTGGTTTCTCTAGTAGTGTATGGAAGGTTTGTGTGAGGCCAGAGGTCGTGGGTTCAAACCAGGGTTCCCTAGAAGTGGTAGAAGTTTGCATACAATATTGTAAAATAGATGACCCTCAATTTTTAGGGACTTGACTACACACTTCAATAATCGTTCTTCCTGTTTCGTGAAATTAAAAGCTCAACCATCCATTTTAGGGATAAACCCTATAGGAAAGTTAAAAACTGAGAAAAATCTTCATTCCCCTGATTCCCTCAGTGGTATATCACTTTCCACCATTTTTTTCTAGACAGGTTAATAAAAATTTCCATGTGTGTTCCTGCAAGAAACGTCACAATGATGCATCAACAACAAAAGAAACCTTAGTTCCAGTGGGACGAAAATATATATCCATTGAGGGCATCTCAATTTGTACACTAGTAGAGAAGAGAATTTTCATCCCCACCCTTCGACTAAAGCCTACCTAGTTCTGGATAAAACAACAACCGGGACTAAATGGTCGGAATCAATATATCGTATAATCCATGGGGGAGGGGTGCTTTCATGGGCTAAAGGCTAAGGGATTTAGTCCCGGTAGGTGAATGATGTGTCATTTCTCAAAAGTGTATCATTTCTCAATCAACCACAAGTGTTGTGTAGGTGGGGTGGTAAGGAAGGAATGCACGAGGCCGGACGTAGTGGGTCCAAACGCCATGGGCCACGTACACGCAACCAGGACTATAGGGGGGTTGGTTCCCAGTAGTGGTAGAGCTGTGCATAAACTAAGCCATCCGAGATGATTCTGAATTTTTAGGGACTTGACTATAGACTTCTAATAGTAGTTCTTCCTGTTTCATGGAATTTAAAGCTCCATCTCCACGACGGAGGTTATCGGGCAACAAACTATAGACTTCTAATAATGGTTCTTCCTATTTCATGAAATTAAAAGCTCCATCTCCACGTCGGAGGCTATCGGAGAACAGAATGGAGCCGGGTGAGGAAGCTGGTGTCATTGTTTCTTTGGTGCTCATTATCTGCTTTGGCACCTTGCTTTGGTTTCTGCAGCAACGCCGCCACATGCAAAATAGCCTGCGAAGGCAGCAAGAACTAAGTATGTTTACCGAAGAGCCCCAAGCTCTAGACATGTTGCAAAGGCAGCAAGAACTGCGTATGTTTAACGAAGAGGCCCAAGTTTTAGGCATGTTGAATGATGTGTCCCTGGATGTTGAGTTGTATGAAGGGAATGTACCGAGGCAGTTCAAGTACAGTGAGTTAGCTGTTGCCACTGGGGAATTCAGTGACAAGGAAAAGCTCGGTGAAGGAGGCTTCGGGTCCGTGTATCGCGGACACTTGAAGGATATGAACCTTCATGTTGCCATAAAAAGAGTGTCCAAAAAGTCTTGGCAAGGCAAGAAGGAGTATGAATCTGAAGTGAAAATCATTAGTCGCCTGAGGCACCCCAACCTTGTGCTGCTCATTGGCTGGTGCCATGATGAAGGGGAGCTCTTACTTGTCTACGAGCTCCTACCGAACCGCAGTCTTGACAATCATATTCATAGCATGAGCACTGTATTATCATGGCCAGTGAGGTAGAACAAATACATGCATCTCTATTTTGATTTCCCTCGATATTTAAACATAATACTTATGTTTACTGCCTTATTCACTGTATTCAGGAAAGAGATTGTGCTCGGAATCGGTTCCGCGCTGCAGTACCTGCATCAGGACTGGGAACAATGTGTTCTACACCGTGACATCAAGCCAAGCAATGTTATGTTGGATGCATCCTTCACCCCAAAACTTGGCGACTTTGGACTTGCAAGGCTCGTCGACCACGGCCAGAATTCACGCACAACGGCGCTTGCCGGTACAATGGGGTACATAGATCCTGAGTGCTGGCATACCGGAAGGTATAGTACAGAATCTGACATCTACAGCTTTGGAGTTGTGGTTCTCGAGATCATCTGCGGTCGGCAGCCAATCATGTCACTTGCAGAAATAGGAGACTCCAACATCCATCTTGTGAAGTGGGTATGGGAAATGTATGGGCAAGGATGGATAATAAACGCAGCCGACGTGAAACTCAATGGTGAGTTCGATGGCATAGAGGTGGAACGCGTGATGGTCACAGCCCTCTGGTGCACCCACCCTGACCGCACCCTTAGGCTCTCGATCAGACAGGCGATGAACATCCTGCGGCTAGAGGTACCATTGCCGCACCTCCCAGCAAAGATGCCGGTTGCAACATTCACGGCACCAGTTGAAAACGTGCCGTCTGAAGCTGTGACTGACAGCAGCAGCAGCACTATGAGTGCCAGGACGCTGAATAGGTTCTCTTCATTGTTGAGATGACCAGTAGCATTGAAAAGGTATCTTAGATATTTGTAGTTCCACCGGAATGTTTGGCAGCGTACGTAGGGCGTACCAAAGTTATCGAGGCTTATTGTGCGAAGCAAAAAATGAGACCCTACATTTAGAAAATACAATAGATCAAAATGTGTGGATTTCATACACTAGCTGAAACTGAGCTTTAGTACCAGATGCAAAGCCGATTTAGTACCGGTTATATAATGTAACTCAGGACTGCTCATGCCTTCTTTGCTTCTTGCTCTATTTCAACACTGGAATCATGCTCTGTAACTACAAGACACAGTAACCACACGACAAAGTAATAGGCGTGATTTAAAGAAAAATGAAAGCTAAATCATGAATAAAGATATAAATACATCATTGCAAGGTCTTGTGTTTGTGATAAAAAATGGTGCGAAATAAATAAAATAGATGAGAGCTTGAGTGTACGATAGATCTAATTCTTTTCTTGCTTTGACGCTGTCATGGGTGGTGTCACTCCACAGACGGCTTCGGCACTAGCGGCTGTCACATTGACTCGTCAAGCTGTATATTGTGGCCAAGGCGAATGAGTCTCCGCGCGACTCGTTGGGGCAAGGCTGTTCCGTTGAGTATTCTACGCAGCTTGGTTCATAGGCTTTGAAAATAATTTTGGGACATGAGCGCTAATAATCGAATCGACGGCCCTGAGTTTACGGTGCCTCCGGAGGATGTCGTGCTCCGCCGGTAGCAATGTAACAAGGACGTCTGATCCATTGTGTGCACTGCAGCAAAGCATGGCTTCCAAGGCGTACGTTTTTCTCACGGCATAATTGACTAACGTCTCTATTCCCCTTATGCTAAGGCGTTGTTTCAAATTGCCTAGTTACACGAACCATTTAAGGGCGTTTTTTGTAAAGAGCCTAAGAAGCAGGTTCCTTTCAAGGCAATTTTCTAAAACGCCTTTACACAGAGGCGTTTTTCTTAAACGCTGTACAAAAAAGAAGGTGCCCTTTGCATAAACGCCATCAATAGTCTGGTACACACTTATTCAAAACAAGCCCTGTATCATCTTTTAAGAGGAAATCTACACTTCCAGCACTTGTTGTTTGCAATTTGGTCCAGAAAAGCAACAGCCTCCTCTTGTGAACACAGAAGAGAAAAATAAAACCAATTTCAAATCAGCGTCAGCTGTAGGGTTCGGCAGATCCACTGCCGGGATCCTTCGCATCACCGGCGTTGGGATCCTCCGCCCGAGATCCTCCATCAAGCCCCTGCCAGGTTTGTCACCACCAGTCAATCTCGACGTACTGTAGCCACCAACATGAGTTCGCTGTCCTTGGTGCTGTGGATCTCCCCACACGTGCTGCAGCCAAGGTCTTCGTTTGTACCACCGCATCCTTCGCCCTCGCCGTCCCGGACGTCCTCGTCTTGCCGAAGGCAAGGTCCCCATCTGCGCCACCAATCTTCCTAATATGGTGATCTCATTTGGCGGCATCACAGGCGAGGATCCCTCCCTCTTATTCTTATCTCATCACTGATGTTGCTATGTGTTGAATAAATCGTAATCCCCTAACTGATTTTGTTTTTTGTCTAAAATTGTACTGTTGTGCAATTATGAGTTCCAAATTCCTTGGAGATTTAATTGTTTTAACATTTGTTTGGTGTTGTGTGCTAGTTTAGTTAGATGTCTACACAGAAATTAATGATTTTTTGTTTGCAATAATCTTTGTTCTCTGCTGGGTATAGCTATGGACAAGGCACGGATGAGAGCACATAGGTAATACTAGTTTCAAAGTACTTTCCAATTTTAAAGTGAGCTAATAGGTCAATCTAAACATTATTGTTCACTAATATATTATAGGTCCACGGAAGAGTATCATGAAGAAGCTAAAAAATTTATAGAATTTTCCTTTTGCAAGTAAAAGGAACAAAATAGGATCCTTGCTCACGTAGGTTTTGCTGAAATGCTTACTAGTTTCTAATGGGTTCATGGCTGGGTATAAATCAAGGATTCATCGTAAAAGAGATCATGGGGTCCTCTGATCTAGCTGTTGCCTGAAGCTCTTATTGTGAAGATGGCAGAGGTAGAAATGATGAAAAGTGCATGTGGTCATCTGATCCAGCTGTTGCCTCAAGTTCACATTGTGAAGATGGCAGAGGTAGCAATGATGAAATAGACAAGATGATCTTGAAGGGCTTTGGATCTATGACACTTCTGCTCTTGGGAGGATGAGAGTTTGATGGAGGAGTTAGATGTTGATCCTAAAACATATTATAAGCTAGTCAATTATGGCATTAAAGAACTGTATCCTGGCTGCCATTTTTTGAATCTGCATAGTTTCTTATTAGGCTTCTTAATATAAAGTCTATTGGTAAAAGTCTTCAACTTCATCAGGCCCTACTTGGTTAGACCATATCAATCATTTAGTTTGTGTTCCTTGTGTTTCACGTATACGCTGCTTTTATGAAACATAAAAGAAAACGTCCATTTTTTACCATTGATCTATCAACATCCTTTGATTTCGGGCATTCAACTCTAAAACTGGGTATTTATGGCTATTCAATTATGGAAACCATTTACATTTAGCGATATAGCTGTTTCATTAGTGGTTTTACTGTTGTGGACCATGAGACCCACATGTTAGCATCACCTTTTTCCACAACCCTCTTCCCAAAAATATAAATTCGCCTCAGCCACCTGGAGCACCTTCACCCAACCCCTGTTCAATCTGCTTCTCTCCAACCTCTGCTCGGTGCAGTTGTACAAGCAAGAAATCGACTGCCTCTCCTTCCAGCATACCAGCGGACACAAATTTGATGTGCCAAAGGTCTTCTCTGACTCCATGGGGTCTCCTAAATTGAGCTCACCCAGATCCCGCATTACGACAGGTAGATCAAACTGTCTTTGGAGAAGTGTGGTTCATGGTGTCCGGTACCAGTGCTGGTGTGGAAGGTGTCGACACGGACCATGGTAGGTCTAGGGCCTCGACGCGGACAAGAGCTGTGTATGTAGTTCTGCTCGTGGTTCTTCTTCTCAATGTTGCTGGCTTTCACCCGCTCTTGCTCCACGTTCACAAGGGAGCTCTAAGCCACATTCAGAGTGGATTTGCGTCTTTCTGTAAACATTGCCGAGGAGTAACAGAGCAGCCTAGATTCAACGGGCAGCGGGAAAGTAGAGCAGTGTTTGCCATAGTTACCCACTGGAGGCTAGAGCTTGCTATCGCCATTAAGAACATGGGGGACAATGAAACTCAGATGGCTGAAGGAAGAAGAAGGAACACAGGATGATATATGGGACCCATTATATTTTTCATTCATTTGCTAAACGAACCTTTTTTGGTGATGACTCATCCCACCTTTGCCAATGTGGATGGTTTGACAAGTGGGACCTGCTGTGAGATATCCTAGAACTATATGAAAACAACCTTTGAAACCATCTTGTGGCTAGATTTATCTGGTTTCCATAGTTGAATGGTAAGAAATACCCAGGTTTTAAAGTTTGTTGGTCAAAATCGAACTCGAGTAACCGTTTGATGGCTAAAAATAGAAACTCATATTTTACATTAGGCTATCTCAGATCAAATTGAATACTAGTGCATATATAAGTGCAATATGGCCTATTTGAAATCCAGAGCAGCGTGTTTTTTTCTCTTTTTTTCTCAAATTTAATGGATCTGTAACGACATGCACTTCATGTGTCGATTACACGATGACGAATATCAGCAGCTACTGTGTGAGCATCCGCAATATGGCCCTTTACCCCTTGCACTGGAAGTAGTTTTTTAACCACTACCCACATAGTACATTTGCATCATTCAGTTAAAAACATTATTATAGAAGAAAGTGAACAACATTGTGCCTTTGCTTGCACAGGGCAAAACTTAATGGCGCCCGTCAGCGAGCATCCCCTGTGTGGAAATTTGACATGTGTTGTCACCCAGCACATGGCAAACAGTCTTTTGTTACGTGCCCTTGTTACACACGGCAAAGTCTAACGGCCGGCGCTGCCCACTGCCACTGTCAGCCTGCCATCCTCTGTGTCGTGCTCGTCTTTGCGGTGTGCTTCTGCTCGTGCACATGGCAAGGAGCTTGTTTGCCACGTGACCAAAATAGTCAAATACTCGGGCACCCCCACAAACTAGGAGTTTCTGGTACTGAACTCCACCATAGAGTTCAACCTTCTGTTGTGCTAAATCTCAGTACAGCTCATCCTGCAGCTATTTCCCCAAATCTGCACGCAGCTAATTTTCTATGGTAACTGCTGTTGTGTTAATCTATCAACGTCTAGCTCTGAGGTTACTCTCATATAATCTGCAGCATGTCAATGGAGGGGTCTTCGACTCCTTCTTTCATTGCACAGCATTTGTGTCTCTCCCAATGCCTGGCATTCCCTCTGTTCTAACAGTTGAGGGTTCTTCGATTCGGTGGGTCAGGTCTTTTCTCATTTTGCTCTTTACTCCTTTTCGGAGCTAGGAGTATGAAAACGTGTACTTATAGCCCAAGAAGTGATACACATCATATTTTTTTAGATGTAGTGGCATCCAATTAGGATCTCATGGAACGGTTCACTGCTGCTATGGAGACAATTACTTCTTTCAAGGATCATACTACTACTGATGGTAAGTCCATAAGCTGTTAAAGTGTTAGATATTGTGTCGAATAATTGTACGAGTCCGGTTACGATAGAACTTGGAGTTGTATTTAGCAGCATAGGGTAGAGTTCGTGTCAAACTCTGTAACCTGCACCTCCTCATAAATATGAGGGGAGGGCTGTTATTGTAACCATGACGACATAGTGACAGGCTCACAGGGGAGAGGCGGCACGATGCCGGGACCCCGGAGCGACCGGTGTTGCGGTATTGGGGAGGAGCGCCCGTAGTCATGCCCCGGGGATGTAGGCTCAGGCTGAACCTTGTTAACAAACATCGTGTCTCCGGTGTCGTCTGTGATCTTGCATATTTGTCTCGGTAGTTCCAATTGACGCATCCGCTGGTGGAGATTAGTGGGCGGCTCATCGCCGAAAGGGCTAATTCTCTAACAATTGGTGTCAAGAGCTATGGTTACTTTGGACCTAGAGGTTATGCGAAAGATCACCTGGAGTTGCGAGGGTTTATGTATCTACAACGCGCCGGTATCAATACGGTGCAAGGTGGAGCATGGCCGTGGTTGGAGTTGTCGTAGAGGATGGCATGGATATCAACGTGCAGGCGTCAAGGCCGAAGAAGGCTTTGGAATTGCGTTGGTAGCAGGCAAGACAATTTGTCCGTGGGCCGGCACGGATGCACAGAGCAGCGGTATATCGGCGAGCACATGTACAACACGGATGCATGTGGTTGGTGGCGCAAACGTGGCACTGCAGAGGCCAGGATGCGCTAGAGTGGTGCTGTACAGGAGATCCAAGGCGTGTGCAACTCAGATTCGGAGGTGTTTACGGCCCGTGAAGCGTGCGTACGTGCTGGAGGAGGATACTCATGTTTGTACACGAAAAGGCTTAGCGCTTGGTCTTCGAGGTGGAGATCACATAGGCAAGGAAGGAAAAAAAGAGTGAGTACGTGACGTGAGGCAACCAACTTGTCTCGTATGGACTCTGGTTTCTTATTTTCTTTTTGGTTGCCAACAAGGTGAAGCCATGTATGCACAAGCGTATAAGATGGGTACAAGGTTGGTGTTCGGTAATGATCGGTAGGCACAGTGGTCTCTCGACATGCAACGATATTAGTTGTGCAGTATTCGACGGCAAGTATGTTCTGTAATGAACAGACAGTCCACGACAATGGTGGATAGTCTGGCGATCAGCTAGCCACGTCGATCGGAATCAGTTACTGTGATGAGGCGTGTTGTGCATGAGTGTAGTTGGGTTGTGTGCACAGCGGAACTATAGGGCACGACAGGATGTCGCAGGAAGCTGATGAAAATTGCAACGGGCTGAGGAGACCATATCTCAGAATGATGTTGCAAGCTCGTGTTGGCGACGAGCAGAAGCTATCGATACTGTTCAGTCATGGTGCACATGGTGACTGATGGGAAGTTGATGACGGTTTTCAATGGGTGCTCAGGAGCGACGGAGTCGGTAGTAGATTGACATGGTCGAGGTGGAGCAGCTCATTGGAGGGTCTATCAGTGATGGATAGACTGAGCCGGACAGTCCACGAGGCACATAGTGGATAGTCCAGGATGACTGGCGGATAGTTCACTTGGAGAGTGAACATACCGTGGTGCATGGCGGAGAGACTGGCGGCAACAGGCCAGTCAGACCACGGGTCAGAGGCGACGACAGGATCAGCGACAACGACATAGGAGTGTGACGGCTGATGGGGTTGTTTTTCTCTGTGGCGTGGCGACACGCAGCGTGAGCTCAGAATGCAAGATTGCATGGGAGGAGTTTGTGTGCTTCCAAATCAGCAAGGGCGCGGATCGATTCGAGTTGCACGTGCGGGGTTCTGAAGCAAGAATCGAATGGCGTGGAGGTATACCAATGGATGAACTGGAAGGAAGTATAGACCGCGTTGTCTGTACTTGCAACTGGAGTAATCTGGTTGGTTTGGGCTGCAGGAGACTACAGTGTAAGATATCAGGCGTAGTATGGCTGTGGTAATGGAAGAGCAATGTTAATGTGGCAATTTCTATATGTGACTCAGATAACGATTGTGAGGTTCTTAGTATTGTTTGTGCAGTCAGCTAGCATGGTGTTAGATTCAGTTTGCTGTAAAGCTGAAGATAATCTAATTTTGCATGGCAGATTGTGGTGATATAAGAGAAGGTGCACAGTTCCAGGTGGAGTAACGGAGTTAGAAATTTCAGGGATAGCATTTGCTTCTTCGGCCAGCTCTTGATAGGGCAGTAAAGGCAACAACTCAAGTCTGGTGTACATGGAGGTTCGCACATGACGACTTCAAGGTGGCGGAATATTCGCCAAGGTGGAGTTTGTTAGATATTGTGTCGAATATTTGTAGAAGTCCGGTTATGATAGGACTTGGAGTTGTATTTAGAGAATAGGGTAGAGTTCATGTCAAACTCTGTAACCTGCACCTCCTCATAAATATGAGGGGAGGGCTGCTATTGTAACCATAACGACATAGAGACAAGCTCGCAGGGGGGATGCGGCAGGATGCTGGGACCCCGGAGCGACCGGTGATGCGGTATTGGGGAGGAGCGCCCATAGTCATGCCCCGGGGATGTAAGCTTAGGCTGAACCTCGTTAACAAACATCGTGTCTCCGCTGTCGTCTGTGATCTTGCATATTTGTCTTGGTAGATCCAATTGACGCTTCCGCTGGTGGAGATTAGTGGGCGGCTCATCGCCGAAAGGGCTAATTCTCTAACATAAAGTAGGTCGCCATTTTTAATATCCTTGTGATGGTATCTGACAAGCATTAGTCTTAGCAGCTACTCCCTCCGTCCCGCAAAGACTGTCATCAGAGGAAAAACCGGTACCCAATGCAGCACTATATAACTAAGGAGAGACCGCTAGGTTTCCCTAATCAAAGTTAATCTCGTGTTAATCACGAGTTAGCCTATAGGGTTCACTAGAACCCTAATCCTATCAATCACTAAGGGTGCTGGAAGGTGTGGAAGCTCGGTGTCCCAACCTGCATCAACATACAGGCGTTCTGCTACGTCTACTTCCTCTACGGCTCTACGGCATGTACATCTTGTTAGTCATCCACCAAAAGGGATGAATCTGAATGGTAAGTCATAAGTTTCACCAAATTCCGTATTAGATCTAAGTGCTAGGTGTGGTATATGATAGACTAGATGATTCTGTCAGTTTTATGCTTAAGTTTAAGATCAATTAAATCTAATATTCACATGTGAAGGTATTTGGGTAAAAGAGAGCTAAAGTTGGAATTCGATCGAAGCGGCATACCTTCTTCATTCTCTTCCGGGTTCAATCGATCAAGTTGGAATTCGATCTTGATTGTTTTCACCCTGTCAGGCTTTCCTTTTGTACCACTAGTCTTCAAGTCCACAGGTTAGGACATGAATCTATCGTGGTTTGGTTAAACACAATCATTCCTGTAATTTTCTTTTCCACGGTTGACCTTTAATATATTCTACTCCAAAAATATGGTCAGTGGTACCTCTGTTTGCAGAATTCTGCTTTGACAGATGGAAATGAACACAAAGGCCGATAACTGCCAAATGTGCCTAGTGGAACCCAAGATATTATACTTTATTTCAAGTATTTATATAAAAATATAAAACATCCTCGTGATGCTTTGGAGGTTTTTTTCGTGAAGATGATCCACGAGATCTTTTAGGTATCTCCTTTTCCTTGGTGCTCGCTTTGGGATATTAGCATCCACAACGTGGCCTTTTCTCCGCTTACATTGGCCGTAGATGTTGCACATGACGCCAGTTTGTGAAGTTTTGCAGTTTGCACCATCACCGCTCTATTTGTTGATTTAGTTTAGATTTATTTGTATAGTAGCAATGGGAAAATTGGTTTGTGGCATTGAGTGATCACCGTTTTAGAAAATATACCATCGAATCGATTCGGTACACTTTAATACCACTGAAAGGTCATGCCGTTAAGAAATTTATCATTCCACAACATTTTCCATCCAACAAATCATCTTCTTTGTTAAATTATTTCACCTCGGCCCTGATCCGTTCCACTGCCTGGCATGGAGGCCCTGCTGCTGGTAGAACAAGGCCCGCTGCACACGCCTAAATCATAGCTAGTTTCTATTCAGATGAATCGGGTTACACCTAGTCGCACAGCTGCTTTACCATGCTTGGCTGCAATTTAAGCCCAGTAAAAAAACACCGACAGTGAAACACTGACACCTGGCCGATGTCTCTGGCTCGTGTCGTGTTAATCTCTCCCCCGTTGGTTGTGCAGCTGCTCTCCTGAAATATACTGTTTGTCAGATCCATCACGGAGCTCAGGCAACAAGTTCCCATAGGCTGTATTTGCAAATTTCCCATGCCTCCTAATCCCTCGGTCCAACAAACCATCGAGGGCTCTTTGTTACGGGTTGCTCTGATCCCTATTCAACTTTCTCTGATTCGTAGCCTAGGTAAGGGCAGTACGAAATTACAGCATAAGAAACCAAAACAGGAGCTGCACGACTTTCTCTGCGCAGTTTAGTTTGGTTGGGATGGAATAGCATCCAATTTTTTATAGGCCTAAGGAAGAGTTTGCTGCTTGCTATAAAAGAGAAACCGTGTAATGGGAACCTGTACAATATCAAACAATATTCCTTATATCAGTCCTTTAAAGATTGGCGCTACACTGTTGACGTGAGCCCATAAAGGCTATTAAATGAAATGGGTTTTATTAGTAAATTTGTCACATATAGTTTTTGCATTCTTATGAAAAACTATATTTGTGACAATAGGTAGCTTTCCAAACATATACACTATACTAGTTGAATTTGTGTGGTCCATGACTCCATGTGGCTTAGTTGTAGTTAGTTCGGTTTGACCTGCCATGAGAGAGTATGAACGCAAGCTTATAATTCATCTCATTCCAATAATAAGAACCCTTTCATACAAAATGTGAACCGACAGGACATTTCAGTTTTCAAGGAAATTGTGCTGCATGTACATAACATGGACGAGGATAAAGCAGAATACCCAGCGACGACATCTTCTTTGTCCCAAAACACTCAAAAGTGCTGCTGCCTTTGTCCTTCAGTTCGCGCCAAGCCTTGAATTGTTGTATATTGAACTAAGCTGATAAATCTTTTCGCTCTGATTACTGTGCCTTACATAACAAATTAGTGTTGATGACATTATTTCCCTCATGGAAAATTTGATACTTTTATCTGCTGCAAATTTTTTTTATATGGATCGGAACAGCAGGGGCAACCCCTACTGGACAGATTTATTTGCATAATGTAACACAGATGGCATCGGAGAAGACATTGTGTGAACTGTCTGTGTTAAAACTGATGGTTTATTCGTATCCATGGATGATCAAGTTGACATCGTGAGTCCTGAACCAGCAGCTCTCCAAGTAGCAGAAGAGTGTCACGCACGGACTTCACAGAGCTCGAGTAGCTGCGTCTGGCGAAGTCCCTCAACAACATGGTCACTCACTCAGATGCATACTATCGTGCTCTTGAAGGTTCACTTCGCAACAGCAAACTGAAGGCTCCTATTGTGTTGTTGCACTGGGCAGCAGAAACGGGCGCACATTTTCGATTTCCCACGGTCGTTTAGTCCACTCATCCTCCTCCCCATGCTACACAAAGTGGAATTCAACAGGAAAAGGACCTGAACCTGACCTAGAATGCGGCATAATCTAGTGATTTCCATACTTACGCAAGGTCATTTTGTCTGACAGTTCTGTTTCTTCCCCAACGTTATTACCATGTTAATCTTATGTCTGGCTGTAGCCAATTGAAAAAAGGTCAAAAGGGAGAAGGTAGTATCAAGTGTAGAATATGTATTTCGTGACTCTCAGAACACGTCATGTTTTTTGTTGCTTGTTGTATATATATAGATTGAGGGATGTGAAATATTACGAAGAGGATAGAAGTATCATGCTTGTGTTAATCATATAAAGCATGGAACAAAGAAGCTTGTTGCGTGGATTTATTGTCAATACCAGTGGGCATCCAATTCCAAGATCGCATTCCGTAATTCAATTTTTTTTTAAGGATGTAACATTAGAAGAAACAAACTTCTTCCTGGTATTTGTCTTGCCATACCACAAACATGTAGTCCTCGACATTAATATGCACAAGATTACTGTTGACATTGATCATTTGTCAATTTAAGTATACTATAAATCGTTTTCTGACAAAACTAGAATTATTTTAATGAAGTGCTACTTAAGTAATGATCCGATGCCAAGCGTACATGTCTTCTATACTATAAAATGGAACTAAATGGGCTCTGATTGTAATAAATTTTCCTCTTATAGTTTATTTTCCTTAAAACCAATCTTTTAAGTACTCCCTTTGTTCTATGTTATTAGTCATCCAATGTGCCATTTTTGAGTGTCTAAATTCATAACATCTTCAATGAATTTGGTAAAAGCCAGAATAACTAATAATTTGGAACGGAGGGAGTAGTAATTACTTGCTCGGCAGTGAGAGGCCTGCACCTGTTCTTCCAACTAATTATTTGGGATATATGAGTTTGGAATACACTTAAATTAGGCTTTACTGTGGTACATTAATCAGAAAATATCATGCCAGAGACCATGCTTTTAGGCCGCAAGATAGGTGCCCATTAGGAGATCTACTCTACATTTAACTAAATGGAGCGATATGTTGTCCACCACTTTCAGAAACGTTTGGACTAACTGTGATGTCTACACCTTTTGTGACTACCTCTATTTCTATAACGTAATTATATACGGTGTTTAGTATATATTTTGCATTTATATTGCAACTTATTCCTTGTGATTCTTAATCTACTTATTTGCAAATAAAATGAATTAAATGGTTAATTCCATAGCATACCCCAATTGGGTTAATTACTTTATGTGCATTTCATGTCAAGATCATCATTATATCGTGTGGTCTACTAGCGGTGATTATACTAACCCCAATATATGGATTCTCGTCCTCCTCAATCTGGAGGTCCAATGCTTTCTTTCCAGAAAATAAGGATCCCGACAATTAATTCGACAAGAGGTGAATGTCAATTCACATAAGAAAGAAAAGAGTAATGCGAAACCCAAGATTGATAATTGTTGTTAATTACAACGTGCATTTTGATAGAGTGCCATACATCCAAGCACCTGGTTATGTAGTAGAAATCCATAAAAGGATTCAAAGTTCCTTGTAGTAGATACGATGCACTCTGTTTGTGTGCTGGAATAAAGGAATTCTGGAACTCATCTTATTTTCTTGGAACTAACAAAGAAATTGTCTTGACAAAGTATAAGGTTGAACAACAGCTGACCCGAAGTACCAGCAGCAACAAGTCTCCTGCTGCCTTCCGCTCCTAGAGGAGTAGACATAATTAATTATTTCGTGGCTCACTGGTGTCATTCTGCTCTAAGTTATGTGGCGAACTGAATATCGGAAGCGATCAAATTTTTGAAGTGGGACTCTGTAGTCTCTGGAAGTTGTTTTTGTTGCTCTCACGGAAGATAATAGTGTGGCCTATCATGTTTCTTACTCAGATATGAAGCATCAAAGAACGAGGTTTGGTGGTTGCATTTATTTGTTACAATTAAGAGCACAGAGATCTACCTGTTTCTCACAGCGATGAAGTAAGAGGCGGAGGAGTAAGAAGGCCATGTTGGCTCAAGGTGGTGGTCCACATAGGCAGTCGAGGGTGGTTTGGACCCAAGTGACAGACTTAAATAGTTCATGGGGGTAAATATATACTTTTAGAGTTCACGGACCGAACCGGTACACCTCAATTAGTCTAAGACCCACAGTGTATTTTACTCTATTTAGAACTTGTATCGTAGACAATGACAAGTGAGCGAGCCGCAGCATAATTAATTGCATTATCAAATCCAAAAGTACCAACCTCAACCCCTAAAACTGAATAAGCACATTTCTGATAAAAAGAACATAGTTACGGTTTTCTGAACCTTAAGCTATGACCACAATTCTAACGTAGTATTTTTCATGATCTTAGCGAGGTACCACAATTCTAACATATTTTGCCCAAACATCTGAATCACTTGAGATGAATAACTTGAGACTCTAAAACCCAATTGTTGACGCTTTTTCTGGACAACACACAGCAACCACTAGATCGTGCGGTCGTCGGAATCAACTCTCGACGAACTCCAGTACAAAACCGGTAGGCCTGGTTTTGGGTAAAACCGGTACTCCCGGTTTCGTCGGGGTTCGCCGGAAAATCTAAAATCACCACCCCAGGAGGGACCCCGTCAGGGATAGTGCGTCTAGGGTTGCTCTGAGATCGGCAGGCCACTCAGAACGTCTTTGGTCGCCGTCGAGACGAAAGAAGAAAGCAAAAGGAGGTTGGAAAAGATTTAGGGTTTGGAGATAAAAGTAAATAATATATTTGATCGATTGTGTTCTGATTCCTCAATCGACCGCAACCCTTTATATTTATAGGGCGGGGAGGTCTTACCCTGCAAGAAAATCCTTTTACAAGGCTAAAATCTATCGAATTCCCTAATTCTCCTCGGACTCCTAGCAAAACCGGTGGTTCCGGTTTTGGGTAGAACCGGTAGGCCCGGTTTTCCCTCTGTCAGATTTTGTGAATCGCTACATGCCAATTTTGACCATCAACATATGCCCCCCTATTTTTTGGTAAAGTTTACGTACCAGAAAATATGCTTCCACCAAAATTGACCTAAGGGCAATGTTTGTTTCAACCATCGGCCATAACACATTAAGCGTCTTGCCATACACTTGGATAATACTTCTTCAAATATCTTCCATTGAGAGCATGAGGCAACATCTGTCCCTGCAATGTTTCTAGCATATAAGAATTTCCAAACATTACTCTCACCACCTTGTATGGACCTTCCCAACTTGGAGACCATTTACCAAATTTATTGCTCTTTGCCCCTATAGGCAATATTGTCTTCCAAACCAAATCACCGACTTGAAAAGCCTTCGACTTTACCTTCTTGTTGTATGCTCTAGCAACCCGGATCTTATGTTTCTCAATCTCCTTCAAGGCCTCCAATCTCTTATCAATAACTTCATCAATGTTATCCATCATTAAGTCATGATAAGCAATAGCATCAAGATCATTATGCTTAACCAACCTATATGCGCCAAGATTCACTTCAACGGGTAAAATGGCCTCTTGCCCATACACAAGGTCAAAGGGAGTGACCTTAGTAGCCCCATGCCTAGAGATCCTATGAGCCCACAAAGCTTCAGATAACAACTCATGCCAATGTCTAGGATTTTCTTCTATCTTCTTCTTAATGAGCTTTATCAAAATTTTGTTACTAGATTCAACTTGACCATTAGCTTGAGCATAATATGAAGATGAATTGAGTAATTTAATGCCACAAGACCTAACAAACTCACGTACCTCTTTAGATATGAAAGACGTACCTTGATCTGTAGTTAGAGTTTGTGGAATACCAAATCGATGAATAATATGCTCTTTAATAAACTCAATTACCTCCCGATGTATCATATTCTTCAAAGGAACTACTTCGGTCCACAACCACGAAGCAATGCCCTTTTGAAGATGAAGGATGAATTTTTCCAACAAAATCTAATCCCCATCCTAGAAATGGCCATGGCTTGATAATAGGATGCATCAATGCAGCAGGAACCATCTGAATATTTCCAAGTTTCTGACATTCTTCACATTCTTTGTAGTAACGAAAGCAATCGGCAATCATATTTGGCCAATAAAAGCACGCCCTTCGAAGAAGCCACTTCATCTTAGGAGCCGATTGATGTGTACCACAAATACCTTCATGAACTTCACCCATGGGCACCTTTGCTTGATCATTATCCACACATTTCAGTAATAAATCATCAGCCGTCCAAGGATATAACTCACCATCTATCAAAGTAAATTTAAATGCCCATCGTCGGACTTTTTGATCAACCTTTTGATTAGGATTCTGCAAATATTCAATCAAAGGCCTCCTCCAATCCCCAACGTCATCCTTCACTACTTCAGTAGCAATAACAGCCAAAGTATCATTCTCAACAAGAAACCCGGTAGTACCAATTCTGCCAAGGCAGCAAACCTGCCATCTCCATCCTCAAGCCGGTAGGACCGATTTACGGAAATTGGTAGGCCTGATTTTTCCAGCAGACAACTCTTAGCATCACAAAACATCGGCTTTCTTTCATGAAAATTTTTCTTCTGAACATTATAACCAGATGCTTGCTGTGCTAGAGCATTAGCCCTCGGATTCTCCTCTCGTGGTACATGATAAATAATAAATTCATCAAAAGAAGATATCATATCCATACACCTATCAAGATAAGCATTTAGAACTCCATCTAGACATTGACAGGTCTTAGAAACTTGTTGCACCACCAGCAATGAATCACCATATGCCTCTACATGCTTAACTCCCATTTCATGTAAAATTTCCAATCCGAATAACAAAGCCTCGTATTCGGTTTGATTATTAGTGCATTCAACTTCCAATCGGTTAAGAGCCTAAAAAACTACACCATTTGGTGATATAAGAATAACACCAACACCACAGCCACTTCTACAACCGATCCATCAAAATGCAATTTCCAGGGAGTAAGAGTAATAAGACCCACATCCAATTCAAGCTTATTATCAACCCGATGGTGTACAATAAAATCTGCTACAATTTGGCCTTTCATGGATTTTAAAGGCTCAAAAGCCAAATCATATTCAATAAGAGCATAAGCCCATTTACCAATTCGACCACATAAAATTGGTCTATGCAATATGTATTTAATTATGTCAGTGTGGCATGCCACTATACAAGAACCTGATAATAAAGTACAAGCATGATATAATGAAAGACATAATTTCTCAATGAATGTGTACCTTGTTTCGGCATCTAGTAATCTTCTACTCACATAAGCAATGATATGTTCTTTGCCTTCGGTTTCTTGAGTCAAAACAGCCCCAATAACAATATCCTCAGCAGCCACATACAATTTGACAGGAAGTCCCCTTGTTGGTGCCTTAATAACCGGTGGCGAAGACAAATATTCTTTAATCTTGTCAAAAGCTTTTTGCTGCTCTGCCCCCCAAGCAAAATCAACTTCATTCTTCAAATGAAGGTTAGGAGTAAAAGCACTTACTTTCCCGGACAAATTAGAAAAAAACCTCCTCAAATAATTCACCTTGCCCAAAAACTTCTGCAAGTCTCTCTTACACATAGGAGCTTCTACCTTCTTAATGGCATCAATTTCTTAGGATCTATCTCTATGCCTTTCTCATAAACAATGAAACCCAAAAACTTTCCAGCCGATACTCCAAAAGCACATTTAAGTGGATTCATTTTCAACCCATACCGACGCATTCTTTCAAAAACAAGCCTCAAATCAGCTAAATGAGAATTCAAACCGGCCGATTTCACAACTATATCATCAATGCATACTTCAAGAATAATTCCAAGCAAATCATGAAAAATTAAATTCATGACCCTTTGATAAGTAGCGCCAGCATTCTTTAACCTAAAAGTCATAACAACCCGCTCAAACAAGCCAACAAAACCTGGACATATAAAAGCCGTTTTAGACGTATCTTCTTCGGCCATAAAGATTTGATTATAACTAGCATTACCATCAAGAAAACTAATAACTCTATGTCCATAGGCATCATTAATAATCATATCGGCTATAGGCATAGGATATTCATCTTTAGGACTAGCTCTATTGATATTTCTAAAATCAATACAAACTCAAAGCTTACCTGTGTCCTTCTTCTCCATAGGTACAATGTTAGAAACCCAATCAGCATATCGACAAGGCCTAATAAACTTTGCTTCCAATAACCGATTAATTTCCTCTTTAATCCGGTCATACATACTAGTACTAAAACGCCTAGCAGGTTGCTTATATGGCCTAAATCCAGATTTAATTGGTAGCCAATGCTCAACCAACTGTCGGCTCAAACCAGACATCTTAGTATAATTCCATGCAAAACAATCAACATATTCTTTTAAAAGCTCGATCAATTCAGACTTATAATCGGCTTCTAAATTTTTGTTTATAAACGTCGGTCTAGGTACAGTTCCATCACCAATGTCAACTTCTTCTAAATCATCAACCGATGTAAAACCTTGCCCTAACTTACTCAAATCATCAAAATCTTCAATGGCTTCACACATATCGTTCTCATGTGCCTGATAATGCTCAAGCCTTTATTGTAACCAATCTGAATTTTTATTCATTACATAAGATGGTACAACCGATTATCAATCAGTTTTAAGACAATAGGTACAAAGCCATCCTTAGTACAACTAATAAGCTCATAATCTGATATATCTAAACCAGAAATACATTTAAAGCTATCATGTATGCTTATGATAACTATCAGCTACATCAACACAAGCTGATGTATCACCATGTACAATCTCAACATCATTATCTACCCATTGAATTAAAAATTGATGCAAGGTAGACGACACACAATTATTTGCATGTATCCAATCACGCCCCAGAATCAAGCTGAAATTACTTTCTGTCTCAGCAACGAAGAAAGCAGTAGCCAACATCTTGCTCCCAACGCTGAGCTCCATGGAAACAACACCCTTAGCACTGATTGGCTCACCTCCTCCCATGCCGCTGACAGTCATGTTGGTCTTGATCAGCTCCTCATCTGTGCCTCCTAGCTTCTTGAACAAAGAGTAAGGCATTAAATTCACAATAGCACCTCCATCAACAAGCATACGAGCAATAGGCTTCCCATTAACGTGTCCCTTCATGTATAACGGCTTCAAATGATTAACATCGTCATCTGGCTTCTTGAACACCGCTTCCTTTGGGCCAAAATCAAGATGAGCTAGTTCCTCCTCCGGAATAACATAGTAATCCGAAGACAAATGTATGACATTAATATCAAGATTCATATGTTTAGGAGAACAATCATAATCAACAAGCTGCTCATCATCTCTATCCTCAAGGTCAATTGCCATCTTACCATCTTCTGAAGCATCACCAGGCACTTCTCCCTCTGTCCCTATCAAAACCGGTACCTCCGATTCTAAAATCGGTACACCCGGTTTTGCCTCAGGTTGCATTGCTTCTTCCAAAATCGGTACAACCGGTTCTGAAACCGGTACCTCTGATTTCTCCACTGTTTTGCGCAATAGTCTTGACCTTCCATTGCTTCTGTGGGACCATTGGCCTACACTAATTGAAGCACTTGTCCTGCTGCTTTTCCATCTCTTCTTCCTTCTACTTTTGCTGACGAAGCCTTTGCAACTTCCTTTTTTGTGTGCGAGTCAATCCAGGAGGACACCACTGTGGAAGAAAATATTTATTCGACTTGCTATCCTCGGCTTCACGACCCTTTCTAATAGATGTGTCTGAAATAGATGGCGTGACCCGATCACCAATTACAATCGGTCCTTTGCCATTATCTTTCATGGGAACATCCATCTGCCCGATCTGAATGCTATCATTGCTTGTTGTCCTCTCGGGGTCAATATCCATCTTATGGGCATCATCAGCTGTCTTCTTGGGAAGATAAACCCACCTTGGTGACACCTCTGGCTTCTTCTGGCTAAACCGGTGGTACCGGTTTGCTCCAACCAAATTGGTGTGGCGCCAACCGATCATGCATGAGTAGAGCCAGCCTATCCATAACAGATCTTCTTGGAGAAGGTTGTCTTGGATGGAGCGTTCCATGCTCGGCAGGGTAATATGGCATCCACATGACTCCATTATCATCCCACACAAGTCCAACATCTCCCCTCTGTCTTGTAGCAGGTCTTGGAGGTGAAACACTTCGATTCCCATAAACAGGAGATCGTGCTCTTTTTTTAAGGGCAGATTACTTGTACCGTCCTTACTTTGATTAGAATACTTAGCTAAAAGTTGCTCAAAGGTTGCTCCTGACTTGAACCTCTTTGTCTGAACCTTAGCTTCATTCACCTTCCACCTTCCAACCTCGGGGCTCTTGGGTTTCAACATTCTAGGGCGCCCAGAATCAAAATCGGTACCATTGGTTTCGGTTAAAACCGGTACTTCCAGTTTTTCCTGCGAAGTCGAACCAACTACCCCTTCGCCATCTTTCAAAGACAAATCATGCCCCCCGAATCCAAGAGCTTCGAGAGTGACTCTGAATGACTCTCCACCATTTGGAGTCTTCTCACACACCACTTCTCTAGTCAACATCTTTTTCCGCACATCTTCGGGTCGACTTTCACCAATCACCACACTCTTGCCCTTAGCTATTTCGGCTTGATACGGCTGAATCAGAACCTTGGGCTGTTGCAGGTCCATGGTATTGACAGGAAAAGGTGTCTTGTCTACTTGCATCTCATGGAGAGTCAACCGTCCTTCATTTAGGGCCGATTGTATCTGTCGACAGAAAACATTACAATCATTAGTAGCATGAGAAAAAGAATTATGAAACTTACAATATGCTCGTTTCTTTATTTCTTCAGGTGGTGGCATGGTATGAGATATCTTGATGTTCCCAACCCTAAACAACTCATCAAAAATGCGGTCACATTTGGAAATATCAAATGTAAACTTGACCTCTTCTTGCCGACTCTTATGAGCTGGCTTCAATGAAGTGCAAGAATAAGATTTTGACTTAGATGGCCAAACAAATTCGGCAATATAAACTTCTTTATCCTCACCATCTATACTATCGGATTCATAATCAACAACATGAAAATTAGACCGATGAGGCTTATAACTTTCTTTGGCATTTTTAATCCTATTTTCTTGCAAGAAAGCTTTTATTTGCACTTGAGCAACTGAAATAAAATCATGATTCTCTAATTTCTCTCTAATAGAAGACCTTAAGCCTTTAAGTACAACATCAGCAAAATCAACATCAGAAATCAACAAATTAAAACAACGGTTTTTTGTATCCTTAAGACATCTAAAATATTCAAGAACTGTCTCCTCCCTTCCTTATTAACCGATGTTAAATCTGTCAATTTCAACTGAGGACTCCCACTACAAAAGTGATCATGAAACTTTTGCTCTAAGTGACTCCATGAAGTAATTGAACCAGGAGCTAAAGATGAAAACCAGGCAAAAGCAGTTCCAGTCAAAGACAATGAAAATAAACGCACTCTTAATGCCTCATAGAAACCCGCTTCACCTATCTGAGCCATGTATTGACTAATATGTTCCCAAGTAGTCCTATTATCATCACCACTAAATTTAATAAAATCAGGAACACGCCAGCCAACAGGATAAGCAACATAATCAAACTCGGCACTATATGGTTTTTGATATAACTTAGAATTACCAATATCGACACCGAGTTTATTTTTCATCAAACCAGCTAAATCATCATTAAATCTAGCAAACTCAATATTCCAATTAGGATTATTTGGCTGCTGTGGCATATTATTAAACCTTTGGTTCAATGGAGTAATATAACTAGCTTGAGTGCGCCGTGCATACCCTTTCTAAGCAGCATTTGAAACACAAAGTGTGGAAATTAAAGTACTTGGAGTATGTGACACATGTGCTGCTACTGAATTAGATGGTATAAAATTTGCTACTACATTACTCTGGCTTGGAACAACCGAACTGGGCACAACTGATAAAGGCAAGGGCTGTTCACGCGCCAGAGTCATAGAACCGCAACATCCGGTTGAAGAAACTGGAACTTCCGGTTGTGCCTAGCTCGGCAGTGGTGTAGCTCTTGGTGCTGTTTGTCCTGGATAAAAACCCAACGGCATACCGTATAATGGATCCTGAGGAGCACCATCTGGTGTAGCCGATGCGTTTTGTTGAGAGCTAGACATATTTTGTTTGTAAGCTAAAAATTCAGTATTCAATTCCATATTCCTTTTTTCCATAACCTCTAACTTATCAAACAACATAGTAACCATATCTGGTGATATATGATCAGGGACACCAATAGCAGGTTTGGAAGAAGATGACTCAGGGTTTGGATTGCTTACATTGGAAATTACCTCTATCTTGTCATTGTTCAACTTGAAGGCAGGCATCACGAATTCTTGTACCCATTTGGCTCGACGATCTTACCGGCCTTTCCGGAAGGTCTTCAAGAATCTGCTCTGGAGATGCTTCTCAAGCGCCATGTACTTTTCATGATCTTCCGGGCTGAGATCCTCCATGACAGTCGCAACGATGTTGTCTTCTCCAACGTCGAAGCCCATTGTGCTAGATTTTAATAGATCGGTCTCAATAACCTGATCTCTTGTCCCCAGCGGAGTCTCCAAAAGTGTGTTGATGCTTTTTCTAGACAACACACAGCAAGCACTAGATCGTGCGGTCGTCGGAATCAACTCTCGACGAACTCCAGTACAAAACCGGTAGGCCCGGTTTTGGGTAAAACCGGAAGGCCCGGTTTCATCGGGGTTAGCCAGAAAACCTAAAATCACCACCCCGGGAGAGACCCCGTCAGGGATGGTGCGTCTAGGGTTGCTCTGAGATCGGCAGGCCACTCAGAATATCTTTGGTTGCCGTCGAGACGAAAGAAGAAAGCAAAACGACGTTGGAAAAGATTTAGGGTTTGGAGATAAAAGTAAATAATATATTTGATCGATTGTGTTGTGATTCCTCAATCGTCCGCAACCCTTTATATTTATAGGGTGGGGAGGTCTTACCCCGCAAGGAAATCCTTTTACAAGTCTAAAATCTATCGAATTCCCTAATTCTCCTCAGACTCCTAGCAAAACCGGTAGTTCCGGTTTTGGGTAAAACCAGTAGGCCCGGTTTTCCCTCTGCCAGGTTCTGTGGATCGGCTACATTCCAATTTTGACCATCAACACCAATATCTGAATACTGACTTTGTGCAGAAACACTCTGACCAATCCACCAATGCGCGGCAAAACAGCTGACATAGGGAATTTTGAATTCAAGAATGGTATGGAAGAAAATTGTATTAGGGAGAAAATTATACCAGGTGACACACTTTATTTGGCTCTCACGAACCTGGCTACGGTCATGGGACAATATGCTCTGCTTTTGTGCGCGATGTGTTTGGTAAAACCGGGTGAAAGCATTAAGCCGTATATGGAAGGGCAGATGACAGTAACGCCTTTGAATGCTGCAACATTCCTGTGAAATAATGTTTAAACAAACATGCTGGATCATGTTCAAGGAGAAGATAGTGCAATTTTTTTTACAAAGGAGCATTACATAAATAGAGGGTCTCGAACTCAAGTGGAAGCAATTCAATTATCATATAAACAAAGGGGTCTCTGTTCCTCAACAGGCCAACTTTGGTAAATTGATGTTAGGCCTGACCTCGTGCTCCACCTACATCGGGTCCATAACTGTGCCTTCAAATTAATGTTCTTTGTTCCTGGCTTGCCAAATGTTGGAAAAGAACATTGTATGATGAAGTGCGCTGTTGTCTTCTGTTCCACTAGTTCGTAGCTCGTCCCAAACAGTTCTGGTCTTTTTTCCAAGACACCTTTTATATGTCCCGGATGACTGAAGGATCGTATTATTGCCCTGGGCAGCAGAAACCGATGATCTGCTCTTTGCTGCTCAGTTGCTTCATCACCTCTGATTTTTTCACACTGTTTTGGTTTTGGACCACAAAATGCCCTCCACGTGCTGCACAAAATGAACATCGCAGGGCCAAGCACATGGCCAAACAATGACAACACTTGGACACAAGCGGCAGTCAATTTCCTGGGTGCCTTCCATTCCTACGGGAGTAGATATATGTTTTTTCTTGTTTTCCCACAACTGTATTTTCCCCCCAAGTCATATTATTTGGCTTTCGCATGAAGGTCGTTGTAGCAAGCCAAAGGTGAAAGGGAAAAAACATATTATCAAATGTGGAGTGTATATAGTAGCACTCAGAAAACCTAATGTATTGGTTGGTTGGATTGACGTAACATGTTTGTTACTCGTAACAAAGTTTGGTGCTTCCATTTATTCATCAATAAGTAGCACTCACTACCTAGATCAGTTTCAGTACAACAGACTTTTGGCAGCATGGAACCTTAGAACAAAATAACATTTTACTGGAACTTATCTTGGCATAGTACGCTAAGCATGAGGGAGATGTTCCTATCACAGTGACAGAGGTGGTGCAGACTGGCAGTAGTGAAACATGAAAAATAAAAATAATAAAACGCAAAAGGGGCTGGAAGGTCTCCACCGCATCGTATTTCATTGTCAAGAGAAAGCATAAAAACCACCTTAACCTGGGTGAAGGGAACTTTTACTGTACAGCATCAAGGATTAATAAAAGCCCTGGGTGCGTTGCATTTTCACTGCTGGATGCTTTACCACTAAACTACAAACTTGTTATTTAACCTAGCAGCAAAGACCATGTCTAGGTTTATATTTTATATTTGTTACATTTTTTCTTGTTACTCTACCTAACATCATAGACGTAGCATTATTCCAATCGAGTTTATGCTTGTCATACTTAACTTGTTGCAACTGTTCTCAATTTTCGTGACATGAATAGGAAGTTAAACAGTACGACATGTATCGCTTGTACTAGTAGCTAGTATGCGGTATTGTAGAAACCTATTACATATTTCAATCATCCCTGACCCATGCAATTTTTTCTATGGAAAATGTTCCTCAATTTGAACCGTTGGGAGTTCTAGACGAGCAAAATGCCAAAATTTTATTAAACTGTTGGATGAGTTCTTAACAGTATGCTATTTTCCCGCAGCTTAAATTCCCCATAAATGCGTCTACATTGTTTTTTCCTGCTACATGTTGCTGTAGCTTTCTATTTCATTGTGTAGCTTTATGTAGCTGAATAGTGAACTCGTGAACTGTGGAAGGTAATTAAATTGGTGAGAATATATACTAGTAGTCGCCATTGCATAGTACACTGGTTCTCACTCTTCCACGCTCCTATGAAACAGTTTGCCATTTAAGAGTCAGTTGGGAAGGGTCCAGCACCAGGGACTTGAATAAACAAATAAAATATACTTGATTTTTCTGGCTCGATTCTTTTTTACTGTGGATTAATGGAAGAGTAATGGAACCTGCATCGTATTTGCTGGCAAATACATCAGGCCATGATCCAGCCATGAATATGCTTAGTTAAAATTTGGACTAATCAACGTCAAAAAAACAAAAGCAGAGGTTGCCCACATCATGGCCTTTTCTACCAGTGCATGGACAGTAGAGTAGAGTTGCTCCAGCAGCCAGTTAAGCATTAACGTACTTTTGTCTGCTATATGCTAAACTTCATATGCTAGTTTCTCTGCACAGCACATTTGCCTCTTTCTCGATGCCTCCTAATCCCTCAGTTCAACACATACAAGAGGGTTCTATGCTCCAGTTTAGTCGGATCTTTCCTTCATCTTTTTCTGATTCGAAACCAAGAGTAGGGAAACGTGTACTTATATATAGCTATAGAAGTGGTAACAACACATGTTTTTCTGACATGTGTAGTTGCATCCAACTTTCGGTGATCTTCTGGAACAGGCTAAGGCAGAAAGATTGCATGGACTGGGTCATCGGCGAAGCCTCTGTCACCTACCTTCGACAATTAATGGATGAGTCCTTGTGCTATGGAAAGAATGAGGAACAGCTTCCAATGGAGACACAATCTCATTAGTACTCTATATGAATATTTTTTTAGAATGACTATTTTTTACGATGGGTCAAAATTGTAACTGTTTCTAGTAATCCATACGCATATTATAACAAGGCACGTACCCCAAATAAATGCCATTTTTAGGGTAGATGGTGATGTGGCTTACGCTGAATACATTGTCTGAAGCTGGTCACGCTCCTGAAAATGGATGTAGTTGCAATTACTATTGGCGATTTGGCCACCTGCCCCTGACAATGGGTTTTGACCTGACCCTAAAATTGCTATGTAGTAGTGAATTTCTCTAGAGCAAATATACTTTTCTTGTCCTCACGTTTTTATCAATGGCATCCAACATGGATATGAGTTTCTCCTTCTCCTATTTGTTTGGCCCATCCATGAAGGAATAATTGTTGAAGATGTCTAATTTTATTTGCCATTTTCGAAACCCAGTTTTAGAATGGAGTGTCTTATTTTTATCAGTCGCATCCATTATTTTTCTACTTCTGAATCTGATTGCCATAATTCATTCACCATATCATAGAAACTATCCTGAATTAACCATCTGTCCATTAGTGAACATTTTTTTTGCAAGGAATAATGGTACAATATATTTGATATATGTTTGGGTGAAATACAGCTCAAATTGGAACCCTATTTTGTGATTCTATACACTGGGTAATACAGCTGAAGTTTGATCCTGAATTTGCTTTGGGTCACATCGAGCAAAAAATGGTCATTATTCTGGACAGTGCTTACAGAAGATTAGTAGATGACATATCGTGATGCTGCAATCGCTGATGGCGCTGCCACCATAAGTTATAGGGAAACTGCAGTTACCAGTTGGTACCTAATTGCTGTGCCAGGCGAGTTCATCGTGATCTTTTGTATGCAGCTATGAACTGATTTTATTATCTAAGCCTTTTTACACTACTGGGAATGGCTCATTAATACCGTGGCTTCCTCAACCATCTCGCCCATAGAGCATATATGCCTGGAGATAGATGCTTTCCTTTGAATTTATATTACTTGTGGAGACCCCTTTAGTACCTGTAAGTACCACAAGCCAATACTATAAAGGCTACCACCAAATGCACTGTTTGTTAGAACCATTACTAATGTTAGCAATATTACTGGATTTTTACGTATTGGTACTACTGTATGGAACTAAATGTTCTTTTTCCAGTAGTGCTAATGTGATATTCTATAAACAGCCCTTACTGGATAAAAGCATGTGCCCTGACATGATGCCGATGTGCCAGCTTCCAGGCATTCTGGAATTGTGTGTTCTACTACTCTGCTCAATGTGCTAAGAAAAAAAATATGATGCACAATGTGTACAAATTACAAGCCTAATTAAAAAGTAACTCAACTCTTGCAAATGTGCTCTGAATGAAACCATACTGATTTTTGTAAATTAGGGGAATAATTACACTGTGAAGTCGATTGGGCAAGAGTTTGGTGATTATCTAAGCTGACATATTCAGAAGAGAAATTGGTCTCAAATCAGAGGCCTTAGTAGGAGAATCCACTTTAGGGATCAAAGTGCTAAAGGAGCCATTAATACTTTTATTTTCCAGAACATAACAGTATTTGACATGTACAGGGAATAACTTGGAAAAGTAATGTCACGGAAGTTACCTATAATCCTAGAGCACATGGCGCGGCAGAGCAATGGTTCACGACTTCACGGTCTTGCCAACCCACATCGCCACGGAGTGGCTTGTGAGACTGCCGCGCGTCGTGAGTGCGAGGCTAATATGTTGTTTCTGCGAAGCTTTGAACTGATGTGCCTTTCCCATGTCGATGAGGAACAACTAACTAGGTGCCATGGCCACGGCCCACCTACGAGGCAATGTAGATAGTGGTGGTATCATGAGGACTGCTCGGACCTGGACGATGTCATGTACAAGGAAGAACTTCCGTGCACAATGCAGATCTTCACTAGGCAACATTTCCTTGTTTCCAGATGCCTTCTAACCCCATCCCTCACTTGAATGCACCATCGAGGACCAGATGCTTCCAATTCTGAATAGAAGATATGATGGAGGAGTTTGATGCTACTATGGAGAAAATGAGTAGAATCTGCAGCTATCCAGTAAGAATAAGAATCCCTTTTATGGAGATAATTTCAAGGTAGGTGCCCTTATTTATTTTAGATAAGCTTCCGTGTGCACAGCTGGCTGGCTCGCAAGAGAAAAGAAGCACATGTGTTGAAACAATTTAACAACGAACAACGCAGGAGATCCTAGATAAAAGGTAGGTATTTAAGGAAATCGGTGTCTATGTGGGTAAACAAAAACCCAACGAGCAATACCGAGCACAGAATGAATGCGTTATGTTCTTTCCTGGGCTATTTGTTTCTTTCGTTTCTCTAATGCACACTGTACAGCTCTCACTGGTGCTGGCAAAATATAAATAGGACAAGGTAAATGTTTGGACCGATGTCAGTTCTATAGGGGTTTTCTTGAAGCATCTTAGTTAGACATGTTAGTATGTTACACAAGAATTGTCGTATGATGGTAGTGGACAATTAATATAGAATGGTATGATGACAGAACTGTCAGTTATGCACGTGTACTTTTTTATTTACAATCCATGTTCCGTAGAATTACTAGTTTATATATTTGGAGTCTGTTCCGTTGCACAGTGCCGATGTACGTGTAAAAAATACACAGCTGAAATGGCAAACTGTGCTCCATCTGGCTTACAAATAAACTTAGCAACAGCGGTTACAAATTAGTTACACATGGTCACAAGTCATATAGTTGTAGGTCATTACCTCATTCTTCGCGAAAAGATATTAGAAAATCCACCATTTCGAAATTGCTAAGTCCTCTTTTTACATTTATAGTTTATAGTTGTAGGTCATTATACCTCGTTCAATTTTATAGGAAGCCAGAACACTTGATAAAATCGAGCTGTTCAGGCTTTGTGTTATGTTCCGTACGGAGCACAACCTCTTTTTACATTTTTTTGGTCCTTAGAATGTACTGTTGTGAGAGGAAACTTTTGAGTTCAAAAAACATCTCTAAGCAGAGCCTTTGTAAAATATAATATACAAATAATCATTTGGAGAGCCGTTTGAGTTGAAATTATTTTCTATATCTTTATACTCTCCAGCAACTTTTACATATCTCATCCGCAAAAAAAAAACTTTTACATACCTCGTGCGTTTTTCCACTAAAACCACTATTTCTGTTGAAATGGCTGTTTTAATGTGATCTATTATGGTGCGTTTTTTTCACTAAACCACTATTTCTGTTGAAAGGCCGGGCCATCCACACTAGCCCAGGTATATTGGCGGCCCCACTTTGCTTTGTCTCTGAGACTCTGAGTTCTAGAGACTGAATGACCATATTAAATAAATTTGGCCATTTTGTTCCAAAATTGTTCTTATTCTTGTTCTCGCCTCTGGTGCATGATATTTAAGTCCCTACCAGTTATGCGTGCCAACTACATAGCTCTGTTAAAAAAACATTCCTTGTCTACCAAATGAAGGCCACTTGAAAGTTGAAACCATCATTCGAAGAGTGAACTTAATAAAAAAGCCCCATCGTCAAATAATGAACGGACATGGGACATGGTATATTTCATTTGAAAACATATGCTTCATATGCTTCTAATGAATTGATGGAATGGCATCATCAGATTAAATTCGATTCTTCTAATGTGACATCGCAATGTAGCTTGAAAAGGCTGTACAGTATTTTATACAAAATTATTTAGAAACGAATGATAAATAATTCATAATATGCTTTGATATAAGCCCCAGATGTTTTCCTCGTACTGGTGCGCGTTCCAGCTCTTCTCTAATGCTTAAATCAATTCATTCAATCTAACTAACTAGATTAGTTATATAGCGCACACTCCGACCCCTTAAAATAGTTTAAATTTGGGAATTTTGTGGTCTTTACCAAATTTTGAGGGCCAGTAGTCATTTTAGGCAACATATCACCAGTGTTGCCGTCCGTGGATGGGCCGTGAATGATTGCTAGGCAACAACTGCTCTGTTCTCCTATCTCGGTCTCAGTGGAGAGCGATACGTGACTGATAATGTGTTGTGTAGCGAAAGTGAACATAGAAAATAGTTTGGCCCCTTGGAGACACGCCTTCACAAAGGATGGCCTCTTAGAGGCTATAGAGTAATTACATTATAGAATAGGTTAATTGATCACTAATGTTTTATTGTAGTTTCCTAAAAAGTTCATCAACCCAAGAAGATCCATAGTCCCTTTTTGGTTTTTGGTGGCGTGGTTTACTACAATGCTCCAGTAGTAGAAAGCGGACCTTTATTAGTGGGCAAGAAGCCCATTCAGTACCGGTTATACAACCAGTACTGCATTTCCGGCACTAAATAGGCAGCCCAACCGGTACTAAATGCGAGCTCCGCATCCCACCGTGAAAAAAAACTACATGGGTGGCTCCTGTGCTCATGCGCGGGTATCAAGATTCAAACTCCCCACCTCTGGCCTCGCGTGTACCCCCTCAACCTTCCCACCTATAGAGCACATGTGGTTGAGAGAGGGATGCTATATTTTTAAACCCCTGCGGCGAACCATTGAATACAGGCTCATGACATAGCCAGTACTAAATGTCACCATTTAGTACCCGGTGGTGTTATGAGCCGGTACTAAATGCTAATGGAACGTCGGGAACCCTCCGAAACCATTTAGCACCGGGTTTTAACACCAATCGGTACTAAATGACATCATTTAGTATCGGATGGTGTTACGAGCCGGTACTAGACGGTCAGAGGGCCCTTGGGAACCACAGGGACCATTTAGTACTGGTTTTTGACACATCCGGTACTAACGTGAGAAGGATGAATGCTCATTTTTTTTGTAGTGCTCACTCCACAATATTTCCTCAAGCCTTGAATGTTTGACATTTTTTAGCAAAATTTTGAACTACGCAACAACGAACAAATGTAAGGGATGGTGTACGTGTCATGGCCTTCTCTATACTTTCTTGACAATAGGAGTTGCTCCTAAGGACAGCTTTCTTGTTTCTTCTAGCTTTGTTCGAAACATCATCTGTTAGTTTCTCTTAGCAGAAGCTTTGCCTCTTTCCCGGTGCCTCCTAATCCCCGGGTTCATCAAGTACAATAGGGCTCTAGCTATATGCTACTACCAGGTTGGTTGGAACTTTCCTTCACCTATTCTAGTTCAAAACCAGGAGTACGGCAATCGGTACTTATAGCCGAGTTGTGATAACAACACATGCTTTTCTGAATTATAGTGGGATGAGACAAAAGTGTGATACTTTAGTAACTCACTTGCTACGTAAATGTTATTTTTAGGGGTAGATGAGGTACAGTCGACCTACAGAAATGTTTTAGATATGGGTCACACACGCCTCTCGTAAATGGATAGTAAAACAGAGACATATTGCATACTTGTCCCTGAAAATGGGATTTGACCTACCCCTAGAAATAGTATTTTATCCAGTGAATAGTGTAAACATACTTCTGGCATTAGCAGCAGCAACTGTAGTAGAGCCCATGCTGTCTCGACAAATTAACAGACAGTAACAAGGAGGCAAGGATCACCGGTGACCAGGGAGCATTCCGTGTTGGTTCCAAGGTCATATGCAGTTGAAGGAATCGTTGCCAGGAGGCCAAAAAGTCAGTTCATCTCGAAACGATACCTTAGTGGATCATACAGTTGGAAACAGACATACAATGGCAACGTACGTGTATCTTCCGTAACTGGTATACAGTTTACATTATGTTTTAAGCAAACAATGCAAAGGCATCTGTGTAGGTGCTCTACTGTGTTGCTTTCGCAGAAACATTTTCATACTTAGAGAACCCACCTCGTCCTCCTCTCGGCAGTAAGTACGAATTCACAGAGATATGCAATCGGTAGAACAGTAACATCTTTTGACATATTCTATTCTCACGAGAATTCTAGCAACCTTCTCCACTAGGTGCTGCTATCTCTCCTTGTTAGAAACTGCACATTCCAGAAAATAACAATTATACATAGCATCGAATTTCTGTATAAAGCACTGGATAACAATTATACATAACTCGAGTGGTACAAATTCTATTTTTAACCAATCATGTTTGACACTCCTGTATAAAGCACCGGATAATGATGATGTTTGGTGCTTGGATTTATTTGTAAACATGTTCGTGGCATTCAGTTGCCAGATCAGCCTGTAGATATTTTGTATAGTAATAGTGGTTCAGTACTTCTCAGCGAAGTTGTATGGTTGAAAGCAATATATGAAATGGATAGTTGCACTACAAATATCATGGGAGATTTCTGTGTTTTCATATTGTTTAGCTGAAGATATTCTAAAAGCAAGATAAAGAAACTCTGTTTCTAGGGATGTGATGTTAGAATTGATAAAACAAAAGCAAAAGAATTGCCCCGGTGTATTGCTTTAAAATGCACTGCTACAACAGTGCATTCGAAGTACTTTAGTACCGGTATGTAACTCCACTAGGTAACTAACTAAAATTATGCTTTATTACCGACCAAACAGTACTAAAAATGTTATCATAGGTGAATTTAAAATAGAAACATCTACAAGGTAGTCTATATTTGTTGTGCATTAGGGGTAAATTGAACCAACAGTAATAGCATGGAAGAGTAAATAGAGCCACAATGTGGATTGGTGGTGGATAGTAAAATGGATTTTTTCACAATTTAATCCAGCTCAAGTGCACGAAAAGCACCCTAAGTTGTTCATACACTTAAAATGAGGAATCAAACCATGATACAAGTAACACCATTATGAAGCCTTCGGTGATGCTATTGCAGACGATCCTCGTCCACCATAGATGTGACCCACTCGACCATCCAACTAGGGAAATCCTGGAACAGCAAAGTCAGTCAGTGATAACTATTTCACCGACTCCAGAACATGCGAGGAGCTGGCGCAGGAGGGTGTAACTAATGTATATTTGTAGTGATAAAAATGTACGATGAGAAAGAAATGTTCATCAGTCATTAACTAAAATAACACATATCTATAATCCAGGAAGACATGCATGGTTCTCGAATCCTTAGTATGGCTCTCCATCCACCTTGATACAAAGAGCTTGAGATCTAAATATGCAGACGCTTTACTATATGGTTCAAGCCATCAAATTGCTTCCATGGTCCATAATGACGACCACCAGTGAACTTTTTCCATAGTAAATCACAATAGAAGCACTAAGGGAGCTTAATTGCATCTGTATCATCCGCAGAATGTGGTATATTTAGTGGAAAGAATTGGATAGGGAGTTGTCCAACACAAGTATATATCTACAGCAGCTAGAGGTTACTAATCTCACAATAAAAAAACATCACCTTAAGACAAAACCCTCTTTTATAGTGATTTAGCGTGCCTGCTGCCTACCGTCCTCAGATCAGGTCGTTTGTTCATTTCTTTAATCTGATTGTGCTACTCTATTGTTTCGACACCTCAGTTGGTGGTTGTTATATGATTATATTCCTAAGAAACCTTCAATCCAATTGAAATCAGGAAGGCTGCACGTTTCAAAAATAAAACAATTATTTCTTGATTTCTGGAATAATTAATGAAGTCATGCCCCACCACCATGCGATGCGTGAACACGGCAAGCATTGAGGCTTTCATGGACGCATGGCCTCTTGTTCCAGGAATCATAAATCCAGTGAAATTCAAAGCATCGGACAAACTACGTGGTGGTGTAGCGACTGCAGCATCAAGTTGGACTACGGGAACCTATCTCCTGATCCCTTCCATTCCTAGGATATATATCATCAATATTTCTGCCTACCTGCTCTTTCTTGTCAATGTTGATATGTTGCTAGTTCTCCCTATTGTGGTAAAATGAAGAGCGGATGGCGAAAATAGGATACTCCCTCCTTCCTATTGTATACATAGTAGTCTAAAGACTCCGTACGCCAATATATATGACCTATCATGTTTGTGAATCAAATATAAAGCACTGAGCTGTGAAGTTCGGTGCCATTGTGTGCAGCAATTTATTTGTCAACAATAGGAGCATTCTGATCAACATCTACATATTTTCTAGCAGCGATAAAATTTTAGTATCTGCTGTTTGGTAGCATGGACGTATTGCTTTATTTGTTTGGCACCTTATAAATTTTGATTTTCTTACAATTTCCATGGCATAGGAGAACTATTATATATATACGAACTTAGTGTTAAAGTAAGGTTCCTTATGTTGGAACCTGCTCACTTAGGTTAAAGTCCTTGACACATCCAGGTACTAGCATTTTCCACAATTTATTTTAAGATTTAACAAATACTTTCTGCACATGTACGTGAAATAGAAAGCACATTGAAGGAGGAAGCGACCTGATTCAATGAAAACTATCACCATATGGAAAATCATGGAACATAGTGGATATACATTAAAGTATATCATTATAAGTTCTACAATGAATACTTGACAAAATGTCAAACAGAGTTCCACCGTACCGTATACACTTGTTTAAGTTAAGTAAATATATCAATATGAAAACAATATCCAGACCTCCTTTAATATATAGCATAGTATACGACAATCTTCCACTTTCAAAATATTTACTTAGGGATACATAATGAAAGCACCGTAAACATGAACTCATGGATTACTTAGTTTGTGAATCTATCGGATCTAGTATATAAAAGACCCTCACATACACAAACACATACTCACCTCTATGAATACACAATCACAAACCAACCTCTATGGCACCTCCCTGAGACTTAGTCAGCATATCTAGGGATTTATGAAGTCACTTTAGGTGCCTCAATGTCGACCCATGGGCAAATTGCCGATCACTAAAAGAATATAACTAGTTAAATCCGAAAATAAATTTATAAGAATATGATCACCCTTGCCAAGTCAAGGACTCAAACTCAAGTGGATCAGGTTTTACAATCTTGCTCCTTCACCGCTTATGACAAGGGACGTTTGCCATATTAACTGTACTTTTAAGTGACGATGACAGTTGTGTTTCAATAATTTCAAGCAATTAATAGAACTATAATTTACACTACAGCCGCTCATTGCTTGAGAAAGAGGCGATAGTATTGCATTTTCTACTGCAGCCGTGGTTCCGTGCCCAAAAGAAAATAAAAATCATGTGTGGTCTATGGGGTTCAAACTCGCAATCTTCAGCCTCGTGCAAGGCTTCCTTATTACCATCCCACCAACATATCGCTTTTGATTAGTTTAGTATCAGTTGGTAACACTATTAAGCCAAGGTCACTTAGTACAAGGCCATGACACGAAATGGTGCAAAACAATGGCGCCATTTAATACTGTTTCATGTTATGACCTTTCACTAAATTTCCGGGCGTTTAAAAATGTTGTACCGGCACAGACGCAGGTAATAAACTGAAAAACTGTGACAGCACCTTCGGCTGTTAGCTTCTCTGGGAAACATGTCCTTTCAGGTTGCAGCTGCTCCACCCAATTATGCAGAAAACCAATTAATATAATTGAACACAATGATTGCCGTAGAATAGAACCCACCATGTTTTTGTTAGGGCGAAGTCATGTGCTATAGTCAGGGCCGTCTCCAGAAATTTGAGGCCCCGGTGCGAATTGAAAAGCGGGGCCTTTTTTTTAAAAAAAGCATGTTTATTTTTTTTAAATCACAATATAATCGAAGACGCTCACACACACTCACCCCTATAAATACATGTACGGAAAGATAATCCTATAAGTTTATAACTAAGACAATCCTAAAGGTTTATACAACTCCTGTATGTGCTATTAAAAGAATATTGAGAAACATATGACATGTTGATTATAAAATTATATAAACGTTGTACTAACCCTCAATTATATTTTCATAATTAATCTTCTCCAAGACATCATTTTTAATAGATATTGTCAACTCATTAAGTCTTTGTACATTATAGTAGAACCTAAGAAAGATTTCAATAACTTGAGTTTAGAAAAGCTTCTTTCAGCAGATGCAATTGTCACTGGAATGATTAACAAAACTCTATATGCAACAAGTCTCACATTTATCAGGGCATTCCATTAAGACATAGGGCAATGAAGAAGAACGGCGATGATAAAAAAATAAAGTCTCACATTTAACTACGAGTCCACGGTCACCAAGGGTCTAAGATTGTTGTGAATTCTCTACATCTACCCTGTTTTACCACGAGTCCACGATCACCACGTTGTAAAGTTTGTCAGTATGGAGGATTGGACGACGTCTGGGCCTTTGACTGATTAAGTAGGTGATTAGCTTAGGGGCCGCTGTATTTTTGGGGACCGGATCGGTCGGGCACCTCGCGCCCGTCAGTTGACGGCCCTGGCTATAGTGAACTACATATGGTTTTGTCATCGTGGGGTTATTGAGAGCACACAAAGTCCATGCCACGGTGCCGATCTGAGATCTTATTAGCTTGTCACACGGACAATTAAAGGTACGTAGCATGGTGCAGACAGAGCCTCGGGCGAAATAACAAATTCTGCCACTACAGCCGATGCAAGTTTTGATCTGTACAGCGGCTAGATAGCTAGACCTCCTCACAAACAATCGTTTTATCCCCTGATTTCTTCTATGCCAAGGACTCGCTTCCGTGCTTGAGTACAAGCTCAGCTCAGACATTATTCTGTCTGATCCAACAACAAGAATATTGGAATAAAGAAGTGCCGTTGGCTTATTATTAGGTTGTCAAACTTGGCTCTCTTTTCTTTCCTTCTTATTAATGAATTGTCAATCTTACCCTCATTTAGCAACCATAGAAAATACCCTCACAACCTTTTTACTTTTTCATACTTTGGGGGAAAAGAATGCTGATGGTGCAACAATGGGTAAGACTGGAAGAAACAGGTTAAATTTAGTAGTTGTCTAAAGGTTCTATTAACAGTCAGAACAATTATATTTAATGATAGCACAGTAGGTTAAAACAACATCTAGTTTTGTTAACGCTGTCTCTTTTGTAATACCCTCACCGTCTATCCACTTTGGTCATTTAATCGCCTCGACAAAATTTTAGCTCAATTTAATCCTTAAATAATCAGCTATTCCATTGTACTCCTACTGAGATTTGTCTTTTTGTTTCGCTATACATAAGTTGATTTTTAAATTATTTACTCCTCAAAATATTCTCTCTTTGTATGGGTGCACAGATAACAGAATACATCATTTTAAAAATAACATATTATGATTTTTTATGATGGTTTCAAAGATTGTGCCATTTAATATGAATTAATAGTATATAACCAAAAGAGCGTACCAATTAATCATGGAAAATTCCTAATGTATTATTCCATACACATATATGAAGTCACCTCGCAAAATTGAACTTAAATTCAACATGTACATGAGAAAATGAAAAACAGAAATCATAGAAAAATCTTATTAGGGTATGATTGGGCCAGTGAAAATAGTTTGGGGCAATAGACCAAGCCTACAATTGTTGAGAGGTTAATATAATCAGAACAAAGCAAATAGATCAGGTTATTCATCTTACTCTACTACTTTATGAATACTCAAATGTTACAACAATCTTCGCACATTGATATTTCAAATTCTACAATATTGATGCTAATATGTACTTCTATAGTACTTCTAGGTCAGCTTTCTGTCTGCTGACCTGCCATGCTTACCATCTTTGCAATTCAGCAGTAAGTTCTTGATCATGATGCACTCAGTCGAACCTACGGTCTATGGATATCCTGTAATCTTGAAACACTGAGTCCAATATTTTTGGCTGGTTTTCTTGCGGATTATGCGAGCATGAAAGAAAAACTGATGCATGATCTCGATTCTTGTTCTGAACCAGGCGTTACCAATAGCTCGTCTGAAGAAAGCTTACAATTTATTTTCTAACGACCATGCATGTTGTTTCGATTTCTGTTATGCTCAAGATTCCTTTAGATTTCTGATAGGTCATATATATACTCATATTCTCCTATAGTTTTTGCCATGGTTCAAAGTTCTGGTAGAGAAATACACTGCGGACACAATGCAAAAGGTATCCCATCTCACATATGAACGAACTGCCTGAAAACTATCACAGATAAGAATCAGAATAAATTGACAGAGGTGGAACAGCTCCTTCGCGTATGCACTTCGTTGTTCTCTCCTACTCTTTTGGCATTTTAATTTGTGGGCCAGGATACAATCAGACTTGTTGGGCGAACATGTTTAATTTCCGTAGGAACCATGTACGGCTCTCCAGTAACGGCACAATAAGATCCGTGCTTACTGCAGAATATTGCCTTAAGCCTTGAATGATTGACAGTTTTTAGCTAAATTTTGGACTTACCCAACATCCAACAAACAAATCGGGTGTCGTACGTATCGTGGCCTCTTCTACCCGGTATTGACAGTAGGAGTTGCTCATGAAGTTAGTTAAGCTATTCCCCATTTTCTTCTAGCTTTGTTCTAAACTTCATCGGCTAGTTTCTCATAGCAGAAAATTTGCCTTGTTCTCAATGTCTCTTAATCCCCTAGTTCAGCAAGTACAATAGGGCTCTAGCTATGCTACAACGGGGTTGGTTGGAAATTTCATTCACCCTAGTTCAAAACAAGGAGTAGGACAATCAGTACTTATGGTCCAACACATGCTTTTCTGATTTGTAGTGGGATGGAACAAAAGTGTAATTGTTCCTAAAAATCCTGTGTGATACTTTATTAGTAACTCGCGCGCTCCACCTAAATGTTATTCTTAGGGGTAGATGAGGTACGACCCACATACATATGCTTTAGATGTGGGTGACACCTCTCGTAAATGGATATAGCTGTGAAACAGGGACAGATTGCCTACTCGTCCTTCAAAATGCGGTTTGACCTACCCCTACAAAGAATTTTTACGCAGTGAATAGTTCAAACACACTACTGACATTAGCAGTTAGCAGCTGTAGCTGCAGTAGAGTCCATGTCGTCTCTACAAATTAACAGATAGTAACAAGGAGGCAAGGATTGGCGGTGACCTGGGAGCATTCGGTGTTGGTTCCAAGCTCATATACAGTTGGAGGAAGGCTTTTCAGGAGGCCAACAAGCTCAGTTGATCTCGAAACAATGCCTTAATGGCTCATACAGTTGGCAACAGACATATGCAATGACAACATGTATCTTCTGTATTTGGTATACTATTTACATTACGTTTTAAGGAAACAATGAAAAGGCATGTGTGTAGAACTGTAGATGCTCTACTGTGTTGCTTTCACAGCTACATTTTCATACTTAAAGAACCCACCTCGTCCTCCACTCGCTGCCACTAAGTACAAATTCACAGTTAGGCACTCGGTAGAACAGTAACATATTTTGACGTATTCTATTTTCACGAGAATTCTAACAATCTCCTCCACTAGATGTTGCTATCTCTCCTTGCTGGAAACTGCACATCCCGTAATATAACAATTATACATAGCATCGAATTTTTGTACATGGTATACAGAAAACCTACTTCTATTTTTTACACTCCTGTATAAAGCACTGGATAATGATGACGTTTGGTGCTTGGATTTATTTCTAAACATTTTCGTGGCATTCAGTACTGAGATCAGCTTGTAGGTATTTTTTTGTTACTAATGGTAGTTCAGTACTTCTCAGCGAAGTCGTATGATTGAAAGCAGTTTATACGAAATGGACAGTTGCAACTTGCAATACAAACAACACGGAAGATTTCTGTGTTTTTCATATTGTTTCCTAGCTGAAGAAATTGTAAAAGCAAGGTAAACAAGCTCTGTTTGTAGGGATGTGATGTTAGAATTGCCACAACAAAAGCAAAACAATTGCCCCAGTGTACAACTTCGACATGCACTGCTACAAAACTGTGCATTCAAAGGAATTTTATAAAGCCAAGGATACCATTAGTACCATAAGCCGACTAGGTAATTAATTAAAATTATGCTTTAGTACCTACCAAACGGTATTGAAAAGGTCTTCATGAGTGAATTTAAAATAAAAGCATATCTACATTTATTGTGCATTAGGGGTAATTATGGGTAAATTGAACCAACAATAATAGCTTCGAGGAGTAAGTAGAGCCACAATGTCCATTGGTAGAGGATAGTAAAATGGATTTTTTCACAAATTAATCCAGCTTCAATGCAGAAAAAACACCCTCAGGCGATTGTATACATGAAAACTATCTAAAAATGGAGCCAGGACTTACCCGGCGGCTGATAACTACTTCACCAACTCTAAAAACATGAAATGAGTCAGTGCAGGAGGGTGTAACTATCGTATATTTGTAGTGTGATAATAATCTACGATGCGAAAAAAGTGTTCATCAGTCATTATCTAAATGACACATATGTTTAATCCAGGATGATATTCGTTGTTCTGGAATCCTTAGTATGGCTCTCCATCCACCTTGATACAAAGTGCTTGAGATCTGAATTATATACAACTGCTTTACTATATGGTTCAACCCGTCAAATTGCTTTTATGAACTACTACAAAAATTATTTTCGGAGGCGGGCAAAATCGATTTTCAGAGGCGGTTTTTGTGTCCGCCTCCGACATAGCGCTTCTGTTAATGAGGTATTAATAGAGGTGGTTTTTACGCCTGCCTCTGAAATCAAGCAACAAAATTAAAAAAAAACCCTAGACGGGCCCATCGAGGCCATCTGAGACCGCCAAGCCCATATGGGGTGTCACTGCCGGATCCGCCGCTCCGCCCCAGATCCGCCTCGCTCCGCGCACTCTCGTGGTGCCGCCCATGCTTCCGACCCGCGTCACCGCCACCGTGCTAGATCTGCCACAGGAGGAGGCCGCTTACCTCCGTGTCGCGCGGCCGCAGCTTCGCCGAGCTCCTCAGCCCCTCTGCGCCGCCGGTGGGAGAGGGAGAGAGAGGAGCGGAAGGGAGAGGGAGGGAGAACGCGCCGCATGGCCACAGCTCCTCCAAGCCCCTCAGCCCTTCTGTGCCGCCGGTGGGCGAGGGAGAGAGAGGAGCGGAAGGGAGAGGGAGGAAGAACCCGCCTCGTAGCTGCAGCTCCGTCGAGCCCCTCTGCACCACCGGTGGGAGAGGGAGAGAGAGGAGCGGAAGGGAGAGGGAGGGAGAACGTGCCGCGCGGAAGGGAGAGAGGGAAGGGAGTGCTCTACGCGGTGGGAGAGAGGGAGCGGAAGGGAGTGCGCTGCCGCCGCCAGCAGCGCGTGGGTGTGAAACACTACTACAAAAAACGTTTTAGGAGACACTTTAAAAAATGGCTTAGAGGCGTACATTCTGTCCGCCTCTGTTATTGTCGGTATTAACAGAGACGGTCATTTTTTATTTTCGGAGGCGGTTGGTTTTGTCCGCCTCTGAAAATCGATTTTCGGAGGCGGACAGGTTATAACAACCGCGTCCGAAAATGGTCTATTTTCGGAGCGAACGTTTTAAAGTACCTGCCTCTGTTAATTGTTAATTGATTTTCAGAGGCGGACAGCCTTTGAGGCCCACTTCTGAAAATAGCCGAGGCCCAATAGGCCAGCTCGGCCCGATAACCTCTCGTAATATATATACAAACACCCACCTCTCCCAAACCCTAACCCATTCTCATCCTCCCCCTCCCTCTCTCTCTTCTCTCCTGCAGACCGCAGTGGAGGCGCGTAGCGCCCTCGGCCTCCCTCCCTCTCTCTCCCACAGCTACGTGCGGTGCTCTCCCGCAGGTGCGCCCCTCCCTCCTCCAGCTACGCGGTGGCGCCCTCCCTCCCTTCTCCCATGGCGCGCAGGCGAAAGTGGCGAGGAGGAGGTGGCTCGGCGTGCCTTCTCCCTGACGCGGCGGCGCGTGGGTGGAAGCGGGCGAGGATAAGGTGGCTCGGCATGCTACGCGAGCTCCAGCGGTGGAGGCGGCAACGACGCGTGGAGGCCTAGCGGATCCGGCCTCCTCTCCCACAGATCCACCGTCTCCGGCTCTCTCTGGCGAGCGGCGACGTTGAGCAGGCGGGTCTGGCTGGACCAGCGGCGGATCTTGCCAGACCGGTGGCGGATCTGGTCGGAGCGGCGGCGGATCTGTGGTGGAGCCCTGGATGGGCTCGGCGGGCCCGTCTAGGGTTTTGGTTTTTTTTTATTTTTTGGACTCGATTAACGGAGGCGGGCAGGAATCCGCCTCCGAAAATGCCTCATTAACAGAAGCGCCAGTTCGGAGGCGCATCCAAAAACTGCCTCCGAAAATCGATTTTGCCCGCCTCAAAAAATCGTTTTTGTAGTAGTGGAAGGAGGTGAAGAGAGGGAGAGAAAGAGATAGGTTGTAACCCTAGGTTTTGGTATTTATAGTAGCTACATAATGGGCCTCGTTTGGGCTTATGATTTTAGGATTCGGGCCTCGTAATGTGTCCGTGTCGGAAAATCGATTTACGGAGGCGGATGCTTTATAATGTCCGCCTCCGAAAATAGATGATTTTCGGAGACGGTTGTTTTAAAGTGTCCACCTCTGAAAATCGATTTTCGGAGGCGGACAAAAACAACCGCCTCCAAAAATAAAAAATGTCCGCCTCCGTTAATCCCTGCATTAACGGAGGCAGACATTTTTTCTGTCCGCCTTTGAGGGCTTTTTTGAAGTGTCCTCCAAGACTTTTTTGTAGTAGTGATGGTAAATCAAAATAGAAGCACTAAGGGATCTGAATTATGTACAGCCGCTTTACTATATGGTTCAACCTGTCTAATGTGGTATATTTAGTGGAAGTAATTGGACAGAGAGTTTTCCAAATCAAGTATCTCCAGCAGCTAGAGCCTAGAGGTCAGTAATCTCACAACTGAAAAAAAAAATCTCCCAAAGACAAAACCCTCTTTACAGTGATTTAGCGTGCCTGCTGCCCGTTTTGACACCTCAGCTGGTGGTTGTTAGGACAAAACTCTCTTTTGTCATTTATTTTATCTATAATTGTGTTACCCTATTGTGTTTCGACACCTCAGCTGGTGGTTGTTATACGTTTTATCTTCTATCTAATTGAAATCAGCAAGAGGGCTGCCCGTTACAAAAACAAAAAAATATTTCTTCATTTATGGGAAGTCGTGCACCACCACCATGCGATGCGTCATGCGTGAGTACGGCTAGCATCAAGCCTTTCTTGGACGTATGGCCTCTTCTTCCAGGAATCACAAATCCAGTGAAATTGTCAAAGGATCGGACAAAACTACATGGTTTTTTGAGAGAAAAGACAAAGTACATGGTGGAGCAGCGGCACCCGCATCAAGTTGGACAGTGGGAATATATCTCCTGATCCCTTCCATTCATATATGGGATTAGATACAATTAATGTTTCTGCCTGCCCGCTCTTTCTTGTCCATGTTGATATGTTGCTAGTTCTCCTGTTGTGGCAAACTGAAGAGCGGATGCTGAAAACAAGATATTCCCCCCTTCCTATTGTATAAATAGTAGTCTAAAGACTCCATGTGTAATGAAGACGTGGATATTTACACAGTAGACCTATCATGTTTGTGAATCAATGATAAAACATTGAGCTGTGAAGTTCGGCGCCATTGTGCACTGGAATTTATTTGTCAACAATAGGAATATTATGATTAACAAATACATATTTCTACCAGCTATGAAGTTTTTGTATCTGCTATTTTGGTAGCATGGACGTATTGTTTTATTTGTTTTACATATAATATAATTTAAATTTCTTACATTTTTTTAGCATATCAGAACTATATATGCGAACTAAGGGCATGATTGGTTTGTTGCCAAATTTTGGCAATGCCAAAACCTTGGCACGCCAATTCTTGGGCCACCACTTGGTTTGCAACCAACATTTGGCCATGTCTCACATTAATTCTACCACAACATTGGCAACGTTTTTTGCCCATCTTTTGGCATGTCAAAATTTTGGCTATTGACGAATCAGGCTTTAAGTGTTTTTTATTAACAAGGTTTCTTATATTGGAACCTGCTCACTTAGGTTCAATACCTTGACTCGGCCGGGTACTTGCATTTTCCACAATTTATTTTATGATTTAACATATGCTTTTTAGTAGGATGTATGTGGTAACTGGAGTGCGAATATATATATAGGTGAAATAACAAGCACGTTGTATGTGGAGGTAGTGGTGAGCTGATCGTTTCAATGAAAACTATTGCCATATTGAAAATCATGGAACAGAGTGAATACACATTAAGGTATATCATTGTAAGTTCTACAATGAATCCTCGACAAAATGTCTAAGCATGTTCCACCATATACACTCTAGTTTAAGATAAGTAAATAAACAATATAATCAAATCCAGATCTCCTTTAATATATGGCATAGCCTACGATAATCTTCCACTTTGAAAATGTTTACTTAGGGATATGTATACATAATGAAAGCATTGTAAAGATGTATTCATGGATTACTTAGTTTATGAATCTATCTGCCTAGTATATATTGTTAGATTAAACTGATCTTAACTTAGAGCATAAAACTGACAGGATCATCTAGTCTAACATAGACCACAGCTAGCACTTAGATCTAATACTGATTTGGTGAAACTTAAGACTTACCAGTCAGATCCATCCCTTTTGGTGGATGACTAACGAGGTGTAGACGCCGTAGAGGAAGTAGACGTGGTAGACTTGCCGTATGTTGAATCAGATCGGGACACCGAGCTTCCACGCCTTCCAGCACCCATAGTGATTGATTAGGTCATGGTAGAAAACCCCATGACAGCTTAACTCGCGATTAAAACGAGATTAGGGAAACCTAGGGGTCTCCCCTTAGTTATATAGTGTCGTAGACGCGGGGCCAGGCCCTAAGTGGGCTAAGTTTGCCTTCCAATCAAAGAAAACTAATAGGAAGTAGTGTAGGATTAGGATTGGGCTTGATGGCCCAATTACACATGACTGAGGTCAATTCCAACATTCTCCCCCTTGACCGAAGGTCAACAACTTGTTCTTTATAATTTTTTATATATTGATCATGTGCAGATGGATACACACATATCAATAGTCTCCCTCTTAATCGAACAATCTTAATCTTAAAACTTAAGCTTATGTTCGGCTTATGTTCACACTCAATACCATAGCAACACCTAGTGAATGAGTCATCGCCAGAGACTACAGTCATACCTGGACGTCATTAACTAAAGTCCGCTATAGTATCTTAACTTATTTGGGAGTTTGTTTATTCGACCTCATCCAGAATCACATTTCAGGTTAATCATCAAATCCATACTAATTTCACGAAAATAGGATAAGAGATAAAACCCTGAATTGGTCATATTGCTAGCTATTTTCTTAATGCATTAAAAGAACTTGATCCTAGGACCCTTCTTTCAGAACAATATATTTGTCAATCGGCTTGACACCATCAACTATATGTCATTACTTGAAAGGAATACTGTAATCAAATACAACAACATTGAATTACAATGCAAACATAATTATACCATAATATATTTTATATGCGTGCCTGAACTAAAACATGCCATACAAAGTAAGCATTAATAATGCTAATCTTGTTTTAGACCTTTCTGCAGAATTGCTCATATCTGCAAGAGTGAAGGATACAAAACTTAATTGTGCACATTTATATCCACACACTCTTACAAAATCTTATCTAAGTAGTACTTAATTAAATAAGCATATTATTTGGTGTATTAAACTTTAGCATATTTTCTGTAACACCCAAATTTCCAAGAATTCCGAATGCTTCCATATGTGTGTCCAGGATGTCCACAGAACACATATAGATTACAAATATTGAATCACAGAGAACACAATGCTCGAATAAAATAGTTTACATCAGAGTTTAACACAAGACATAGTCTTAAACAAACATCACAGCGGAAGTCTTATTAAAAGAAAATGTTTCATAACTAGTAGAGCCTCAAGTCCACAGGGACACCGACTGGTTGAACATAGCTAGAAATACGGCAGATCCTCTGGAAACTCAGCAAGCGACTGATCAATCAATGCTCCATCTGTTACCCATCCGGGATTTTGTTGAATAGTTGCAAGTGTAAGTAAACCATCTTACTTAACAAGTATAACACGGGTTATGCAAGAACAAAAGGCTTGACACGGTTAAACTGCATTAGCACTTTTAGTTGTTTCATTTTAATATCAACCAAATTACTACAATTGAGTAGAATCCCAATTATAAACCCAATAATAATATATAAGTAATTATAGAATAAACCAACATCAACTACTAACTTCTTCTTTAATCAAAAGGGATCCAGGCCGCTCGTAGCCGTGAGCACGGCTATCATGACAGATCAACACTCTGCAGAGGTTTCGCCCTTTACTCGCCGGTCACATAAATCCTAAAGAACCTATGTTACGAGGACTTTCACAAAACACCCTAACAAGCACAGTAGTCGTTTTGGTTCAACATAGGGAGCATAACCCAAGGCATCGAGATTGACGTATGCTCAGGGTACAACGTGAGGGGGTCAATGGCGTCCAGAGCGAGAGCGCAATCATCGCAACGTGTGAAGCTGCGGTACATTAGGCGCTTACATCATGGGACTTTGCCTAACGAGACATAGCCATCGGATAAATCCGTCCTCGATGGATCAAACTATACTCTCACGAATGTTCCCCACATATGCCTTTCGATAACCACTGGCGAGCTAGAGACGTACAAGTTAGTTATCCGAGACCAGAGCCATTATAGTTCCAACGGCGGCGAACAAGTTCCTGGGTTGCCGTTTTAAGAACCGGACCTTATGGAGAGACATTAGAACAAAGCACGAATCACATGCTCTAATTCCCTAGACCAAACCTTATAGAGACACTAGAACAAAGCACGAAGCACATGCTCTAGTTCCCCGAACCTTGTTGCTAATTAGCATCTTTCAATCATCATTGAAGTGAACCATTATTTCAATATTGACAATTAAATAAATGTTGTTCGCAGCGCGTAGCAAATACTAACCATAATGCATATAACCCGGGTAAACAAGGAATAAGGTAAAGACTAGCAACATCCTTAGTGTATAACAAAATTAGACACATGCATATGAACATATGATTAAAAGGTGTATGGGTAACAAGGATTGTCCGTGCTATACTTGCCTTCCTTAGTGTACTGCTGCTGCACCTTCTCTTCGGGAACTGGATCATCGGCGAACTCGAACGGCTCGTCAACTACTCACATCGATCACCACACAAGCGTCCACACATATATGCAAACAAGGCATTTAATTAGAACAGTACACCAAACATAAACAAAAGATGAGAAGAAGGCTTTAGAGTTACTGTACGCTTCACTACAAACACATGAGCATGAAAATCACTCAAATCGGAGTTAAAACGAAGAAACTACGCTTAAAACAGGCTCTAGGGGCTTGCTGGTGAGAGTTTTAGGCTTCCAGGGGTGTTTTTGAAAGAAACCAGGGACCTAAAACACAATTTTGTATAAAAACAGAAGGAATTTTGAGTAAAAAGACTAGACAGGACGGCGGGTTCTATTTTCCAAAAGCGTAGGGGCTAAACCGAAAGAAAAAGGACTTGGGTGCAAATACTTTTCCATTGGGTTGGACCGCGGGTTAATTTCCAAAACCAAAGGGGCTCTTTTGCAAAATTGCTACGGCGGCGACTGGGAGTTGACGTCGGCTGACGTCATGGTCTACTATGCCATGGATCGGCCGTAGACCGCAGTCCACGGGTCCATGGTGGACCGGGTTCACACAAGTTCGGGTTTTAGATCTGGGTCGTCGGATCGCGATCTAGCGGTGGAGAACAAATCAGGCGTCGATCTCGCCGGAGTTGGCGGCGCCGCCCTTGGCCGCGGTGGAAACTCGCTGGCGTTGAGCTTTCCCGACGCTACCGGGCTCCAAAGCTCGCCGCGTTTGGCCTGGGAGAGAGAAGGGGAAACGGCGAATCCGTTTTGGGGGTTGTGATCGAAGCTTGGGCGACGGTGGTGGCGCGCGATGGTGAGCGGCGGGTGGAGCACTCCGGCGAGGTCGCGCGTGCATAAAATGAGGAAGAGAGCGAGCGCGGTTGGACGGGGGAGCTTCCTCACCTCCTGGAGAAGCTCCAAGGCGAGAGCTTGGCGCCAATGGGGCGGCGGAAGCGACCAGAGGTGATGGCGTGGCGGGCTAGGGTTTCGAGACGGCGGCGGCTGCGCTGCGAGCTCGGGTTGCGGCTAAGGTTTGGGCGAAGGGGGTCAAGGGGCTGTGGCGGTGCTTTGAATAGGCGGGAGGAGCCGGGCCTTGGCGTGCACGCCAAGAAGGACAGAGGCAGCACGGGGTCGGGTTCTGGCTCGCTTCGTCACGGCGCAGGCGTAGCCGGAGGTGGGGGATAACGGCTGGGGCCCGCACGTCAGCGGCTGAGAGGCGGAGGGCGAGGCGGGCTGGCGCGGCTGTGGGCTGGGCCGAGCTGGGCCGCGCAGGTGCTCGCTGGGCTGTGCAGGGAAAGAAAGAAGAGAGAGGGAGATAGAGAACTGGGCTGGGCCGGAAGAGAAATAAGAGAGGGAGAAAGAGAAGGGTTTTTTCCTTTTGATTCAAACACTCTTTTGAATTCAAAACCAAATTCAAATTCAAATTTGAATTCAACAAGCAAAAATAAATGTTCCAGCATGAATGCAACAATAATGTTTCTATTCCTTATATTTTCTTTTATTTCCCTCCAAATTTTATATTCCCTATTTTAATTATGAGCACATTAATATATAAGCCATTTATTTACTAAATTTAAATAGGGTATTTTTAGGGTATTACATTTTCCAGTGGACCTCCCCTGGACTAAGACTAATAATGTTAAGCATTCCGGCTTGTTATGCTAAGTCAATTTCTCATATGTCTTAACATATAGCTTCATTAGAAGCTTTAGGAACGTCTTCCCATTTATCTTATTCTTAACTTTGTACTTATGATAAATTTGCTATATCACGCAAACAAAACAGGCATAATTGTGTATATGCATTCATATTTTGTCACTTCAGAACTTCTCTCAACTTTTGCTCTTTAGTGACAATCCCAATACTTATTTAGGTCCCATCTAAGTGTCATGCTCCCCGAGAACTTAAAGAAATATACACCAGATGTGTCGAAAGACATGATGAACATATTTCTCCTTTCTTGGAATGCATACTTATTTCTGTTAGCTTATGGAGAGATCATTCACCTTAGAGTATCGGGATAACAATTTAATCCACCTTGACTTTACAAATGAACCACGGTTGCCCATGATGCATACTTAGTATGAGTTATGAACTTAGCATCCTAGTTTCTTTTGGAATCACTATCAAGACTTGTAGACCCATTATAGCCTACTGCTTTGATTCCAGCAGATAATTGCTATGAAAAGAACTATACTTATATTTAAAGTTCACATACTCTTTCATAGCCTCTTCATTACAAACTTAAAATGACTAAGCCTTTTACTTTTGTGCCCAATACTTATCTTATTGCTAAAATATTTCACATCTCTGTTATGGTTAGACAATTAATGTCAATCCTTAATAGAGTGTGATAAAGAATGGAGAAATACTTATGGCACGATGTATATGACGAAATCATATATCTATATCTCTTAAATCATCAATATAGGGAGATGTATCCTATATCTCATCAAGATTTTCTTCTCCCCCATTTCCCTACTTCTTAGTGAGCTTCCATTGAATTCTGAACAATTAGAACATTAAATATGTCGGCCCCATAAACTTATCTAAAATAATTCATAATGGTAGCTCTTTTAAATTATGTATCTTTGGCGCGACATTTACTATACCACTGATCAACTTTCCTTGCTATCCTAGCCCACAGCAGCTGTGGCGAGAAAATGAACTAGAGTAGCAAAGCTATGATTAAATGTTCATAAAACAGCGTTGACCAAGGATCATGAACACAACCATACTTCAATCATCTCATATTCCAATTGAACTAATCCACAACAGCGTTGGCGAGAAATGGATAGAACAACAGAATCTGTGAAGATTATCCTGTACCCAGCGGTGGCCAATATAAAGGATAATGTTGTAACACGGTTTTTCTAGTATTACAAACATTGAGAAGATTATAGTTGTCTTCCTTCGGTTTCTTCCCAAAAAACATCCTCCCGTACAGTTACTGTTCACCTGCTATTTATAGGGGCCAACCTCGTATATTTACAAGACCGTTACTTCCCGCCAAAAATCTTACAAACTATCTTAGCTTATAGATGACCGTTGCTTCCCGGCAATCTCCATCTTAACCTCGTAACAGGAGACGGATTCATCTTGGCAGTTCTTTGTCTCGTGACCAGCCTTGTACCATTGTCTTCTTCGCCTCGACTTCTTCAGTCCTGCTCGAGACTTTAACCTCTTCGAATTAGCTTCACGCTCATCATCTTCGTCTTGACCTCTTCAGTCTCGCCTACGACTTTAACCTCTTCGAATTAGCTTCACGCTTGTCTTCTTCGTTTTGACTTCTTTAGTCTCGCCTGCGAAAATAGAAAATATGATTCCAAGGGGCGTCTTCCCAACAGTAGACCCTTCGTACTTGGATTCGAGTTCATTGCTTTTCTACCCTCGAACTCCTAGGACGAAACCCAAAAGGCGTCCCCTTGGAAAAAATTGGCGGTTACTTTGGCGCCCTTTCACCTTCCCAACGTCGCAGTCTTCAAAACTTACCGTGCCTATAAATAGTAGAGGTTACCCCCCCTCGGAATTACCTTCACTTGCATTTTTGACTTCGTGCTACTGTCTTCACTTGGCTCTTTATTGTTGCTGCCTGTCGAGGTTCTTGAAGTGCTTCGTAATCAAAAGAGGTTAGTTTTGAAAAATCTTTGTTCTTGTTTCTTGTTTTGTTATGTTTTAATTGTTTTTCATTATTAGTTTCGGGAATGGCTCGTGTCGAGTCTGCTGCGATTCCGACTTCTGATGCGGAGAGAGAGAACAGTCCTCTGGCCTCCAACCCAGGAAGCGAGGATCTAGAGGGGGTCGAGGCCAATGTTAATGAACTCGTTGGGGAATCAGCTCCCAAAACCCTTCATTTCGGTCGATCCTCTGCTACTGCTAGTATGATTTCGTCATATGTTCAGAATGGATTCTTTCCTGAAGGTGTTGGTCGTGCTCCTGGATGCGAGACTACTCCTGATCCCCAATTCGGAGAGGCTGTTGTTTTTTCTGAATTCTTTACTGCGGGACTTTGTTTTCCTTGTGATCCAATGCTGCCCAGATCTTGGATCGTTTCAACGTCAAGCTTCATCAGTTGACACCCAATTCTTTTGTTCAGCTATCGAAGTTTTTCTGGGGTGTTAAAACATTCGGTGGTGAAGTTGACCTCGACACTTTCGGCCGCTTCAACGAGCTTCATCTTCAAAAGAGGTCAATCTTTTTGGAAGAAGGCGGAGAAGAGCATGTTGGACAGTTTGGAGTTGCAACTTTTACTTCGCGTCGACGAAGTGCTGCCCTGAAGATCATGAAAGTTGACTTCACCTACGCTCAAAGGAACCGTTGGGATGTGAACTGGCCGAAGTCATGGTTTTATGTTAAAGTTGGCTTCGCCTCTCCGGATTCCAGCAACATTAGCTATCCTTTTGCTGGCCCCCTTGGCAATATCGAGGTGTCTACTGTGATTGACTTCGATAAAAGATCCGAATCTTTTAAGAAGAACAGTCGTTGCTTTATCCATGCTACCCGGCGATTCACAGGCCATGATGTAGTTGAAGAGTTTCTGGCTGCCAAAATCTGGCCTTTGGGAAATGATTGGAAACCCTTCAGAATTGAGGAGAGGCAAATACCTGGCTTCGATTTGCCCACTACTTTTGCTATCTTCGGACTCACGAAGCCTGCGGATGTGACCGATGATGATCTGGTCTCTAACGTCAAATGGGCCGCAAAATCTTTAATTGGCCCTCTTACGGAAAAAGAGAAAAGGGCTATGATTGACCTCTTCAAGAAACCCAGCCGCTTGAATCGACCATGGATAGAAATGGGAGTCAAATACGGGGATAGAATGAAACCCTCCAAGCCTCAAAAACGCATGAAACCTGTTGGTAACATTGGATCCGAGCAAGCTGGAGTAACACGAAGATATAAGAAAACTTCGTCAAAAGTGCCAGTATCTTCAAGTCAAGATGTTCCCCAGACGAAAACAAAATTGCTCGAGGCTCAGAAGAGAAAAACTGTTGGTGTGCATCTGTCTACTTCTACACCTAACAAGAGACCGCGAGTAACCCGAAAGGTGGATCTGTCGTTGCTGGACAGTCCTGAAGCCAAAGCTGAGGCTGGGAAAGAGGAAGAAGCTATTGATGCGGCTTATGGACTCCTAGGAATTGCTGGTATTGCTGGCGATGACCTCGGCACAGCGGGATTCATGAAGGATTTGGCAGGCACTTCTGCTGCTTCGGGAGAAGGTTTGTTTGTTCCTTTCATGAAATGCCCCGGTGCTAGAATGAGCCTCGCAGGCTCGATGTCAAGTGTTGTTTCGAAATCTCCAAGAGAATTCGATCCGAACTTTCTTGAGCTCTTAGAGCATAACTTTGGCTTGTATTCCACAGAACCAGCCGTTGGGGGCGTAAACGTCGAAGAAGATAAAGCAGCCAATGCCGAACACGAGGTCAGTAATTTTAGTTGTACTGTATTTGATCACTAAATTTCTTTCATTGTTTTTTACTTACTTTGCTTACTATTTTTAGGTCGAGGTTGTTGATGCCAAGGGTAAAAAGATCCCTGAAGAGACATCTGTGAAACACCCTCAAAACTTGGCTACTTCTTCTTTTGTTGAACTTGAGGGTAGTGATGAGATGCTAGGTGAGAAAAAATTCTGGCACCACTTCCTGTTTGGTTTCGTCTTTGATCCTTATATTCTGTCTTCGCTTTTATAGATTTTAAAGCATCATTGGAGAACCTTGACTTTGAAGAGCTATCTCGCTTGAGCGTCTCCACAGCGCACAAGGTTCGTGCTTGCTTCTATTACTTTATTCTCGTCTCTTCTTTTCTTTATATTTATCTTACGTTTTTGTTTTCGATTTCCTTCCTTAGGTTAAGCTGATCAACGCAGTTTGTGCCTCGAAGTCTAAGACTGCAGCTGATCGGCTTCGTTTCTTGGAGGGGGAGAATGAGAGGCTTCGGGAAGTTAACGGTAAACTTCGCAAAGATTTGACTAAGATCGAGGACACTTGGGACACCACCGATAGGAAATATAAAGCCTTGCAAAAGGACTTTGACAAGAACCTGGTTGTGACCGACAATCTTCGTGAAGCCGTGGTTCGCGAGTCCGATGCTGCCAAAGAGGCTAAAACCCAAGTGACTTCCCTCGAACTTAAGTTAAAGGAAGCTGAAGAATCTCTAGCCTCTTCCAAGATTCTTGATTCTGAGAGGATAAACCGAATTTTTGATTCGTATTCTAACTCGCTCAAGCAGTTCGGAGCCACTCCTTATGCTCTTCCAGTGGACTTGAACATTGATAGTTTCTTATCTTGGATTGAAGAGGAATTTGCTGGTCTCGGGGATGTATTTTCGATTGCTGGCGACAACTTTGCTCTTACCTGTACCGATGGCCTCGGCAGATTTCTCGAAAAAGAGAATAAGGAACTACTTCTTCGGGTTGCCGGTCCCGGATTTCGCTTTTCTGACTTCGGAGATTTGTCCTTGTCCAGCTCTAAAGAAGTCGAAACTGTGAAGCGTCGCTTCTTGCGAGACTTCTGGAATATCTTCGGGCGAGGTATGGCTAAGGACTCCTCTTCGAAAGTAAGAAACTTTTCTGTATAACTTTGCTTCTTCTTTTTTTTTATTGTTGTCAAAAATCCTAAACCTTTTGCTTCGTTTCTTCACCAGGAAGAAACTGAGGGCGCAAATGTTGAAGAAGGAAATGAAGAAGAAAACGAAGAGGAAGAAGATGATGCCCTGGATTCGCCTCCTGATGATGACGAAGCTAAATCTTCCGAAGAAGAAGGAGAAATCTAGTTGCGAGTAGAAATTAATTTATGTAAAAAACTTATTCCAAGTGATGCTTGTGGATTCGAGAGCGACTTGAACGCTGAAATTGCTCAATATTTTGTTTATATTAGCCTCGTAATTATCTTCGATCTTTATTTCATTTCGAAGTGCATGCGTTGGACTCGTAGAGATTCTTTTCCCTTGAAATTGTTTGTATATTGTTCTCTTTCTATAAGATCATGACCTTTAGTTTCGTTTTCGCTATGGAAAACGCTTAAATATTCTTTGGCTTCTAATTCCCTTGTTAACTCGAGAAAGCATTGAAGCGGATGCGCTCTTCTCCATGATTCCACTACTTGAGAAGACGTTGCTGTACGAAGTATCTATGGGCCCTGTGCTATTGATGGTCCTTATCCTGGACAGATCATGCCGTCGAGCGTTCCTGTGACTCCTGCTGCCTCTCATTTCTAGGGAAAGTTTTCTTTTTTCACTTGCTTTACTTTTCCTCTTGCCGAGGCTTGACTCCCCCTTCTCTTTTATAGTGGTCTTTCGACCCTTGGGGAGATTATGATTTCACCTAACTTTGCGTCCTTTTGAAAGTGTAGTTAGGTGATTCGTTTTAATGTGTTCGTTGCTTGGTAAAAACTTGTTTTTGAATAAATGCAAATGGGGGCTTCTCTTTTTTGCCTTTGAAAAAGGCGTCCCCTCCCTCGATAGCCCCATTGCGTTTATTCATCGCTTCTTATTTCGAGCAACGGATCTGGAAGATTACATTCTCTTGTTTCACTTTCGAAATAGGGCAACTCTGTTGCTTTTTTCGTTCCCCTTTTTTGATCTAGACTGCAGGTTTTCTTGCTTGAGGTTTTTGCGAGGTTATGTTTCTAACCTCTACCTTCGGCAATTTTGTTCGAGATCTTTTGGCGAGGTTATATTTCTGACCTCGGCCTTGGGCTGTTTTGCTCAAGGCCTCTTTTTGCGAGGTTATATTTCCAACCTCGGCCTCGAGCTATTTTGCTCGAGGTCTTTTTTGCGAGGTTATACTTCCAACCTCGGCCTCGGGCTATTTTGCTCGAGGTCTTTTTTTTGCGAGGTTATATTTCCAACCTCGGCCTCGAGCTATCTTGCTCAAGGTCTTCTTTTTACGAGGTTATATTTCGACCTCGGCCTCGAGCTATTTTGCTCGAGGTCTTTTTTTTGCGAGGTTATATTTCGACCTCGAGCTATTTTGCTCGAGGTCTTTTTTTTTGCGAGGTTATACTCCCAACCTCGATGTGTTTTTTGCTCAAGTGCTTTTAGGGGAATCTCCTTTGTTGATTTTTTGGAGAAATTTACATAGGTTCGCCTCATTAAAAACCTCACCTCCAGTTTCCCGGAGCCCCTTTTGTGAGGAAAAGAGTACGACCTTTTGTGATGAAAGAAAAAGAGAAGAGAGGTGCTTCATATTTGTGCTTATAGCTCTGCACATTTACGAAGTTGACCTTTACAAAAAGAACTAAAACTTGGAGAAAACTGTACAGCTTTGCTTGTTCCGGTTCTAGTTATAGTATTTGCGAAGTTGCTCTAAGTTCCATGAGTGAGGTAACTCTTCTCCGTTTTCGGTGGACAGATGATAAGACCCTGGCCTCGAGCTTTTGGTGACAATGTATGGTCCTTCCCATTTTTCCTCGAATTTGGATAAGTTTTCTGCATTATGCTTCCTTTTGATTACCAGGTCCCCAACTCTGATTTCTCTTATCTTCGCCTTTGGGTCGCGCCACTTTCGTGTTTGCCTTTGGTATGACTCGAGGTTATGTGAGGCAACGAGCCGATCGACTTCGATTAAGTCTTTTTCCACCATTTCTTGTTCGCCTTCTTTCTAGTATTACAAACAGTGAGAAGATTATAGTTGTCTTCCTTCGGTTTCTTCCCAAAAAACATCCTCCCGTACAGTTACTGTTGACCTGCTATTTATAGGGGCCAACCTCGCATATTTACAAGACCGTTACTTCCCGCCAAAAATCTTACAAACTATCTTAGCTTATAGATGACCGTTGCTTCCCGGCAATCTCCATCTTAACCTCGTAACAGGAGACGGATTCGTCTTGGCAGTTCTTTGTCTCGTGACCAGCCTTGTACCATTGTCTTCTTCGCCTCGACTTCTTCAGTCCTGCTCGAGACTTTAACCTCTTCGAATTAGCTTCACGCTCGTCATCTTCGTCTTGACCTCTTCAGTCTCGCCTGCGACTTTAACCTCTTCGAATTAGCTTCACGCTTGTCTTCTTCGTTTTGACTTCTTCAGTCTCGCCTGCGAAAATAGAAAATATGATTCCAAGGGGCGTCTCCCCAACAGATAAAAATCACACTTATTTGAGTAAATTGGTGTTTGTGGAGTGTTAGTCCTATACAATGGTATTCGAATAATCATGTCTAGCATGATAAAGTTGCTCTTGAACTTATTATTAATTTAAGCAACAAGATATAGCGAGTATCTAAAAATTATGCTTTATTCTTAATTTGGCCCTTGAAAACTTATGGACAATGAAATCCTATGGAGATAATATTTGACAATATCTCTGAATAGTTCTCAGTTCAATTCTCAACTGACAAGAACAACAAAATGACGAGACATTCAATTCTCCCCCTCGAATTTGTGGTCTAAACGTGAGTATGCCACATATTCGACAAGGTCTCATCACTAATTAACTTATTTAACTTAAAGCACGATCAAAGACAATAAACAATAATAAACATTAAACAAACTTGATGATGTATTATCACTTATAGAGAATACAAATGTCAATGATTTCTCATCACATATAACAAATATGTTCTTTCTTAATCTAAAGTACATCATAAGCTTGTAATAATGCTAAATTAAATGTCTTAATGTAATGTGAATCCCAGAGTCTTGCCTTTGACAAAGTCTTGTAGACTATGCTCCCTTGAATCTCTCCTCGTTTAAAGTCCATAAAAACCTGGAGGAGGTTCAATATGTGCAGGTGCACCTCAGTTGTTCCACCAAAACTAGTGGGAGCAAATAAACTTAATGAAAACTTATGAGACAACTTAATTGTGTAATAATCTGGGGCATCGCTCTTGCATGTGGGTGACTTATTTGCAAAAGTTGCATATAACTTGAGCATGCATATAACCCTTGAGATATATTGACCATGCTTGTGTACGCTCAATACATCTTAATCATTGTAACATGAGGTTGTTAATTTCATGAGGAGGAAGTTCGCTAACTTATGTTTAGACATTTCCTCAATTGAGTACAATAACACCTTAACTGATAATTCCTTACCTCTAATCTTAGTAGGCAAAGAATTTCTTAATGCCTCAATGATGGTTTGACCATCTTTGCCAATAACTGGATTTCTCCCCTTTATCGTAATTTGAGTTGTACTCACTTATCTTACCAACATAATTCTGAGTTCCAACCGCCGGAGCAGTTGACTTATCGTCACATAGCGCATAATCAAGATCCAAAAACTTGAGGATGCCTGGCACATCTTTATTCCAACTAGGGAAATTTATGCTATTGCAATGCCCAATGATGCTCAAAACTTTGTATAATCTACTGAAAATTCGTCTCAGTAGCAGTACAGTAAGATGCACATAAAGGCATGAATTTAACCCTACGTTGGTGTGATTAAATTCACGCAATAAGTAACAACTTGCATCACCTGTGGGGAAAACAAGCAAAACTTATCTTAAACTCATAATTAAAATGCGTTGGTCAGATTTAATTACATGTGTACTCTAGATGAACTTCTCGTTGGTTCCATTCAAATAGAGGCATCTGAATGCACTTGGTGGAAAGAGAATTTTCAGCTTAACTTATATGAAAATGAATAATGCAAAGTTTGAGCTCAACTTAGGTAGAATCAGTGTTCATAATTCTTACTTATTTAAAAAAATGTGTAAAGATCAAAGCATTTTTTTTACTTTGCACTTAAACTTAGAAAGCACTAAAATAATCATGACTTAATAGGTCAAAACTTAATATTCTTAGCAAAAATATTTGAAAAAATATTTGAAATACAATTCAAATATCATATAATCTTAGACCTAAACATGGCGAGGAAAGATCATCGTTATCGGGCATTTAACTTAATCAAATAAATCCAAAACCATGTTTAAAGTTGCAGGGAGAATACTCTTAAACTCAAAATTTAGCAAAATACTTGAATAATTAAGAACTCATGGTTCAATAAAAACATAATAAACTCATGAAATATGTACTGTGTACATAATAAAATTGCCCAAAATTTGTAGCTCAACTTAATGGCTAAATTAATATGAAGCCTATGCCTTAAGTCGTGATGCTCATACAAATTCAAAATATTTCTCTAATTGAATTAGAAAATTAAAGAAATACTAATAAAACTTGATTTCTTAATTACTGCACTTAAAACAGGGACTAAATTTTGAGTAAACTTAGATGAATACTCAAAACTGAATTAATAGACGAATTTGTAACAAAATTCGGCCTTAAAAGGAAATCAGCCTGCGCACAGAACCATTACTGCACGCACGGCCCACTGCGGCCCAGTATGGCCCAGCAGCGAAGCGCACACGGCTTGCGGCTCGGCGCAGTGCGCGGCTCAGCTCAGGTGACGGCTCAGTTCGTAGACTCAGCTCGGCTCGACTCAGCTTGGCGGCTCGGCTCGGTTTATTGGTGGGCTCTAAAGCTTCTTGGGCCTAAAGCCCATGGGCGAGCGGAGCAGGCCCGGCACGAATGCGGCCCAAAACTAGAGCCCCGCCCCCGCCTTGATCTCGACCGTCCATCGAGATCGACGGCTGGGCGCACGGATCGGGCTCATAAAACCCTGAAAATCCGACGCAAGGGAAACCCTAGCCCTAATTTCTTTCACCTCCCTGCTCGAGCGCAGGGCGCAGCCACGGCGGCGCATACGCCACCGAGTTCCGTCACCACCACCTCTTTCTCCCCCATCTCCGACGAGTGAGGGCCTAGATCTGGAGAACCGCATGCCTGAGTGCCTTGACGCATACGCCATCACCAACGTCCGCCGCCCCTTTGCTTCCCTTTCTCACCATATTCTGAGCTTGAGGGCACGATGGCGGCCGGCAAGACGCCATGGTGTTCCACCCCCACCACCTCTATCTCCTTCTCCCCCAGATCCGGTGAGAGAGAGAGAGAGCTGAGGGCGTCCGCACTTCCAGTGTCGCGCGCCGGAGCTCCTCGAGTTTCCTTGGCGGCACTGCGTGCGTATCGCGCGCAGCCCATTGAGGTGTCTCGTCGGAGCTCAACGGCGGCGATGCCGGTACTCCACGGCTGTAGCACGAGGAGGGCGGAGGCGTGCATCTTGAAGGCGTACGCCCGGCCGAGGTGGTTGCTCAGCATGGCCACTGATGGCACGGTGCGAGCTACCTCCTCGACTTCACTGGAGCTAAAGGCGGCGGTCGCGCGTGCAGATCTGTTACGCGCGGCCGCCATGACCAGGTAGGTCACTTATCTGATGCGTAGATTAGGGTGGTTCTTTGATTTGGATCTGAGTTGGGGGTTTCGGGTGAATAGGGGTTGTGATGAATGTAAAGGCATGAATGAATGAAGCTTAACTGAGCCTAATTCTTAGATCCGAGCCTAAAACATGAAATTGACCTAGAAGCATCACTGAACTAGTAGATCTAGGCATGAATATGAAGGAACTTAATAAACTTGACTGATCTAATCTTATGCTTTACAGATTTAATAAAACTGAACTAAAACTTGATGTAGCATGACTAATTTCATCTATTAGGCACTAATCCGAACCATTAAGGATTAGGGTTTGCTAGGGGATCTAGTAGAACTAGATCTCGCGTCTGATACCAATTGTTAGATTAAACTGATCTTAACTTAGAGCATAAAACTGACAGGATCATCTAGTCTAACATAGACCACAGCTAGCACTTAGATCTAATACTGATTTGGTGAAACTTAAGACTTACCAGTCAGATCCATCCCTTTTGGTGGATGACTAACGAGGTGTAGACGCCATAGAGGAAGTAGGCGTGGTAGACTTGCTGTATGTTGAAGCAGAGTGGGACACCGAGCTTCCACGTCTTCCAGCACCCTTAGTGATTGATTAGGTTATGGTAGAAAACCCCATGACAGCTTAACTCGCGATTAAAACGAGATTAGGGAAACCTAGGGGTCTCCCCTTAGTTATATAGTGCTGTAGACGCGGGGCCGGGCCCTAAGTGGGCTAAGTTTGCCTTGCAATCAAAGGCAACTAATAGGAAGTAGTGTAGGATTAGGATTGGGCCTGATTGCCCAATTACACATGACCGAGGTCAATTCCAACATATATAAGCATCGTCGCACGCAGGAACACACACCCACCTCTACAAATACACATTCACAACCCAACCTCTATGGCACCTCCCTGAGAATGAGTCAGCACATCTAGTGATTTATGAAGACGCTTTAGGTGCGACAAGTCGACACATAGGCACATTACCTATATATCACTAAAAAATATAACCAGTTAAATCAAAAAATAAAATTATAAAATACAAACACCCTTGTCAAGTCATGGTCTCAAACTCAAGTCGATCAGGTTTTGTTATCTTGCTCGTTCACTATTTAGGAGTTAGGAGAACGGAAGTTTACCATGTCAACTGTACTTCTAAGTGACGATGACAGCTGCGTTTCAATAGTTTCAAACAATAAATAGAACTGTAATTTATACTGCTGCCGCTCACTACTAGAGAAAGAGGCCATAGTATTGCAATTTTTACTGCAGCCTAGACCCACCTCCCACCTCTAGGGTCTGTTCGACGGCCACATCTTGGATCTGAGATGGGTTCCTTATCGACTCCCATTGGTCCATGATGTTTATATATGTACATTTGATGTCAATTTCCTTTACACAAATAGAAGAATGTTTTTTGGTGATTGGATGGATGAACAAATGGATGAGTTGCCAGTTGTACCTTAAATTCTTTTAGCGGTAAATTGAAAATGATATAGTTCAGGAGTAAATGGAATCTATAAAATGTTTAAGAGTTATGTTTGCTTTTGTTATAGTTGAGGAGTTAATTTAGACATCTTCTTCTTTAATTTATATCAATGAGTGACAAAAAAAAGTTGCCCTCGAAGCTGTGGATGTGGTCACAGCCCAGCCAGGGGGGCACGGGCCACAACGACCTATGTAATGGAAGAGGAAGAACCGTGCCAGATCATTCATAACCATTTGCTTCTTTCCGGAGGCCACCTAATCCAACATTTGAATCCAGTCACCCATACGTTGAAGATCATGTCATCTTTTGAGCTAAACTCACCAACATTTCTATAATCTCCAAGTTGTAGTAGGACCACGTGTCACTACACCACATGGAGTGATAATATCATTTTCTTTCAGATGAAGTGGCATCCAATTGATAATGACCAAATGGACGACTTCGCTGCTACCACGAATAAACTGTGTTGGATGTTTGTCTATGCAATATGAAAACGAATCCCTTTTGTATAGAAAGTTATTTTAAAAATAGGTACCCTGTAAATTTAAAATAAGCAAAGGAACGAACGCTAGATCTAAACATGAAGGCAAATAATCGTTATGGTCCTATATTTATTTAGATAAGGCTGGTTGACAGGAATTCCCAAACGTGTGTTACGTTCCATTTTGCTCAATGTTCTGGGAGAAGTCATGCCATATAATCTATACAAATCACTAGCCAAAGAGTATCTTTACTCTCCATGAATGAGACACTTAACCAAGTGTTGCAGGAAACTGAAATATCGTGTTGTTGCACCCAGCAGCAACCGAAAAACGGCTGCTCAGATCGTTTCGGCTCCGCTGCTTGCGCACCTCAAAATATTCACGTTCTTGTCATCGTGGTCAATGAAATCTGTTCCCCATACCCAAGTGAAGCAAACATACATAGCCAAGGACATGGCTGGACCATGAGTAGCCAGGAATGGATGCGGCCGCTAATTTCCTTGTGTCTTCCATTCCTATGGTATTTTTCCTACTTTTTTCCCACAAATCTATTTCTTCACATGGTCATGGTTTGGCTTTCGCATGCTGGTTGTAGCAAATTGGGTGAATGGGAACAAACATACGACCAAATGTAGATTATATATAGCAGCACTCTGAAAGTGTCATCGATTGGTTGGTAGGTAGACAGATAGAGAGAGGTCACAAAAATAATAACTGAAGATACACATAGTATCATGCTTGTTACTCGTATATAATGCATGGAACAACAAATTTTGGCCCGGCCATTTATTCGTTGATAAGAGTAGCATCTCAGTACCCATATCAGCTTTAATGCATCACATTGTTGGAGGATGGCATCTTAAAGTCTATATGACCTCAAATCTATTTCATTTTGTTCAATTTTCCCTCCTAATCTAAGTTATCTTTTTTGTTTCCCCATACACAATTTTGATTTTAATTGATTTTTTTGCATGGTAGTAGTAGACATCAAAATGCATGTCAAAGAAAAATATTATCATTTTTCATTATTTTTTAATTATTTTGATACTTGAAATTATTTTATTAGTAAATATCATACTCTATAAAATAATGTAAAACCTTGTGTTTTATTATTTTTAAAATACACTGCCATGTCTTCTGTCATCACCCACGCTTGTGTATGTAAAAATAAAAAAAAATGTATTAGGTGCTCAATTAAATCAAGTTACATGGTTTGGGCCATAAAATGGACAAAAAAAATCAATTGGGGGAGCAATTTGGACTTTTTTTGTTTTTGATACTCTGCTTCAAATTCAGACCAATACATAAAACCTGACGATGCCTCTCCAATATAACAAAATTCCTGAAAAATTGGTTTACGTATTATAACTCGCAACTACTTCAATTTGAGAAGATTAGTTCAATGTTCACATAAAATTAATGGTATCTAAGTATTTGTTAGTGTACATGTGGTGCTTCTCTCTTTTTTACGGTGCCCCATCTCATTTTTTGTGCTCGGTCAGCCACCCAGCACCTGCGCAGAAACAGCTCCATGCTCCGCTCTTTTATGCTCAGCTGCTTCAGCACCTCGCAATTTTCAGGATGGTTTCGTCTTGGACCACAGGATCCCTTCCACATACCACCTTGAATGAAACACACAGTGCTAAGGACACGGCCGGATAATGACAACCCTGGAATGCATGTGGCAGCCAATTTCCTAATGTCTTCCATTCCTATGGGAGCATATATACATTTTTTGTACTTTTTTCTCACAGCTCTAATTCTTCCACAGATTGAGTTTTGGTATTCGCATGTAGGTTGGAGCAAAATGAAATTGAAAGAATGAATAGTATAATGTATATAGTGGCACTCAGAAAGTCTCATGTATTGCAATTGGTTGGTATGTATATATAGATAGAGGTCACAAAAATATGAGAAGGAGGATATACATATATAAAATGCATGTAAGAACAAAGCTTGGTGCTGCAATTTGTTCGCCACATTTCTCTAAGAATACCTTAAATCCAGATAACTCCATGTACAACCAAATCTATTGCATTTCATTGAAGTTACCCACCTAATTAGGGATGCAAGTGGGTTGTAATTGGGTCAACTTGTAACTAACCCAGACTACCCATTTGGATTATTTATGGGTTTTGGGTTGGCCTAACCCAAAATTAAAAACCAACCAGTTCCGTCATATCGCCTAATAAATAGAGCTACGACCCAACAAACTCATACTACAGAGGGGGCAGCGCCGCAAGACACACTCGATGACTGTGGATCTCAACCTGGCGTGGAACAAGACTCTCGGACTCAACTTCCCGGTCGCTGGCGGCGTCGTCGACCCCGTCGTCGCCGGCGAGCCGCTCGAGGTCCCCGTGCTCCAGGACATCATTGTCGGGCCAGAAGGCAAAACAAATTCCTTGGCCGTGTCCGCCTGGACGCCCACCAACTCGTTTGCAGGGCGACGAGGCCCTGATCTACTTCCCCTCAAGAAGAAGAGCTTCTTCAATTGGGTTTGTGGCGATATCGGCCTCAAGGTCTACATGCCGCTCGCTCTGCCCGAGCGACCCGCCCCCATGGCAGAAGTAGAAGCGCCACCGCCGCCGGCCATGCTTGTTACCCTAAAAAGGCTCCTGCGGATGAGGCGCCGAAGTCGGAGGAGACGCTGGTGCACGGAGCTCCAGCACATGGAATAGGCAGCAGCCGGTGACGGATCCACCATGCAGAAAGCAACGGATTTGACGAGGCTGAACCAGCAGCAGCGACGCCAGCCCCGGAAAACACGCTGCCAGAGGCGACGGTTGCAGCATCGGAGGAGAAGCCACAGGAAGAGGAGCAGCCACCACAGCCGGCGCCACCACAGATGCCGCAGCAGTTATTGATCCCTGTGCCTCGGGCGCCTGCGACGGACGCGGCTGCGCTGATGCCGCAGGTAGTCGAGATTGGGTTACCAATGACCCAGATTGCTTTGCATTAATTGGCACTATAATTTTGTGGGTCGGCCCAATGGGTTTTTCCACTGAAATTTGTATTTTGGGTCACTGGGTCAAGCCCTACTCTAATCTGACTTGTCTTTTTTGTTTCTTCATACACAAGATCGATTTTAATTAAATTATTTTGCAAGGTAGTAGTGGACATCATAATACATGTCAAATAAATATATTATTAATTTATTATAAATATCACACTCTATAAAATAATATAATTTGAAGGGAGTAAATTAGACATTTTCATTTACTTGGTTTTTTACCTGATCGTAATGATTTAACCCCACAGTTTTTTTATCTGCCGTCTTCATACCGTGGTGCCCGTTTAACCTTTCTGGTGGAGAGATTCTCAAACTTTTAGATACATTCAAAGGTGTTGCTTCAGTCAATTTGCGAGATGGCCGAACATGCAGGGTGTGGTCTGATTTGTGGAATGGTTTGGTTCCTACTCAATCTTATCGCGAATTATATTCCTTTGAAAAAGAAGGTCCGTAAATGTCCAGGATTCAAAGATGGTAGAGGATATTGAATATCTCTTTCACTTGCCAATGTCATCAGAACTTTTCATCATCTTGAGTTGTTTCTAACTCAGATGATATGGATGTCTGGACATATGTATGGGGAGGTCATTTTTCCTCATCTAAGGCCTATAAACAGTTGAGTGGCTCCGCAATAGTTTATCAAAGCTTTTTGTGGCTTTGGAAACCCGTTCAGCACAAGCACAAAGTATTGTTTGGCTTCTTTTGAAAAATAAACTAAGCTTAAGAGCTCAGTTAAAGAGGAAAAGTAATTGTGTTGCCGAGTTATGATTGTGTGTTGTGTGCTGATTCAGTATAGAAAGCATTGAGCATTTACTGTTACAATGTCGGTTTGCACAGGAATGTGGGCAGATACCCCCTGTCCTGAAATTATGACCGTTTTGGATGTCCGTGTCATGAGCTTGACTATATTTGTAGAAAATACATACAACGTTTAAATCTCTAAATATTGTTTTATAAAAACTAGATCTAAATATGTATCTAATGATATTGTACTATAAATTTTAATATATTTTTGTGGATGGTGTGGGATGATCTCATTTTCAGAAACATACAACTAAAGTGTTGGAGGATGCAAAAGCAATTTCAGAAAGGAGTTTGGCTTAGTTATTCAAAGAGCAAAGCAATATTCGTCAGATACAATGAATTCATGGATGAACAGCATGGGGGAATTTGCATGATCTTTTTTGTCTCTTTTTTTTTTATTTTGTGAACTTCTGGTAAAATCTTTGTACTGTTGGCCTTTTGTTTTATATAAATATATATCCAGTAGGGATAACCCTGTTGACGCACTTTTGGTCAACACACGAAAGCGCTAGATCGCGCGGTCGTCGAATTCTCCTCGCCGTAGCTTCTGAGAGCAGCCGGTCAAACCGCCTGTAGGGGCCGGTCAGACCGCCTGTAACAGAGGCGCCGCGAAAGCCTACGATCACAACCTCGGGAGGGACCCAATCGGAGGCTGTGAACCTAGGGTTGTTCTAAGGTCAGCAAGGCCACTTAGAACGTCCTAAAACGTCGCGGAGACGAAGAAGGAAAGCAAAAGGGTTGGAAAAGCTAGGGTTTGGAGATAAAAAGTAAGACAATGATTTGTACGATTGGGTAGAGGTCATCAATCGGCCACGGCCCTTTATGTTTATGGGGTGGGGAGGTCTTGCCCCGCAAGAAAGTCCTTGTACAGATCTAAAAACGTGTAAAAACCTGATTCTACTCAGAATCGGGAACAAGCGGTCAGACCGCATGTGACTGGCAGTTTAACCGCCTGGCACATTGCCAGATCGGCTACAGGGTCCAGCCGGTCTAACCGCTTGTACAGGCGGTCTAGACCGGCTGCCCCAGCCTGATCGGGTTTAAGCCATTTTTGGTTGTCAACATATGCCCCCCTATTTTTTTTGGTAAAACTTTGTTTACCACAAAACATTTAATCGGACTGAGGGCGACTCTCTATTGTCGGTCATTTTTTCCTTAAGGGCGATATCACATATCGGCCATATCCTTTCAAGCATGTTGCCAAACACTTGAATGATATTTCTTCAAGTACTTCCCATTGAGCGCCCTTGGTAATTGAAATCCTTGCAAAATCTGTACCCTATAGGAATTCCCAGAACAAACCTTCACAATACGATATGGTCCTTCCCAATTCGGCGACCATTTACCAAATTTGTTGCTCTTTGTTCCTATAGGTAAAATAGTCTTCCAAACTAAATCACCAACTTGAAAGGATTTGAGTCTTACCTTCTTGTTATATGCTCGAGCCACTCTTCTTTTATCTTTTTCAATCTCCTCTAAGGCCTCCAAACGTTTGTCGGTCACATCATCAATATTATCCATCATCAAAGCACAATATGTGCTAGCATCAAGATCATTTTGCTTAGCCAATCTATAAGCAGCCAGATTTACCTCAACAGGCAAAACAGCCTCTTGACTATAGACAAGCTCAAATAGAGTAACCTTAGTAGCACCATGTCTAGAAATACGATGCGCCCATAATGCTTCAGATAATACCTCGTGCCACCGTTTAGGATGATCTTCAATCTTCTTCTTTATGAGCTTGATCAAAATCTTATTGCTAGACTCGGCTTGACCATTGGCTTGAGCATAATATGGAGATGAATTGAGCAATTTAATACCATAGGATCCAACAAACTCACGTACCTCTTTAGAAGTAAACGACGTGCCTTGATCTGTCGTCAATGTTTGAGGAATCCCAAATCTATGAATAATATGCTTAGTAATAAACTCAATCACCTCTCGATGTGTCATATTCTTGAGGGGAATTGCTTCAGTCCACTTGGTAAAATAATCAGTAGCCACAATCACAAAACAATGACCCTTAGATGAAGGAGGATGAATCTTAGCAACGAAATCTAAACTCCATCCTCTAAACTCCCGAACTTTTGACACTCTTCACATCCTTTGTTGTAACGAAAACAATCGGCTATCATTGTAGGCCAATAAAAGCAACCCGCCTAAGGAGCCACTTCATCATTCGAGCCGATTGATGTGTACCACAAATTTTTTCATGAACCTCTGCCATAGCCAATCTAGCTTGATCAGGATCTAAACATTTCAAAAGCAATTCATCCATGGTCCGATGATATAGTTCACCATCAAATAAAGTAAACTTGAAAGCCCATCGTTGGAATTTTCGATCCACTGACCTGCTAGTATCCTGCAAATACTTCACCAGAGGCTCCCTCCAATCACCAGCATTGGCCATAATAGATTGAAAATCATTATCAGCCGAATCGGTGTTTTCAGAGGTGCAGGCGGTCAGACCGCCTGTACTAGCGGTTAGACTGGCCGTGCCGGTCAGACCGGCTATAACAGGCAGTCGAACCGCCTGTTCCAGAGCAGAAACATCGGCTTCACGAAACATCGGCCTCTTTTCATGAAAATTTCTTTTCTGAACATTATAGCCTGATGCTTGCTGCGCCAACACATTAGCTGTAGGATTCTCTTCTCTTGGTACATGATAAATGACAAATTCATCAAAGCAAGATATAATATCTAAATATTTATCAAGATAAGCATTCAAAAATCCATCTAAGCATTGACAAACTTTAGATACTTGCTGAATTACCAAAAGAGAATCACCATATGCTTCCACATGTTTTATTCCCATGTCATGTAACATCTCCAACCCGGATAATAAAGCTTCATATTCGGTTTGGTTATTAGTGCACTTATGATCTAATCGGTTAAGAGCCTCAAAAACAACACCGTTTGGTGAAATAAGAATAACACCAACTCCACAACCACTTTTACAAACCGATCCATCAAAATGCAATTTCCATGGGGTAAAAATAATGTAGCCGACATTTAAATCAAGATGTTCACTAATCCTATGTTAAACAATAAAATCGGCAACGATTTGTTCTTTCATAGATTTCAATGGCTCAAAGACTAAATCATATTCAATTAAAGCATAAACCTATTTGTCAATTCTACCACTCAATATAGGTCTATGCAATATGTCTTTAATTATGTCGGCTTGACTAGCAACTATGCAAGTATTTAGTAACAAATAATGCCTCAACTTTGTACAAGCATTATATAATGATAAGGATAACTTTTCAATGAAAGTATACCTCGTTTCGGCGTCCAATAATCTTCTACTTGCATATGCAATAAGATATTCCTTCCCTTCGGTCTCTTGGATCAAAACAGCCCCAATAACACTTTCTTCGGCCGCGATATATAATTTAAAAGGAACCCCTCTCCTAGGTGCCCGAAGAATCAGTGGTGAAGACAAATAACGCTTGATCTCATCAAATGCCTCTTGCTGTTTTGCCCCCCAAGTAAATTCAGCATCATCTTTCAACCGAAGCAAAGGAGTAAAAGGATTCACCCTTCCCGACATGTTGCAAATAAATCTTCTCAAATAATTCACTTTGCCCAAGAATTTTTGCAACTATTTCTTAGAGCTAGGAGCCTGCAACTTACCAATAGTGTCGGCCTTCTTTGGATCAATCTCTATGCCATTCTCATGAACTATGAAACCCAAAAACTTCCCGGCCGACACACCAAAAGCACATTTGAGTGGATTCATTTTCAAACCATACCGACGCATTCTTTCAATTGCAAGTCTCAAATTGGCCAAATGAGAAACACTTCCAGCCGATTTAACAACAATATCATTGATATAAACCTCCAAGATAATACCAAGCAAATCATGGAATATTAAATTCATCACCCTTTGATAAGTAGCACCGGCATTCTTTAAACCAAAAGTCATAACAATCCACTCAAATAAACCAACAAAGCCTGGACAGACAAAAGCCGTTTTGGATATATCCTCTTCGGCCATAAATATTTGATTGTAACCAGCATTACCATCAAGAAAGCTAATCCTTCTATGTCCAGACGCAGCATCGATAAGCATATCAGCTATTGGCATAGGATATTCATCTTTAAGAGTAGCACGATTAAGTTTTCTAAAATAAATACACACCCTAATCTTATCTGTTCCTTTCTTTTCCACGGGCACAATATTAGAAATCCATTCAGCATATCGACAAGGTCTAATAAACTTTGCTTCTAATAACCGATTTATTTCCTCTTTAACTCGGTCATAAATTTCAGGATTAAAACGCCTAGTTGGTTGTTTATAAGGCCTAAAACCAGATTTAATAGCAAACCAATGCTCAACAAGCTCTCGGCTTAAACCATGCATTTGATGATAATTCCAAGCAAAGCAATCAACATACTCCTTTAACAACTTTACTAATTCAGATTTAAAAGCAGGATCTAAATTTTTATTTACAAACGTCGGCCTGGACAAAGAACCATCACCAATATCTACCTCCTCAAGAGGATCGACCGATGTAAAACCACATCCTAGCTTGCTTATATCATCAAAATCTTCAATAGCTTCACACATATCGTTCTGATGTGACCGATAGTGTTCAAGTCTCTGCTGCAACCACTCTCGATTATCCATTAAATTATATGAGATGATTCAGCCGATTGTTCATCGGCTTTATGACAGCAGGGATGAAGCCATTCTTAGTACAGCTAATACACTCAAATTTAGAAAGATCTAAGCCTGACAAACATCTAACATCATCATGAATGCCAATCAAAGAGCTATCAGTTAAAGCAACACAAGGAGAAGTGTCACCATGCACAACTTCTACATCATCATCTACCCATTGAATTAAACATTGATGCAAAGTAGAAGGAATGCATTGGTTTGCATGAATCCAATCACGGCCCAAGATTAAACTGAAGGTACCTTGAGTCTCAGCGACAAAGAAAGCAGTGGCCAAGGTCTTGCTCCCAATAGTAAGCTCCATAGAAATCACCCCCTTGGCACCAATAGGCTCTCCTCCACCAATGCCGCTGACAGTCATGTTGGTCTTGATGAGCTCCGAATCTAAACCACCAAGCTTTTTGTACAAAGAATAGGGCATTAAATTCACAATAGCCCCTCCATCGATCAACATCCGCGAGATTGGCTTCCCATTGATATGTCCCTTTAGATATAAAGCCTTCAAGTGGTTGTCTTCAGCTTTAGGCTTCTGGAATATAGCTTCCTAGGGACCAAAATCGAGATGAGCAACCTCCTCCTCCAAAAGCATGTCCCCATTTATGGACATATGAAGCACATTCACATCAAGATTCATGCGCTCCGGAGAAGAACTGTAATCAACAAACTCTTCATTGTCCTCAGCAGTGGGAACCGATGTCGACTTGCCATCACGAGTCGAAGAACTAGAAGAAGAAACACCGGGCGCTTCTGCGTCACCTAGTCTGACCACCTGTATAGGCGGTCTGACCGCCTGGGCTGTGGGCTCTGGATGACAGGCGGTCTGAACCGCCTGTGTAGCCGGTTGGACCGCCTGTTGGTCTTCCTTCGGCTTCCACTCCTTCCTCTGTGGAATGATGGACTTGACTTGGTTGAAGAATTCATCTCTCTGCTTCTCCAACTCTTGCTCTTGTTTCTCCCGAAAACGAAGTCTCTGAAGCTTCCTCTTTTGCGTGCGAGTCAACCCTTCAGGACACCACTTTGGAAGAAAGCGCTGCTGAGTCTTGTTAGCACTGGACCCTTGATCTTCCACCATCTTCCCACTGGAAGTCGGCTTCATAGCCAGACTCTTCTCAATAGGAACATCCATAGTTCCAACTGAATGACATCGAACTTAGTAGTCCTCTCTGAGTCCACATCCATGCTCTGCACCTCCTCCTCCTTCTTGGGTTGATAAACCTGCTTCAAAGGAGCTCTTGGCAGTTGACCCTGACGGGCGGTCTGACTGCCTACAAGAGGCGGTCTAACCGCCTGTGTCCAACGTCCTGGACCAGATTGGCGGAAAGCCGATCGGTCATGTCTGGGGTATACAATCCTGTCTTGTATGCGTCTTCTTGGACCTTCCCAGCCAGGATGAAACGAAGGCTGCATTGTCGAATGATATGGCACCCACATCACTCCATTGTTATCCCACACCAGATCCAAGTTCATGCAAGGAGGCGAAGGAATCCTCTCATGCTGAATCGGCGATCTCATTCTTTTTTTTAATGGCCGATCGCTCGGAACGGCCTTTTGTTTGGTGTACTTGTCAAAAAGCATATCGAACGTGACTTTGAGCTTCTGAACACCCTGCACCTTTGCCACGTTCATCTTCCAAGTACCAACTTCTGGACGCTTCGGAATTAGCATCTTTGGGCATCCATGGGGACAGGCGGTCTGACCGCTTGGCGCAGCTGGTCTGACCGCCTGTACCAGACCAGTCCTGGGCGCCCACAGTTCAGGAGTAACGACCGGCTCTTGCCCCCTTGTCCAGAGGATTTCACAGTGGCCTTGAATGACTCTTTACCATCAGCCGTCTTCTCATAAGTCACTTCTCTAACCGACTCTTTCGAAGATGGTCTTTCTTCTCCAATCACCACGTTCTTCGCTTTGGTAGATTCGGCTTGATGCGGCCGAACCAAGACCTTGGGCTGCTGCAACTCCATGGTATTGACCGGAAAAGGAGTCTCATCAATTTGCATCTCATGAAACTTCAAACGGCTCTCATAAATAGCCGATTGCACCTGTCGACGGAAGACATTGCAATCATTAGTAGCATGTGACAAAGAATTATGAAACTTACAATAAGCACGCTTCCTCAATTCTTCCGTTGGTGGTATAGCATGAGAAATCTTGATGTAACCAAATTTGTGTAATTCATCAAATATACGATCACATTTGGACACATCAAAAGTAAACTTTATATCTTCTTGCCGATTCTTATGAATCGGCTTAAGAGATGAGTATGACACAGTTTTCTTATTAGCAGGCCATACAAACTCTGCTAAATAAACATCATTATCATTGTCAGTCGAATCATCGGATTCATAATCAACTATATGAACATTGGACCGACGTGTTTTAAAACTCTCCTTCTCTTTATTCATTCGGCCTTTAGCTACCTCAGCTCTAATATATACTTGCGCGACCGAATAATAATTACAATTATCTATCTTCTCTCTAATGGAAGACTTCAAACCTCTAAAGCATAAGCCAGCAAGATCAACTTCAGAAATAGACAAATTAAAGCAATGGTTTTTAATGTCTTTAATTCTTCTCATAAATTGAGAGACAGTTTCATCCCGACCCTGTCTAACCGATGCCAAATCTGCTAACTTCATCTCATGATTGCCACTATAAAAATGATCATGAAATTTACGCTCTAGTTGATCCCAACTCATAATAGAACCAGGGGCTAATGAAGAAAACCAAGCAAAAGCAGTACAAGTAAATGATAATGAAAACAAACATACTCTAAATGCTTCATAGTTTCCAGCCTCCCCAAGTTAAGCTACATATTGACTAACATGTTCCCAAGTGGTGCGCTCATCATCTGCACTAAACTTTACAAAATCCGGCAAGCGTCACCCATTGGGAAAAGGAACAATATCAAAGCTAGAATGATAAGGTTTTTGATATACTCTAGTATTACCAAAATCAACACCTAGCTTATTTCTCATCACATCAGACAATTCATCCCTGAATCTAGTAAATTCGGCCCATTGGGGGTTTTGTTGAGCCGAAGATTGCATAGAATTCATATAATTCAAATGAGGTGATTGCCTATTCTGCATATCTCTATGTGCATTGAAAACATCATCGGGAATACCACGCGAATTTGCAGTATGCATAGTCGTGGAATAAGTAGCGCCTGCTATAGCTACTGGACCAGCACGGCCAGCGGAGACCGAGTTTGGAATAGTAGACAACGGCAAAGGTTGCTCCGGCATGAATACCATAGCATTAGTTGAATTCATCTGACCACCAGAACAAGTCGTCTGACCGCCTGTAGCCGCGGTCTGACCGCCTGTCGCGGTTTGACCGGCCGCGCTGGCGGTTTGACCGGCTGAAGATCCAACCGCTGCCGACCCATTTACATTGACCGTGTTCGGTCTGAGCATATTGGGTGGTGGTTGAGTTTGTCCAGCAAAATAATTCGGTGGCATACCATAAAAAATATTACGCTCAGGTAATTCGTGAGTATCTATAGATTTACCCTCCAGTTTTTCGAGTCGTTCCAATAATTGTTGCATCACGATCTGAAAAACCCGAAGCCATAGGAGTAGATGCAGTAGGGTGAGGTGTAGAAGTGCTTACATTGTCAACTACCTCAATTTGCCTCTTACTCATCTTGAAGGAAGGCATTACGAAGTCTTGAACACTTTTCGCCGAACGATCTTCACGACCTTTCCGAAACGTCTTCAAGAACTCCGCCTCGAGGTGCTTCTAGAGCGCCATAAACCTCTCATGATCTTCAACAGAAAGATCTTCAAGCGAGGCCGTCACGATGTTGTCATCTCCAACGTCGAAGCCCATAGTGCTAGGGATAGTAGATCGGTCTTCAAAAACCAGATTTCTCTCCCCAGCGGAGTCGCCAAAATATGTTGACGCACTTTTGGTCAACACAAAAAAGCGCTAGATCGCGCGGTCGTTGAATTCTCCTTGCCGGAGCTTTTGAGAGCAGCCGGTCAGACCGTCTGCAGGGGCCGGTCAGACCGCCTGTAACAGAGGCGCCGCGAAAGCCTACGATCACACCCTCGGGAGGGACCCCGTCGGAGGCTGTGAACCTATGGTTGTTCTAAGGTCGGCAATGCCACTTAGAACGTCCTAAAACGTCGCGGAGACGAAGAAGGAATACAAAAGGGTTGGAAAAGCTAGGGTTTGGAGATAAAAAGTAAGACAATGGTTTGTACGATTGGGTATAGGTCCTCAATCCGCCACGACCCTTTATGTTATAGGGTGGGGAGGTCTTGCCCCACAAGAAAATCCTTGTACAGATCTAAAAACGTGTAAAAACCTGATTCTACTCGGAATCGGGGATAGGCGATCAGACCGCCTGTGACAGGCGGTTAGACCGCCCGGCACATTGCCAGATCGGCTACAGGGTCCAGCCGGTCTAACCGCCTGTACAGGCAGTCTAGACCGGCTGCCGCAGCCTAATCGGCTTTAAGCCATTTTTGGTCGTCAACAAACCCCCTTGTTTCATAAAAAAACCTAGAATTTCAATGTGAGACGATTGCTTTTGATTTAATGTCGACTGCATTGTATTCTTCCTTGCTCGCAGTGGTCGTTGGGAGCAGGAACCGTAACACCAATTGCCTGCTTCTGGCTTCCTTACTCGCAGTGGTCATTGGCCCAGCCGTAGTTAGAAATATGACCAATCAATGAGCTCATGCAAGTATTCATCCACAGTTCTTATACGTCATTGAGCACAGCTGTCTGTCTCCCAAGAGAAAACAAGCACAGGTGTTGAAAAAAAAAATTAACCAACAGGCAGGAGATCCTCGTAAAAACGTAGGGTATTTGCGGCGACCAGTGACTCTGAGCGTAACCAAGAATCCATCAAGTAATAGGGATAAGCTCTTTCCTGGTGCCCCACACTCCTACAGAAGGCAATCTGTTTTTTTTTATTTCGTTTCTCTAACGCGCACTGAGCACTCACTGGAGTGGTGGCAGAAAACTCAATAGTACAAGAAAACGTTTGAACCAATGCCAGTTATATAGTGCTTGTCTTGAAGCATCTTAATTATACATGGTACACTGAGAATTATTGTACAGTAGGACAATAATACAATATATACAAGGCGCCATGATGATAGAACTACTAATTATGCACCCAGGACTATAAAGAAGTCAGTTCAGCTGCACACTGCCGTGGTGTGCATAAAGAAAAGCACAGCTGGAATTGCGATCCGAGCTCCATCTGGCTCAAACCCATTTGCGTACTACATGCCTACGGTTTTTACATTTCAGTTCGACCTAAAGAAATACAATAAAATATAGGACAACACTTGTTATGCATCTTGCACATTTGAGCACCATCATACGCTATGTGAACCTAGCAGACCAATCTTCATAATTACTTTAAATTAATACCAATACACGTCTTGTTACTTGATTAATATTGCACAACAGAGATGACAATTGCACCGTACCGTCAGTAATATGCTCGCAGATCATGCTTAGCCACGAAATTGTATGGCAGGCAGACTCTATTCCTAGGAACGTGCCTGTCATGGTTACAATACATATGTACTTTAGTTTTGATATCTTTGCCTGCAAATCAGGCAGCCACTACTACAGAATACTCATCACAGCCGGTTGGGGAACCCCCATCGCAACCGGTTTTAGGAACTGTTTGATTCTCAGCGGCTGTGTTGTTTCAGGCAACACAGCCGGTTGGGAACCGGCTGTGATACACCCTCATCACAGCCGGTTGGTGGCTAGAAGCGGCTGTGATGGGGGTGGCCAGGACGGCTTACGGGAGCTAAAAAAAATAGCAAAAACTTTTTTTTATTTGGGGGAGGGACCCCCCACCAGACAGCCACCCAGCCCTGCCCAATCGCAAGATTTTTCGCGCGCTACGCAGAAGTTGGGATTCGAACCCACGACCTCCCCCTCGCACGTACCCTCCCTTACCACTGCGCTACATGGCTGTACGTGACCTTATCACATTTTCATTTACCACATACTATACGAACCCGAGAGTAAATGACTTATTTGAGGGCCTAAACGAATTCAAATTAAAAACTTGTCAACTACAGAGTTTCATAACTTTTCAAACACTACAACTTTCATGTTGTCCATTTTTTCATCCGAGGTCGTTTGCGAAACTTAAATTTCAAATTTGAATAATATCAAACTTGGTTTTCGTTGAAAATACGTTCGAATGAAAATGTTGTCAGCTACAATGTTTCATAACTTTTCGAGTTTTACAACTTTTATTTTGGTCATTTTTTCATACGACATAGTGATAATAAAAGTGTTCACTAATCGTACATCTCTCTTCTAGTTTCATACCCTAAACCCTATATGAGAGATGTAGGATTTGTGAACATTTTTACTACCAGTTTGTCATATGAACAAATGACCTATATAAAAGTTTTACATCTTGAGAAATTATACAACTTTGTAGTTCAACACTTTTCAATTTGACAACGTTTAGGGCTTCAAAAATTATATTTACCAAGTGCCTATATATATAGAATCGGCTGCATTGATCAACACAAACGGTTCGTAGCTCCAACCGACTGCGATGAGTAGCAACGCAGCCGGTTTGTTGCTAGAACCGGCTGTGTTGATGAGCCCTCAACGCAGCCGGCTGCGTTGAGTAGCAACCTCACCCCTCATCGCAGCCGGTTGGTGGCTAGAACCGGCTGTGATAAGAGCAACGCAGCCGGTTACCAACCGGCTGTGATGCCCCTTCACAGCCGGTTGCAATATAACCGGCTGTGATGAGGCGTTTGATTTATGCGATTCTGTAGCAGTGAGCTGTCAAAGGCATGGGAAAACATTTATACAACATTGCTTTCGGGTGATGCCAAGGATAATTACATCAATGATTGCTCCTGAAATAAATCTGTAGATGTTGTTTTATGCGGAATCATTATGTAATAAATAAACAAAATATTAAAGCGCGCATGAGACCATTAAGGCCTCTAGGTCGAGACCGAACTCAGGTCCAACCATTCGGCACACTATCTACTCCGTCCTCTCTGATCCGCTAGCAGCACATTACTAATAATTTAGCCTAGTAACGGTTTCTTTGCATAAGTAATTAGCAAATTTACTATTTCAAATTAAAATTGCCAGCCATTCGGAACACTATCTACTCCGTCCTCTCTGATCCGCTAGCCTAGGACTTACAAGGATGTCTCGCTATGCATATGAATCCCTTTTATATGAGCAGTTTTAAAATGCTTGGAAAAAATGAGAACCTTCCATTTCAAAAATCCAATAGTGCTAAAGTAGAAAGTACTAGGAGGTACGCAGAGGTAAAGTACCAGAAGGTAAAACTAAAAATAATTGTCCGTATTCATGAAAATGGTAAATTGGTAATTTTAGAAGAGAGTATTATACGGACGGATCCAGCGACCTGTTGTTCCCTGGGGAGTAATTTTAGTCGGTAATTCCTTCTCGCATTTCTTGGCTCCGCCATTCCTCTCTTCTCGCCTACGACGGCTGCAAGCTATTCTCCGCCGCCGCCTCGGGGAAGGCGACGCTGCTGAGGGCAGTGGCGCCGGCGCCATCGCCACTGGGCAAGGTAAAGGTTTGCATCCTGTCGAGCGACGGCGGCGGCCGAGTCATTCGTCGGCTCCTCGCCACTCGTCGGCAAATCGAGGTCGACGTCGCAGAATCAATCCCCGCCGGCGGTAAATCGCGCTCATCGCCGTCGAATCGAATCGGACGGCGGCAAATCGAGGTCGGAGACGTGGAATGGAGCCCCCACCGGCGGCTAATCGAGCTCGTGCGGGGCCGCGGAGGGCACCGGGCGGGCACACCCGCGCCCGCGCACGGCGGCCGGGGGCGAACCATCGACTCTGTCTCTGTGCATTTGTGCATGGATTATCGACTCCGGCTGCTTGGCTAGCTTCTTATTTGCAGTTCTTAGTTGTTCAGTAGGTTCAGTTCGGATAGATCATCCAAAAACTAAATCGGATGTTTGGTGGAAGTTTTGAATAGGTCGCATGAAGCGACGAATGTATCTCACATCATGCATTTCTGATTAATTCCGTGCGCTCTATGTCTGTTCAATTTGTTCTGCTTATTTCGATCAATCCTGATCTAGCTAGCACGCACTTTTGATCTGCTTGCATGAAGTGCTTTTCCCTCCCAGAATGCATGACATGTCTTCTTCAGTTAATCTGTTTCTGTGCAATTGGTGGCAGCAATGCAGTATGAATGATCAATCTCTGCAGTTCTCCCGTATGATGTTGCAGTTGACACTTTACTGAATTTGGTACTCTCTTGTAGATCTAGGTTGCAGGCTGTGATTGTTCGGTTCCTGTTAACGATAGGAAAAGGTTGCTATGCGACTGTCCCTAGTATTGTGGCGATGGTTTTGTCATATCGATCATACAAGCAAGTCCTGCTTCTCTCTTAACTGATTCTGTAGCAACTAAGCTCTTGATCATCGCAAATTTTAATTATATTTTAGCATAAGCCATGCAAGCTTTGTTTCCGTTATTAAATGAATTGGGGGAAGGCATTTCTAATCCCGGAATGTGTTCTGTATTCTTCAGAAAATGAGTTGGCAGCAAGCTAATACTGCTTCCATCCATGGTGCATATATGTATGCAGCATGATATGGTAATTTGGGAAGGTGCAGAATCAACGGAGAATCCTAAAGTATGTTATTGTGACCGAAACAAGAAACAGTATACTACCCATAACCTAGACAGGTTGTTTATGCCTGACACACTAGTTGAGCACAAGGCAGATGAAAATTTATCCAACAATTACATGCGCAATTAAGGCCTGCAGACTCTGAATGGCAACCATGGCACATGCCAAGTGGAAAGGCATGGCTGCAAGGGAAAGACTGCCTGCTTGATGCAGCTTACGACACATAGAAGAAACATACAAAGAAACTAGACCAGGGCGAACGGTGGAGCAGAGGAAGCTGGACGGAGGCGGCGGCGGCAGCAGCGGCACGAAAGGAGGCGAAGCTGGATGGAGGCGGCGGCGACAACGGCGGCACGGAGGAGGCGAAGCTGGACGGAGGACGCGGCGGCAGCCGCAGTGGCGGCACGCATGCGGAGGCGGCGAAGTCACAGCGGCAGCATGGAGGAGAAAGTCGATCCGAACGGGAATGGTTCTTGCGTGTCGTGACTCATGAGATATGGATTACCCTTAATACCCTTTTCTTTTATTTTTGTTAAAAACAAATACTTAGCTAAAGATCAACTGCTACAATTAATTAGACTAAGAGTACCACCTGGTACCTCCTAGTACCTGCCAAGCATTGTAAAACAGCTCCTTTTATATATATAGAAAATCTTTCAAAATAGGTGCCCTGTTAATTTAAAATAAGCAAAGGAAGGATCGCTAGATCTGTACATGAAGCCAAATAATCATTATGGCACTATTTATTTAGATAAGGCAGGTTGACAGGAATTTCCAAACATGTGTGTGTTACGTTCCATTTTGCTCAAAGTTCTGGGAGAAAAGACATGGCATATAATCTATACATATTACCAGCCAAAAATTATATTTACTCTCAAGGAATATTTAGAGAAAGAAGCAAGTGTTAACCTGCTCTCCGTTACAGGAAATTGAAAAATCGTGTTCTTGCACCCAGCAGCTTGGAAGAAACTGGCTGATCAGCTCTTTTCAGCTCAGTTGCTTGAGCACCTCTGAATATTCCCGCTATTTTCGTCGTGGTCCTCGAAATCTGTTCCCCGTAAACAACTGAATCAAACACGCGGTGCTAAGAATATGGCTGGACCATGACTAACTTGTAATGGATGCGGCAGCTAATTTCCTAGTGTTTTCCGTTCCAACACAGTAGCATATATACATTATTTTTCAACCCTTTTTTCTACAACTGTATTTCTTACCCAGGTCTTGTTTTGGCTTTCGCATGCAGGTTGTAGCAAATATAATTGAGGAGTGAATGAAAAAAAAATATACGATCAAATGTAGAGTATATATAGCAGCACTCAGAAAGCATCATGCCATAATGTATAGTAGGTTGCTATGTATATATAGATAGATGTCACAAAAATATCACAAGGAGGATACATATATTATCATGCTTGTTACTCGTATATAATACATGGAACAGCAAAGTTTGGTGTTGTCATTTATTCGTTGATAAGACTTGCATGTCTCAATACCCTGCTTTAATGCATCACGTTTCTCAAAGAACGGCGCCATAGAGTCCAAAAACAACTTCCTTAAAGTCTACATAACCCTGAACTATTACGTTTTGTTCAATTTACCCTCGTAATGTAACTTGTCATTTTTTCTATTTTTCTCCATACACAAGTTTGATTTTAATTCAATGTTTCGCATGGTTATAGTGGACGTCAAAATGCATGTCAAAGAAATATATAATGATTTTAAATTATTTTTTATAATTTCTGTCCGTAGAATTAATTTATTATAAAACATTACACTCTATAAAATAATAGAAAAAATTGTATTGTATTTTTCTAACAAATATTGCCATATCTTCAATTATCTCCCACACCCGTGTATGGAAACAAATTGTATTAGGGAGTACGTTAAACCAAACGATATAGTTTAGGTGGTAAAATAGAAACGATATAGTTCCTAGGTGAACAACTTCTAAAATTAAAACTAGGTCAAATATAAAGATGAACGACTTCTATTGATCTAAAACATTTATTATGATCATTTGTTCATTCGATAAAGTAGCAGTAACATTATGCACAAATTTTATATCTCTTTTCTAGTTTCATGGAAATATATAAGAGAAGTAGATATTCTGAACAGCTTTTCTGTACATTTGTTTGAATCATGTTATGGGCAATATCAAAGTTGTGCACCTTGAAAAGTTATACAATTTTGTAGTTTAGAACTTTTTAGTTTGAGTTAGTTTAGGGGTTCCAAATGTTCTTTGAAAAATATTTTTGCCGTATCAAAAAATACAATCGGCGAACAATATCGTGGCCGAGTGTACCTTTTTGACACTGAGGAAACAACCTGTTCGCTCAGTACCAAGGGAAAACAATGGGCAAACCCTTTTTATGGTTTGTTGAGTGTTTTATGAAATGCACTCAGCAGACCGAAATAGAGAGTGTTTTAAGAAATACTTGATAAACCGAAAACAATGGACAAATACCTGATAAATTGCACTCGGCAAACTATTTGACCTCCGCAACCTAAGGTTTTCCCTCAGTGTAACTCTGCAATCATTTCATGTTCCAAGTAAGGCTTGGTTACTAACACTGACTCAACAATTGTTTTTCAAATGTATAGTTGTCAACGAAACATTATGTACAAAATTATAGTCATTTGTAGTTAAATAGTTGTAGAGTTCAGTTTGTACATTATCAAATGCGCGCACTTATGTTCTTTAAAATTCATTCACTACGCTATATTTTAATCTACACTTGAAGGCATCATCATCCTGGCACCATTGTACATTGAGTCTCGATATCGATCATAGAGTGTTGAGTATCATGGAATTCTTATTTTGGCATGTGGTTCTGGAATGGGCAAAGAATGTCTCCAGTCAATTGGTACCACTGTACCGCTGATAATTTAAACACAAACTCAATCATGAAAATTAACTAGAACTTCATTGTGAGACGATTGCTTTTGATTTAATATTGACTGCATTGCATCGAGGAGGGAATAGGAAACGACAACAACAAGTACCTGCTTCTTCTTCCTTACTAGCAGTGGTCATTTGCCCAGCTGTAGTTAGAAATATGACCAATCAATGTGTGCTCGTCCAGGTACTCTTAGTTCTTATACGTAATTGATGAGTAGCTGCCAGGATCCCAAGAAAAAAGAATCACAGGGGTTGAAACAAAATTTAACCAACAGGCAGGGCATCCTCGTAAAAAACGTATGCTGTTTGTGGCAATCAGTGACTCGGAGAGTAACCAAGAACCCATCGAGTAATATCATGCGGGAATGGAATGGGATTAGCTCTTTCCTGGTGGCCCACACTCCTACAAAAGGCAATATTGTTTTTTCGTTTCTCTAACGGACACTGAGCAGTCACTGGAGTGGTGGCAGAATAAGTACAAGAAAACGTTTGATTGGCAAGTTGTAACACCCCGGATTTTTTCCAAAACCCGAAGGCTACCAAAAACTATAAAAGAAATACAAGTCTATAATTTTTTTAATTTTTTTTTGGACAGAGTTTCCCTTGTGAATAGGACATATTTGACAAGCGGTTCAGATAATAAGTTGACCAGATAGTATATAACGGATAACTAAGCATCACAGCCCATCCCAAAAGCAAATAGGTTGACCCCAACCAACCGTAACACCCTTTCAACCATGTCGGAAGCAAAATAATTTAGTTTAACCATATGTGCTTTAACAATTATTGAAAATAGACTAAGATGTCTAAAGGAATCTGTGTGCTCTTGTAGATTATGCTACTCCCACTTCCCATGCATGTCGCACTCACTTGGTACCTAAAAAAACCAAATAAACACAAGAATGAGTAAAAATACTCAACAAGTGCAATTAGAACATAAAGGAACATCACAAAACATTAGAGCATGAAAATCGACTGGATGTTGGAATCAACACAAGTGAAATAGTAGTTTCCATCTGAAACGGGCACAACCTGAAACATCCTTAGCATTTACTGGTAAAGCCGAGCAAGTGGGGCCAGCACTTACTCACAGAAACATGAATATAAAAACCAAATTGCACATCCGGATCCACCGGAACATGAATGGAATTTAAAGGAATAACTTGAAATTTGAATAATGAAAACATGACAAATCATGAAACATGAGTAGTGGAAATATATCATTGCATAACACAATCGAATAGTTTAATACTATATATGGCATGCAACCATGCCGATATAAGTTTGTCAAGCGCTTACCTTAACCTTGGCGAGAACCCATCTCAACTCTAGAGTTCCACGAACCTGTGGGTGGTAATCCACACTTAGAAACTAGCACAAGAAACTCAAATACAAAATCCCACTGAAAACAGCCCTAAATAATTCCTCAAATCCACTCCAAATTGAGAGTGCCCAGAAATTCGTCTATAGAGATGCTGGCTCACTTATTTGCCCATAACTTTTTATTTACTTAACCAATCGATGCAAATAAACACATTCTGAACATCTACAAAAAATGTTCTACAACTTCTGTTCTTGGATTAATGTCAAATTCCTAGCCAATAATTCCTAGTTTTGAAAGCAATTCTGCTGCACAGAAATTGGACTTCAACCTTGATGCACCATCAAATCTACCAGCGCAAAAAACTCAAGGGTTAAAGGAAATTTAGCTACTTCATGAGTCCCTAACCTTTTCCCCTCTTTTCCTCCTCTCCTTCTCCTGCCTGTCAACTTGATTCCTCTCTGCATTGGCCCAAGCAAGCAGCAGTGCGGCAGCCAAAAACAGCAGGAATAGCAGCACCTTCCTTGACTGTTCCTTGCCCTGCTTCCCCCCTGCGGCTCAACAGAAATCATGCCCACGAATCAGACCCGGGTAGGAGCAATCCAGGGAGCGGCTGCAGGCCAGCAAGCTCATCACGTACCTTCTTCGTTCCCTTTGATTTCCAGCAGAAGACAGCAGCAGCACGAGAGGGAGGCAGGAGGCAAGGGCAGAGGAAGGAAGCGGTGGCGACGAGGAAGGCAGCAGCGGCAGCGTGGTGGAAGTGATGAGCAGGCTGCAGTCTGCTTTGGGTTTTAATGACCCTAGTCCATATCTAACAGTCCAAATTGATCTGAAAATTATGAAACCGTACGATGTCCAAAATAAGCATGTGGGTAGTCAAACGGAATCGTTTCGGCGAGCTCTAGGCAACCACGGTCTCTGATCGTTCATACGGCTAAGGATTAAAAAGTCAACTTTTATGTAGATTAATGAATCTAGTCAACACAATTTTTTTTGGATATTACATTCTCTCTCCCTTTGAAAGAATTCACACTCGAATTCCTTATCTAGAGACTCTACAGAAAATTCAAGCTCCCAAGTTGCTTCACCCTCTGTTTGATTTGTCCAAAGGACCTCACATACTTGAGGGTTCGACGCCGTAACACCCGCTCAGACCGTTCTAGAATCCTTACAGGACGAGCTTCGAATGTCAAATCTTGCTTAATTGTCACTGGTTCCAATGTTACATGGTGTTCGGGATCTCTCAGATATTTTCGCAACATGGATATATGGAACACGTCACGCACACCTTTCATCGAGTCCGGTAACTCTAATCGATAAGCCAACTTTCCTATTCGTGCCACTATAGGAAAAGAACCAATATATCTTGGACTAAGCTTGCCTTTAGTGCCAAACCTCACAACACCTTTGGTAGGGGATACCTTTAGAAGTACCTGATCCCCAACTTGAAATTCCAAGCCTCGCCTTCTAATATCAGTGTAGCTCTTTTGCCTACTTTGTGCGGCTAGCATATGCTCTCGAATCTCAGCCACACGCTTACTTGTATTTTGAACCCAATCAGGGCCCAAAACCGCCTTCTCACCCACTGCATCCCAGCACAACGGTGTTCTACACTTCCTTCCATAGAGTGCCTCGAAAGGTGCACAACGAATGCTAGCATGATAGCTGTTGTTATAGGCAAACTCAACCAGCGGCAAGTGATCTTCCCAATTGCCCTTCCAGGATAGAACACATGACCTCAACATATCTTCTAGGGTCTGAATCATATGCTCAGATTGCCCATCCGTTTGAGGGTGAAATGCAGTGCTAAGTATCACATCAGTACCCAATGCACCCTGTAAGCTATCCCAGAACTTGGAAATGAACTTAGCATCCCTATCAGAAACAATAGTGTGTGGCACTCCATGCAACCTCACAATTTCCTTCATGTAAATAGGAGCTAAGTCGCTGGCTGAATTCGTGGATCGAACAGGAATGAAATGTGCAACCTTACTAAGACGGTCCACAACAACCCATATAGCATCTTTCCCCTTTTGTGTACGTGGCAGACCAACCACAAAATCCATTGTAACATCTTCCCAAGGCCACAAAGGAACTTCTAGTGATTGTAATTTCCCAGCAGGACGCTTACGCTCAGCCTTGACTCGTTGCCATACCCCACATGATGCCACATACCTTGCCACATCCACTTTCATACGTTTCCACCAATAACTCCTCTTTAAATCCTGATTCATCTTGTTTTCCCCAGGATGCACAGTGTAAGGAGAACGATGTGCCTCTCGAAGAATGTAATCTTTCAACTCAGCCTTCTGTGGAACACATAGACGACCACGAAACCGAATAGCTCCTGAAGTGTCTAGAGTGAAATCACCAACCCTTCCTTCGCTAATGTGTTTCTTCACACCTTGCAATAAGCGATTGTGATGTTGTGCCTCCAACACTCTCTCGGGAATAGCTGACTCAAGAATGACACTTGTCTCTGCTTCTGATGCCCCAGCAAAACAATAAGAAATATTCATCCGCCCGAAGTCGTTTATCAAACAATTCAAGGTAGATGGCACCGACCTGCGACTCAAAGCATCAACCACGACATTTGCCTTACCGGGTGTATACTGGATATTTTGATCAAAATCCTTTATCAATTCTAACCATCTTCGTTGCCTCAAATTCAGTTCTTTCTGACTGAAAATGTATTTCAAACACTTATGGTCAGTGAAAATATCACAAGGTTCCCCATACACGTAATGTCTCCACAGTTTCAAAGCAAACACAACTGCAGCAAGGTCAAGATCATGTGTGGGGTAATTATGCTCATGCTTCTTCAATTGCCTTGGTGCATATGCAATCACCTTCCCATCCTGCATGAGAACACACCCGAGGCCGATTCAAGAAGCATCAGAATAATCTGTGAAACACTTACCAGGCTCAGGAAGTGTGAGAATAGGAGCAGACACTAGCTTTTCCTTCAATGACTGGAAACTATGCTCACATGCATCGGTCCATTCAAACTTCACATTCTTATGAGTGAGCATGGATAACGACTTAGCAATTTTAGAGACATCCTTCACAAATCTCCGATAGTAGCCAGCCATGCCTAGGAAAGTCCTCACCTCCTTGACATTAGATGGCCTTTCCCATTCAACAGAAATACCCGCTTGATTAATTACATTCCCCAAGAAACTAACTTCTGATAACAGAACTCACACTTCTTCAACTTGGCATAGAACTTATTTTCTTGCAAGGTTTGAAGTACCATCCTCAAATGTTTCTCATGCTCCTCTTCATTCTTGGAGAAAACAAGTATGTCATCAATGAACACCACAACAAAGTCATCAAATTCATGAAGCATATTGTTCATTGTCTCCATGAAGTAAGGAGGTGCATTTGTCAACCCAAAGGACATAACTCTAAACTCATAATGCCCATACATAGTTGAGAAAGCTGTCTTCTCAATATCTTCCTCTCTTACTGGGATTTGATTATAGCCGGATTGTAAATCTATCTTTCAAAACACCCTAGCACCCTTCAGACGATCGAATAACACGTCAATACGAGGCAAGGGTACTTATTCTTGATAATCACAGAATTCAATCCATGATAATCCACGCACATATGCCAACTCCCATCCTTCTTCTTAGTAAAGAGTACCAGAGCCCTCCAAGGTGATACACTACGTCGGATCAACTTCTTAGATAGCAGGTCATGTAATTGTTTCTTCAACTCTTCCTGAAAAGGCCGAGACAAACGATATGGTTCTATGGAAATAGGTCTCGTACCTGGTATTAAGTCAATACGAAACTCCACCTCTCTCTTAGGAGACATTCCTAGCAACTCTGCTGGAAATACATCAGGGTAGTCTTGAACCACCCGAATGTCCTCAATGTGCAAGGACTTGTTTGGCTTCTCAACTAAAGTCCAAAGAAACCCAGTCTTTGTAGAATGACGTCCAGGAAATAAACTTGCCATTACAAATAGCGAATCAGGAGGAGCATTAGCTTGGAAGTTACTATCTGACCCGAGGGAGCCTCTAAGGACACAGTCTTCCAGAAGCAAGATATTACCGCTCGGTAGCGTTGCAAGCAATCCATGCCTAGAATAATATCAAACCCTGGTAGAGGAATCATCATGAGGTTTGTGTTGACGACCAAAAATGGCTCAAAGCCAATCAGGCTGGGACAGCCGGTCTAGACCGCCTGTACAAGCGGTTAGAACGGCTGGCCCTGTAGCCGGTCTGGCAATTGTGCCAGGCGGTCTGACCGCTTGTCACAGGCGGTCTGACCGCTTGTCCCCGAGTCCGAGTAGAATTAGGTTTTTTACACGTTTTAGACTTGTACAAGGACTCTCTTGCGGGGCAAGACCTCCCCACCCTATAAATATAAAGGGCCGTGGCCGATTGAGGAAGGACCCAATCGAACAAACTATTACTTTACTTTTTATCTCTAAACCCCAGCTTTTCCAACCCTTTGCTTTCCTTCTTCGTCTCCGCGACGGTTTAGGACGTTCTAAGTGGCCTTGCCGACCTTAGAACAACCCTAGGTTCGCAGCCTCCGACGGGGTCCCTCCCGAGGTTGTGATCGTAGGTTTTCGCAGCGCATCTGCTACAGGCGGTCTGACCGGCCGTTGCAGGCGGTCTGACCGGCTGCTCTCAGGAGCTCTGACGAGGAGAACTCGACGACTGCGCGATCTAGCGCTTTTCGTGTGTTGACCCAAAAGCGCGTCAACATATTTTGGCGACTCCGCTGGGGAAAGAAATCTGGTTTTTAAAGACCGATTTACTATCTCTAGCACTATGGGCTTCGACGTTGGAGAAGACAACATTGTGACGGCCTCGCTTGAAGATCTTTCTCCCGAAGATCATGAGAGGTACATAGCACTTCAGAAGCACATTGAAGCGGAGTTCTTGAAGACGTTTCGGAAGGGTCGTGAAGAACGATCAGCGAAAAGTGTTCGAGACTTCGTGATGCCTTCTTTCAAGATGAGTAAGGGTCAAATTGAGGTAATCAACAATGTAAGCACTTCCATACCTCAAACCCCTGCATCTACTACTTCGGCTTCAACTCTTCCGGATCGTGATCTATTAGTTATGCAATTATTGGAACGAATGGAAAAGTTGGAGGGTAAATCTATAGATACTCGCGAATTGCCAGATCAGAATATTTTCTATGGTATGCCACCGAATTACTTTGCTGGACAGACTTCATCACCACCCAATATGTCCAGACCGAACACGGTTAATGCAATTGGGTCGGCAGTGGTTGGATCTGCAGCCGGTCAGACCGCTGGCACAGCCGGTCAGACCGCTACAGGCGGTCAGACCGCGGCTACAGGCGGTCAGACCGCATATTCTGGTGGTCAGCCAAATTTGACTAATGCTATGGTGTTCGTGCCGGAGCAACCTTTGCCATTGTTTGCTGTATCAAACTCGGCCTCTGCTGGCCGTGCTGGTTCAGTAACTGCTGTGGGACCTACTTATTCCACGACTATGCATACTGCGAATTCGGGTGGTATTCCCGATGATGTTTTTAATGCACATAGAGACATGCAAAATAGGCAATCACCTCACTTGAATTCTATGAATGCTATGCAACCTTCGGCTCAACAAAACCCCCAATGGGCCGAATTTACTAGATTCAAGGATGAATTGTCTGATATGATGAGAAATAAGCTAGGTGTTGATTTTGGTCATACTAGAATATATCAAAAACCTTATCATTCTAGCTTTGATACTGTTGCTTTTCCCAATGGGTGGCGCTCACCTGATTTTGTAAAGTTTAGTGGAGAAGATGAGCGCACCACTTGGGAACATATTAGTCAATACATAGCTCAACTAGGGGAGATTGGAAACTATGAAGCATTTAGAGTACGTTTGTTTTCATTGTCACTTACTGGTACTGCTTTTGCTTGGTTTTCTTCATTAGCTCCTAGTTCTATTATGAGTTGGAATCAACTAGAGCGCAAATTTCATGATCATTTTTATAATGGAAATCATGAGATGAAATTGGCAGATTTAGCATCGGTTAGACAGGGTCGAGATGAAACTGTCTCTCAATTTATGAGAAGATTTAAAGGCATTAAAAACCGTTGCTTTAATTTGTCTATTTCTGAGGTTGATCTTGCTGGCTTATGCTTTAGGGGTTTAAAGTCCTCTATTAGAGAAAAGATTGACAATTGTGATTATTATTCGGTTGCACAAGTGCATATTAGAGCTGAAGTAGCTGAAAACCGAATGAATAAAGAAAAAGAAAGTTTTAAGACACGTCGATCTAATGTTCATATAGTTGATTATGAATCTGATGGTTCGACCGACGATGATAATGATGTTTATTTAGCAGAATTTGTGTGGCCTGCTAATAAGAAAACTGTATCATGCTCATCCCTTAAGCCGATTCATAAGAATCGGCAAGAAGACATAAAATTTACTTTTGATGTATCCAAATGTGATCGCATATTTGATGAATTGCATAAATTTGGGTATATTAAGATTTCTCATGTCATGCCAGCTACGGAAGAATTGAGGAAGCGTGCTTATTGTAAGTTTCATAATTCTTTTTCGCATGCTATTAATGATTGCAATGTCTTCCGTCGGCAGGTTCAATCGGCTATTAATGAGGGCCGTTTGAAGTTTCATGAGATGCAGATTGATGAGACTCCTTTTCCAGTAAACACCATGGATCTGCAGCAGCCCAAAGTCTTGGTTCGGCCGCATCAAGCCGAATCTACTAAAGGGAAGAACGTGGTGATTGGAGAGGAAAGACCGTCTTCAAAAGAGTCGGTTAGAGAAGTAACTTTTGAGAAGACTGCTGATGGGAAAGAGTCGTTCAAGATTACTGTCAGATCCTCTAGACAAGGGGGGCAAGGATCGATCACTCCTCTTGGACCGCAGACGCCCGGAGCTGGACTGCTACAGGCGGTCAGACCGGCTGTGCTAGGCGGTCAGACCGCCTGTCCCCATGGACGCCCAAAGATGTTGATTCCGAAGCGTCCAGAAGTTGGTACTTGGAAGATGAACGTGGCGAAGGAGCAGGGTGTTCAGAAGACCAAAGTCACGTTTGACATGCTTTATGACAAGTACACCAAACAAAAGGCCGTTCCGAGCGATCGGCCGTTTAAAAAAAGAATGAGATCACAGATTCATCATGAGAGGATTCCTTCACTCCCTCGCATGAATTTGGATCCGGTGTGGGATGACAATGGAGTGATGTGGGTGCCATATCATTCAACAATGCAATCTTCATTCCATCCTGGATGGGAAGGCCCAAGAAGACATGTGCAGGACAGGATCGTTCATCCAAGGAAAGACCGATTGGCTTTACGTCAATCTGGTCAAAGACCGACACAGGCGGTCAGACCGCCGGTAACAAGCGGTCAGACCGCCCGTCAGGGTCAATTGCCAAGAGTTCCTCTTAAACAGGTTTATCGACCCAAGAAGAAGGAGGAGGTGCAAAGCATGGATGTTGACTCAGAGAGGACTACTGAGTTTGATATTATTCGAGTTGGGACTATGGATGTTCCCATTGAGAAGAGTCTGGCTATAAAGCCGACTTCTGATGAAAAGATGATGGGAGATCGGGGAGCTAGTACTAGTAAAACACAGCAGTACTTTCTTCCAAGATGGTGTCCTGAAGGTTTGACTCGCACTCAGAAGAGGAAGCTTCAGAGGCTTCGTTTTCAAGAGAAACAAGAGCAAGAGTTGGAGAAACAGAGAGATGAAGTCTTCAACCAAGTCAAGCCTATGATTCCACAGAAGAAGGAGTGGAAGCCGAAGGAAGACCGACAGGCGGTCCAACCGGCTGTACAGGCGGTCCAGACCGCCTGCCAGGAAACCACATCACAGGCGGTCAGACCGCCCGTCCAGGCGGTCAGACCGGGTGGCGCAGAGGCACTCGGTATTTCTTCTTCTGGTTCTTCAATTGGTGATGGCAAGCCAACATCGGTTCCCACTGCAGAGGACGATGAAGAGCTTGTGGATTACAGTTCTTCTCCAGAGCGCATGAACCTTGATGTGAATGTGCTTCACATGTCCATGGATGGGGACATACTTTCGGAGGAGGAGAGCCTATTGGCGCCAAGGGGGTGATTTCTATGGAGCTTACCATTGGGAGTAAGACCTTGGCCACTGCTTTCTTTGTCGCTGAGACTCAAGGTAACTTCAGTTTAATCTTGGGTCGTGATTGGATTCATGCAAACCAATGCATTCCTTCTACTTTACATCAATGTTTAATTCAGTGGGTAGATGATGATGTAGAGGTTGTGCATGGTGATACTTCTGCTTGTGTTGCTTTAGCTGATAGCTCTTTGGTTGGCATTCATGATGATGTTAGATGTCTATCAGGCTTAGATCTTTCTGAGTTCGAGTTTATCAGTTGCACCAAGAATGGCTTTGTTCCTGCTGTCATAAAGCCGATTCACAATCGGTTAAATCATCTCGTATGACTTAAATGGATAATCGAGAGTGGTTGCAGCAGAGACTTGATTACTATCGGGCGCATCAGAACGATATGTGTGAAGCCATTGAAGATTTTGATAATATAAGCAAATTGGGATGTGGATTTACGTCGGCCGATCCTCTTGAGGAAGTAGATATTGGTGATGGTTCTATACCCAGACCTACGTTTGTAAATAAGAATTTAGATTCTGATTTTAAATTTGAATTGATAAAGATATTAAAGGAGTATGTTGATTGCTTTGCTTGGAATTATCATGAAATGCCTGGTTTAAGCCGAGAGCTTGTTGAGCATCGGTTGCCTATTAAGTCTGGATTTAGGCCTTATAAACAACCAACTAGGCGTTTTAATCCTGAAATTTATGACCGAGTTAAGGAGGAGATAAATCGGTTATTAGAAGCAAAATTTATTAGACCTTGTCGATATGCTGAATGGATTTCTAATATCGTGCCCGTGGAAAAGAAAGGAACGGGTAAGATTCGAGTGTGTATTGATTTTAGAAATCTTAATCGTGCTACTCCTAAAGATGAATATCCTATGCCAATAGCTGACATGCTTATCGATGCTGCTTCTGGACACAGAATGATTAGTTTTCTTGATGGTAATGCTGGTTACAATCAAATATTCATGGCCGAAGAGGATATATCCAAAACGGCTTTTGTATGTCCAGGTTTTGTTGGTTTGTTTGAGTGGGTTGTTATGACTTTTGGTTTAAAGAATGCCGGTGCTACTTATCAAAGGGCAATGAATTTGATCTTCCATGATTTGCTTGGTATTATCTTGGAAGTTTATATTGATGACATTGTTGTCAAATCGGCTGGAAGTGATTCTCATTTGGCCGATTTGAGACTTGCATTTGAAAGAATGCGTCGGTATGGTTTGAAGATGAATCCACTCAAATGTGCTTTTGGTGTGTCGGCCGGTAAGTTTTTGGGCTTTATAGTTCATGAGCATGGCATTGAAATTGATCCAAAGAAGGCCGACACTATTGGCAAGTTGCAGGCGCCTAGTTCTAAGAAGGAGTTGCAGAAATTCTTAGGCAAGGTGAATTATTTGAGAAGATTTATTTGCAATTTGTCGAGGAAGGTAGATGCTTTTACTCCTTTGCTTCGGTTAAAAGATGATGCTGAATTTACTTGGGGGGCAAAACAGCAAGAGGCATTTGAAGAGATCAAGCATTATTTATCTTCGCCTCCGGTTCTTCGGACGCCAAGGAGAGGGGTTCCTTTTAAATTATATATTGCGGCCGAAGAAAGTGTTATTGGAGCTGTTTTGATCCAAGAGACCGAAGGGAAGGAATATATTATTTCATATGCAAGTAGGAGATTATTGGACACCGAAAAAAGGTACACTTTTATTGAAAAGTTATGCTTGTCATTATATAATGCTTGTACAAAGTTGAGGCATTATTTGTTGTCAAATACTTGCATAGTTGCTAGTCAAGCCGACATAATTAAGTACATGTTGCATAGACCTATATTAAGTGGTAGAATCGGCAAATGGGCTTATGATTTAATTGAATATGATTTAGTCTTTGAGCCATTGAGATCTATGAAAGGACAAATCATTGCCGATTTTATTGTTGAACATAAGGTTAGTGAGCATATTGATTTAGATGTCGGCTATATTACTTTTACTCCATGGAAATTGCATTTTGATGGATCGGTTTGTAAAAGTGGTTGTGGAGTTGGTGTTATTCTTATTTCACCAAACGGTGTTGTTTTTGAAGCTCTTAACCGATTGAATCATAAGTGCACTAATAATCAAACCGAATATGAAGCTTTGTTATTCGGGTTGGAGATGTTATGTGACATGGGAGTAAAACATGTAGAAGCATATGGTGATTCTCTTTTAGTGGTTCAGCAAGTATCTAAAGTTTGTCAATGCTTAGATGGGTTTTTGAATGCTTATCTTGATAGGTGTTTAGATATTATATCTTGCTTTGATGAATTTGTCATTTATCATGTACCAAGAGAAGAGAATCCTAGAGCTAATGCGTTGGCACAGCAAGCATCAGGCTATAATGTTCAGAAAAGAAATTTTCATGAAAGGAAGCCGATGTTTCGCGAAGCCGACGTCTCTGTTCTGGAACAGGCGGTCCAACCGCATGTCACGGCCGGTCTGACCGGCGGGGCCGGTCTAACCGCCAGTACGGGCGGTCTGACCGCCTGCAGTTCTGAAAACACCGATTCGGCCGTTTATGATTCTAAATACATAGTGGCTGATGCTGGTGATTGGAGGGAACCTTTGGTGAAGTATTTACATGATACTAGCAGGTCAGTGGATCGAAAAGTCCGACGATGGGCTTTTAAATTTACTTTAGTTGATGGTGAATTATATCGTCGGACCATGGATGGATTGCTTTTGAAATGTTTAGATCCTGATCAAGCTAGATTAGCTATGGCAGAGGTTCATGAAGGAATTTGTGGTACACATCAATCGGCTCGTATGATGAAGTGGCTTCTTAGACGGGCTTGTTTTTATTGGCCTACGATGATAGCTGATTGTTTCCGTTACTACAAAGGGTGTGAAGAGTGTCAGAAGTTCGGGGATATTCGGATTGCACCTGCTGCATTGTTGCATCCAATCGTTAAGCCATGGCCTTTTAGAGGATGGGGTTTGGATTTTGTCGGTAAGATTCATCCTCCTTCATCTAAGGGTCATTGTTTTGTGATTGTAGCTACTGATTATTTTACTAAGTGGACTGAAGCAATTCCCCTCAAGAACATGACACATAGAGAGGTGATTGAGTTTATTACTGAGCATATTATTCATAGATTTGGGATTCCTCAAACATTGACGACGGATCAAGAAACGTCGTTTATTTCTATGGAGGTACGTGAGTTTGTTGGATACTATGGTATTAAATTGCTCAATTCATCTCCATATTATGCTCAAGCCAATGGTCAAGCCGAGTCTAGCAATAAGGTTTTGATTAAGCTTATAAAGAAGAAGATTGAAGATTATCCTAAGCGATGGCATGAAGTATTATCTAAAGCATTGTGGGCACATCGTATTTCTAGGCATGGTGCTACCAAAGTTACTCCATTTGAGCTCGTCTATGGTCAAGAGGCCGTTTTGCCCGTTGAGGTAAATCTGGCTGCTTATAGATTAGCAAAGCATAATGATCTTGATGCTAGTACATATTATGCTTTAATGATGGATAATATTGATGACGTGACCGACAAGCGTTTGGAGGCTTTAGAAGAAATTGAGAAAGACAAAAGGAGAGTGGCTCGAGCATATAACAAGAAGGTAAAGTTTAAATCCTTTCAAGTTGATGATCTGGTTTGGAAGACTATTTTGCCTATAGGAACAAAGAGTAACAAGTTTGGTAAGTGGTCGCCAAGTTGGGAAGGGCCATATCGTGTTGTGAAGGTTTGCTCTGGGAATTCTTATATGGTGGAAACTTTGCAAGGATTTCAGTTGCCAAGGGCGCTTAATGGGAAGTATTTGAAGAAATATCATCCAAGTGTTTGGCAACATGCTTGAAAGGATATGGCCGATATGTGATATCGCCCTTAGAGAAAAATGGCCGACAATAGAGGGTCGCCATTAGTCCGATTAAATGTTTTATGGTAAATAAATTTTACCAAAAAACAGGGGGGCATATGTTGACGACCAAAAATGGCTCAAAGCCAATCAGGCTGGGACAGCCGGTCTAGACCGCCTGTACAAGCGGTTAGAACGGCTGGCCATGTAGCCGGTCTGGCAATTGTGCCAGGCGGTCTGACCGCTTGTCACAGGCGGTCTGACCGCCTGTCCCCGAGTCCGAGTAGAATTAGGTTTTTTACACGTTTTAGACTTGTACAAGGACTCTCTTGCGGGGCAAGACCTCCCCACCCTATAAATATAAAGGGCCGTGGCCGATTGAGGAAGGACCCAATCGAACAAACTATTACTTTACTTTTTATCTCTAAACCCCAGCTTTTCCAACCCTTTGCTTTCCTTCTTCGTCTCCGCGACGGTTTAGGACGTTCTAAGTGGCCTTGCCGACCTTAGAACAACCCTAGGTTCGCAGCCTCCGACGGGGTCCCTCCCGAGGTTGTGATCGTAGGTTTTCGCAGCGCATCTGCTACAGGCGGTCTGACCGGCCGTTGCAGGCGGTCTGACCGGCTGCTCTCAGGAGCTCTGACGAGGAGAACTCGACGACTGCGCGATCTAGCGCTTTTCGTGTGTTGACCCAAAAGCGCGTCAACAGTTTGCTACAAAACTATCCCCTTCTATGGATATTGCATATCCCGGGCACACTACTGAACTAGAAATCAAGCCACCAGGAGAGCTAACATGAACTGACTGAGATATCTCTTTGACTAAATAGTCCAGCCCTTTTTGCAAAATCAAGTGAAACGAACGAGAAAGTGGCACCAGAATCAAATAATACTAGAGCATCATATGAATCAACTGTGAGAATACCTGAGACAACATCTGGACGACCCAAGGAAGAAGAACTAGGCATTGTGTAGACTCCATTTGGGTTTGAGGAAGCAGCCCCATTATGATGTGGTGGTGCAACAGAGGATGGCGCAGGTAGCTGAAGAGGTGTCGGTGGTGGAGGCAACTGGAGTGGAACATGTGGTGCCGGTAGCTGAGTTGGTGGCCAAAAGTAGCCTGGGGGCAGAGGCATGTACTGCGGTGGATACTGCTGATATGATACCGGAGGAGTGGTAGCCATCATATGAACTGCACCATGAGAAACACCAACAGAAGGAGCTGAACCTCGGGAACTAGCTGGAGACGAGGCGGAAGTGGAATTAGGTTTCTGCCACTTGATAATAGAATCAGGATTTCTCTTGCAAACAATAGCCATGTGTCCATCCTTGCCACAAGTGCGACAAGCTCCAGAAAAAAAGTGCACTCTGAAGAATGGTGAGGCTTCCCACACTTGAAACATATCAAACCTTGTCCTGGCACAGGACGCATGAATTGAGTTCCTGCAGGACGTGATGATGAAGAAGATTGTCCACCAGATTGCCTTGGCTTAAAGGACTGAGATTGCTGATTAGGCTTAAACTTCTTGAAAGGTGGAAGTTGAGAAGTCTCTCGCTCCACTTCCTCCTGAGAAGCTCTCTTCTTGTCACAACTCGTGCCACTAGCACCCCCAGAGCGATTCTGCTGGATTGCAGTAAGCTGAATTTCTGACTCCATCCCTCGTGCCTCCTCAACGGCAGCAAGATAAGTAGTCGGTGGGTTCCTACCCATCACTTCTCTGTACCGTGCATTGAATCCTCTAAAGAACTTCCTGGCCTTCTCACGCTCATCTTTGGCCACACTAGGTACAAAGCGAACAATGTTAGTGAACTCTCATTCATACTCAACCACTGTCTTGCTTCCTTGCTGAATATGGTTCAAAGCATCACTCATCCTATCGCTGAAAGATTCGGGATAGTACTTAGCCCTGAACTGCTCTAGAAATACCTCCCAAGTAATAGCACCACGGGCAGGGGTCGTGCCTCACGAACCCCGTCCCACCATAAATCAGCAAGACTTGTGAGCTGGTGCGGTATGAAGAAAACTTTATCTTCTGCAGTCATCCTGCACCCATCCATGACTTTCTCCACCTTACGCAACCAATCTGCAGCATCTGTTGGTGACCCTGATCCATCAAACTTCTCCACTTGCAGAGATGTCCACTTGGTGAATATCATAGTTGGGACAGCAGGAGCAACCGGGACAGCACCACCAGGAGGATCACCACCAGCAGCTGATTGCTCGACATCTCCGCCACCGACATTATCCTCAGCTGTGGCATGTTGGCTGGCTTCTCGATCATTATTGCGGCCACGACCTCTACCACGGCCACAACCATGACCATGGGCACCAACACGAGCACTCCTTCTTGGCGGCGTAACTATAACCGAAGAATAAACATAAGGATATAATGAACAATATGTTATCATATCCAATCAAGAGACATAAAAGACGGAAGCGTAAATACAATGCATCCCATGCAACCCATCCTATAATGCAATAGTGTGCCAATTTTAAGTAATTCAAAAATTATTTTCAATTTTTATTAATTTAAAACCTAAACCTACAGTTATCCAAAAGAACTTTAACCTAGGCTCTGAATACCAAATGTAACACCTGGGATTTTTTCCAAAACCCGAAGGCTACCAAAAACTATAAAAGAAATACAAGTCTACAATTTTTATTTAAGAAAAAATTGACAGAGTTTCCCGTGTAAATAGGACATATTGGACAAGCGGTTCAGATAATAAGTTAAGCAAATAGCATATAACGGATAACTAAGCATCACAGCCCGTCCCAAAAGCAAATAGGTTGATCCCAACCAACCATAACACCCTTTCAACCATGTTGGGAGCAAAATAATTTAGTTTAACCATCTATGCTTTAACAATTATTGAAAATAGACTAAAATGTCTAAAGGAATGTGTGTGCTCTTGTAGATTATGCTACTCCCACTTTCCATGCATGTCGCACTCACTTGGTACCTAAAAAAAACCAAATAAACACAAAAATGAGTAAAAATACTCAGCAAGTGCAATTAGAACTTAAAGGAACATCACAAAACATTAGAGCATGAAAATCGACTGGATGTCGGAATGAACACAAGTGAAATAGTAGTTTCTGTCTGAATTTGGATCCAATTTTCGTGCAGCAGGATTGCTTTCAAAACTGGGAATTATTGGCTAGGAATTTGACATTAATCCAAGATCGAAAGTTGTAGAACATTTTCTGTAGATGTTCAGAATGTGTTTATTTGCATCGATTGGTTAAGTAAATAAAAAGTTATGGGCAAATCAGTGAGCCAGGATCTCTATAGACGAATTTCTGGGCACTCTCAATTTGGAGTGGATTTGAGGAATTATTTAGGGCTGTTTTCAGTAGGATTTTGTATTTGAGTTTCTTGTAAACTAGTTTCTAAGCGTGGATTACCACCCACAGGTTCGTGGAACTCTAGAGTTGAGAGCGGTACGCTGGGTTCTCGCCAAGGTTAAGGGAAGTGCTTGACAAACTTATATTGGCATGGTTGCATGCCATATATAGTATTAAACTATTCGATTGTGTTATCCAATGATTTATTTCCACTACTCATGTTTCATGATTTGTCATGTTTCCATTATTCAAATTTCAAGTTATTCCTTTAAATTCCATTCATGTTCCGGTGGATCCAGATGTGCAATTTGGTTCTTATATTCATGTTCCTATGAGTAAGTGCTGGTCCCACTTGCTCGGCTTTACCGGTAAATGCTAAGGATGTTTCAGGTTGTGTCCATTTCAGACGGAAACTACTATTTCACTTGTGTTCATTCCGACATCCGGTCGATTTTCATGCTCTAATGTTTTGTGATGTTCCTTTAAGTTCTAATTGCACTTCTTGAGTATTTTTACTCATTCTTGTGTTTATTTGGTTTTTTAATACCAAGTGAGTGCGACATGCATGGGAAGTGGGAGTAGCATAATCTACAAGAGCACACACATTGCTTTAGACATCTTAGTCTATTTCCAATAATTGTTAAAGCATAGATGGTTAAACTAAATTATTTTGCTCCCGACATGGTTGAAAGGGTGTTATGGTTTTTTGGGGTCAACCTATTTGCTTTTGGGATGGGCTGTGATGCTTAGCTATCCGTTATATGCTATCTGGTTAACTTATTATCTGAATCGCTTGTCTAGTATGTCCTATTTACAAGGGAAACTCTGTCAAAAAAAATATTTAAAAAAATGTAGACTTGTATTTCTTTTATAGTTTTTGGTAGCCTTCAGGTTTTGGAAAAAATCCGGGGTGTTACACAAGTACCAGCTAGTACTACTAGGTACTTGTATGTACTTTAAGTACTTTTCCTGGTACTTAATTACCGATACTTTTAACTTGAATTTTGAAAAATAAATAAATAATAATAAGGGTACATTAGTACTTTCATATACCCTGATTAGAATATACCCTCCCACAACATATCATAATAATTTTTTTCCGCCGCCTCCTCCAACACATCTGCGGAAAAAGACGTATATACCCTTTCTGTTTCATTCAAAAATAAAATAAAATAATTAGGTGGGTCCATTTATCCTGTACTTGGTCCCACAATTTTGGTACTTTTGGATGGGTATTTTAGGTACTAGATATTTTTCCCATCATTGGATTATATATCCTGGTAGTACCATGGTACTTGCCAATCATTGTAACAGAGCTACTTAACTATACATGGTTAACTGAGAATTTTTGTACAGTCGGACAATAATACAATATATACAAGGCGCCATGATGATAGAACTACCAATTATGCTTAAACAAACATGCTGGATCATGTTCAAGGAGAAGATAGTGCAATTTTTATGTTTAAACAAACATGCTGGATCATGTTCAAGGAGAAGATAGTGCAATTTTTTACAAATAAGCATTACATAAATTACAAATAGAGGGTATCGAACTCAAGTAGAAGAAATTTAATTATCATATAAACAAAGGGGTCTTCATCCCTCAACAGGTCAACTTTCATAAGTTGATTTTAGCCCTGACCTCATGCTCCACCTACATGTTGGAAAAGAACATTGCATGATGAAGTGCCCTGATGTCTCTTCGAACAACGTGTTCTGCTCCACTAGTTCCTAGCTCGTCCCAAACCGTCCCTGGGCAGCAGGAACCGATGTATATATATATATGTGTGTGTGTGTGTGTGTGTGTGTGTGTGTGTGTTTTCTTGTTTTCCCACAACTGTATTTCTTCCCCAAGTCATATATTTTGGCTTTCGCATGAAGGTTGTAGCAAATCAAAGGGTGAAACGGAAAAAACATACTATCAAATGTGGAGTGTGTATAGTAGCACTCAGAAAGCATAATGTATTGGATGGTTAGATTGACGGATCATGTTTGTTACTCGTAACAAAGTTTGGTGCTGCCATTTATTCGTCAATAAGTAGTATTCACTACCTAGATCTCAGTTCAGTACAACACGGACATTTCGCAGCACGAACCTTAGAACAAAATAACAATTTACTAGAACTTATTTTGGCATAGTGCGCTAAGCATCCAGGATTAATTAAGGCCTTCGGTGCGTGTGGCACTTTCACTGCTGGATGGTTTACCACTAAAGTACAAACTATGTCTAAGTTTATTCGACCTAGCAGCACAGACCATGTCTAAGTTTATACTTTATATATTTCTTACATTTTTTTTTGTTATTCAACCAAACAGCACATACCCACGCATTGTTCCAATCGAGTTTGTGCTTGCCATACATAACCTGTTGCAACCATTCACAGTTAAACAGTTTGACATGCATGGCTTGTACTAGTAGTATGCACTACTGTGGAAACCTAATTCATAATTCAATCATCCGTGATCCATGCAATTTTTTCTACATAAAATGTTCCTCAAAATGCCAAAATTTTATGAAACAGTTGGATGAGTTCTTAACGATATGCTATTTTCCCGCGCCTTAAATTCCCCATAAATGCATCAAAATTGTTTTTCCTGCTACATGTTTCTGTAGCTTTCTATTTCGAATTTGTCTACTTGGTGGAGATGGGAGAAAATTTACTGTAGCAAAAGTTTGTGAGGGGAATCATGGTTTTCGATGGAACGAAAAGACTACATAAATAGTATACTTCGGGGAACTAAACATCTCCTTCATTGTGTATCTTTATGTAGCTGAATAGTGAACTCGTGAAGTGTAGAAGGTAATTAAATTAGTGATAATATATACTAATAGTCGCCATTGCATAGTGCTCCACTGGTTGTTACTCTTCCACGCTCCTATGAAACAGTTTGACATTTAAGAGTCTGTTGGGAAGGGTCCAGCACCAGTGACTTGAATAAACAAATAAAAAAATATACTTGATTTTTCTGTCGCGATTCTTTTACAGTGGATTCATTGCAGAGTAATGAGATCTGCATCGTATTTGTTGCCAAATAGATAAGGCGATGATGATCTATCCATGAATGTGCTTAGTTAAAATTTGAACTAACCAACATAAAAAAAACAAAAGCAGAGGCTGCACACATCATGGCCTTTTCTACCACTGCATGGACAGTAGAGTTGCTCCAGCAGCCAGTTAAGCATTAACCCACTTTCGTCTGCTATATGCTAAACTTCATATGCTAGTTTCTCTGCACAGCACATTTGCCTCTTTCTCCATGCCTCCTAATCCCTCGGTTCAACACATACACAAGAGGGTTCTATGCTCCAGTTTAGTTGGATCTTTCCTTCATCTTTCTCTGATTCTAAACCAAGAGTAGGGCAATGTTTACTTATATATAGCTATAGAAGTAATAACAACACATGTTTTCTGACGTGTAGTTGCATCCAACTTTTGGTGATCTTCTGGAAGAGGATAAGGCAGAAAGATTGCATGGACTGGGGCATCGGCTAGTGCGGCAATATGGCCATATATACGACAGCTAGCAGCCTCTATCACCACTACTACCTTCCACAATGGACGAGTCCTTGTGCTATGGAATGAATGAGGAACAGCCTCCAATGGAGACACAATCTCATTAGTACTCTGAATATTTTTTTAGAATGACTATTTTTTAGGATGGGTAAAAATTGTAACTGTTTCTAGAAATCCATACGCATATTATAACAAGGCACCTACCCCAAATAAATGCCATTTTTAGGGTAGATGGGAATGTGGCTCACCCTGAATAAATTATCTGAGGCTGGTCGCCCTCCTGAAAATGGATGTAGTTGCAATTACTATTCGTGATTTGGCCACCTGCCCATGACAATCGGTGTTGACCTGCCCCTAAAATTGCTTATTGTAGGAACGAATTTCTCTGGAGCAAATATACTTTTGTTGTCCTCGCATTTTTATCAATGGCATCCAACAAGGATATGAGTTTCTCCTACTCCTATTTGTTTGGCACATCCATGAAGGAATAATTGTTGAAGATGTCTAACTCTATTTGCCATTTTTCGAAACCCAGTTTTAGAATGGAGCGTCTTAATTTTATCAGTCGCATCCATTATTTTTCTACTTCTGAATCTGATTGCCATAATTTATTCACCGTATCATAGAAACTATCCGGAATTAACCATCTTTCCATTAGTGAACAAATTGTTTGCATGGAATAATGGTACAACATATTAGATATATGTTTGGGTGAAATGCAGCTTAAATGGGAACCCTTTTTTGATTCTATACACTGGGTAATACAGCTGAGGTTTGATCCTGAATTTGCTTTGGGTCACATCGAGCAAAAAAAATGGTCATTATTCTGGACAGTGTTTACAGAAAATTAGTACATGACATATCGTGATGCTGCAATCCTTGGTGGCGTTGACACCCTAAGTTATATGGAAGCTGGAGTTACTAGTTCTTACCTAATTGCTGTGCCGGGCAAGTTCATCGCGCTCTTTTGTATGCAGCTATGAACGGATTTTATTATCTAAGCCCTTTTACACTACTGGGAATGGCTCATTAGTACCGTGTTGTACCGCTTACGACCGATACTACAGTTCTCGGGTCAACACCAACTGGTTGATACTAAAAGTTTTTTCATCGATAAAAAAGGAAGAACAAAAATTTAAACCCACCAGGAGGGTTGCACACTTCATTCTCAAGGTTTTTTGTCACAAGCCATGCAAAAATACGTGTGTGCAGTGCATTGGATTCAAACTAACGATCTCTTGCCTTACACACGTGGCTTCCTCAAGCACCTCGCCCATAGAGCATATATATGCCTCGAGATAGATGCTTTCCTTTACTTGTGGAGACCCCTTTCGTACCTGTATGTACCACAAGCCAATACTATAAAGGATACCACCAATGTTAGAACCCTTATTAATGTTAGCAATATTACTGGATTTTTACGTATTGATACTACTGTATGGGACTAAATGTTGTTTTTCCAGTAGTGTTAATGTGATATTCTATGAACAGCCCTTACTGGATAAAAGCATCTGCCCTGTCATGATGTTGATGTGCCAGCTTCCAGGGGCATTCTGGAACTGTGTGTTCTACTACTCTGCTCAATGTGCTGAGAAAAAAAATATAATGCACAATTTGTACAGATTACGTGCCAAATTAAGAAGTAATTAACTCTTGGAAATGTGCTCTGAATGAAAACATACTGATTTTTGTGAATTAGGGGAATAATTACACTCTGAAATCGATTGGCCAAAAGTGCGGTGATTATCTTAAGTGACATATTCAGAAGAGAAATTGGTCTAAAATCGTAGGCCTTAGTAGGAGAATCCACTTTAGGGATCAAAGTACTAAAGGAGCCATTAATACTTTTATTTTCCAGAACAGAACAGTATTTGACATGTACAGGGAATAACTCGGAAAAGTAATGTCACGGAAGTTACCTATAATCCTAGAGCACACGGCGCGACAGAGCAATGGTTCACGACTTCACGGTCTTGCCAACCCACATCGCCACGGAGCGGCTTGTGAGACTGCCGCACGTTGTGAGTGCGAGGCTAATATGTTGTTTCTGCGAAGCTTTGAACTGATGTGCCTTTCCCGACATGTCGATGAGGAACAACTAACTAGGTGCCATGGCCACGGCCCACCTACGAGGCAATATAGATAGTGGTGGTATCATGAGGACTGCTCGGACCTGGACGATGTCATGTACAAGGAAGAACTTCGGTGAACAATGCAGATCTTCACTAGGCAACATTTCCTTGTTTCCAGATGCCTCCTAATCTGATCCCTCACTTCAATGAACCATAGAGGACCAGATGCTTCCAATTCTTGAATAGAAGATATGATGGAGGAGTTTTCTGCTGCTATCGAGAAAATGAGTAGGATCTGCAGCTATCTAGTATGAATAAGAAACCCTTTTATGGTGATAATTTCAAGGTAGGTGCCCTTATAAGCTTCCGTGTGGAGAGCTGGCTGGGTCGCAATAGAGAAGAAGCACATGTGTTGTGATAATTTAACAACGAACAAGGCAGGAGATCCTAGATAAAACTTATGGCAATCGGTGTCTACGTGTGTGACCAAAAACCCATCGAGTAATACCGAGCAGAGAATGAATGCGTTCAGTTCTTTCCTGGGTTATTTGTTTCTTTCGTTTCTCTAATGCACACTGTACAGCCCTCAGTGGTGCTGGCAAAATATGAACAGAACAAGGTAAAAGTTTGGACCGATGTCAATTATATAAGGGTTGCCTTGAAGCATCTTAGATAGACATGTTAGTATGTTACACTAAGAATTGTCCTATGGTAGTGGGCAATATAGAAAGGCATGATAACACAACTCTAAATTATGCACGTGGGATTTTTTATTTACAGTCTATGTTCCGTAGGATTAGTAGTTTATATGTTTGGAGTCTGTTCCATTGCACAATGCCGATGTACGTGTAAAAAAACACAGCTCAATTTGCAACTGTGCTCCATCTGGCTTAAACGAACGCTTAACATGCTTACGGTGTTTAGTTCAGTTCGTTCATATGAATGAACTGATCGATTCATAAGTTACTAAATTTCTAAATTAATATAAATACATGTTGTTAGTTAGTTGTTATTCGATTACACAAGATGACAGTTGTGCAGGCATATGATAAGTGATACTAGCAGGTAAAGCTTAGCCACAAAACTGTCTGGCAGAAAGAGCATGTTCCCAGGAACGTGCCTTCGTTATTGTTACAATATATATGCACTTTAATTTTGATATCTTGGCCTTCACATAAAGCAGCTACCGATGGCAAGGAAAACCTTTATACGACTCTGCTTTTGTCTGATTCCAAAAATTACTACATCAATGATACATCAATTTCTTATCATGATTATACAATCGATTAAGATAATCAAAGTGTAAAGGTGGATGATGCGAGCTGAGCTCTATTTCAGATGGCAAGGTTTCTTGTGGTGCAACCAACCCAGCAGGGCTTGTGTCCTCGGCATGACACTAGTGCACGCATATTCCTAGATTTATTCCAGGGTTCGTGTCAAGCCGTAAAGCATCATTCTGTGTTGAGTTAGCACTGAGACCTTGGATGTATTAAGCTCCAGTTGACCTAGGCTTGTCGGGCGCCGGCTCTTGGGTATAGCCGGTCTGCCCGATGTCCGCTGCGCACTCTAACAAATGGAACCTAGTAAAGGTTTATGGGTTGTGCCGGATATAAGGGTATGGCCACTAGGGCCGTGGCCCATGGTCCTAGGCGTAGGCTGAATTTTTACACTGCATACTATTGGATGAAGAGGCCCAAAATATATAGTATATTTGGCCCATAGAGTGGCCCTAGGCACTGGGCCGCCCCGGTCCATGACTGTTTGTTGGGGTTATGTTAACTTTAGTTACTTGAATGGACTAATTTGATTTTTTTTTCAGTTATATTTCTCGACATAATTGTTTCTCCAAAGTAATGCCTTGACTCCGTAGTATTTTAATATTTGCAGGTTGTGAAGCAAGATCATTCTCATCCATTATCATGTCTAAACCTGTCTTGGTAAAAACAGACTCAGATGTCTAAATATATGCTGCTAATGAATGGATGAGATGCCACTGGTAAATTAAATTCATTTCTTTCGATGTGAACGGCATGAGCATGTTGCCCTCTTCATAGAGGTTTATTGGGGAAAAAACTAAAACTACATGAATTTCTGCAGCTATGGAACTGCTGGAGTCAGGCACATGTACCATCCGGCCCTTGAATCTAAGCAGATTTTAAATGGAACATTTATAATTTCTGCTCGTGAATGGTACAAGATATCTGTCTAACATGTACATGTGAAGATGGCTTCTTTTTGTACAGAGATATTAAAGGTAGGTGGCCTTATTTATTATGATAACACTATTAAGAAAAGCAGTACTAGTCGAGAACCCCGATTTTGTACAGGTCTTCCAGCATGTACCACAATTACAGTACTAAATGGCATGCTATTGTGTAATGGTTGAACCACCCCAGATAACTTTAAATACTGACCCACCAACAAAAATGAACCAGAGTGTCAATGTGGGACTTATTTTAATGTTATATGCTTAATGTTGCAACTGATTTTGAATTGGGATATCTTCGGAAATTTTGACGAGTGCTCCATTTGCTCAAAGTTCTGGGAAAAAAGATAAGGCAGACAATCTGTTAACATTACCAGTCAAAAAGTATCGTGACTCTAGAGTAGGATGAAGAAGCATGTGTTGCAAGAAACTGAAAGATCGTGTGGTTGCACCCAACAACAGCACAGAAACAGCTGCTCAGCTCTGGTAGGCTCAGCTGCTTCAGCACCTCTGAATTTTCATGCTCGTTTCATCTTGGACCACAAGATCTCTTCCCCGTAGCGCACCGAATCAAACGCCCAGTGCCAAGACACGACCGGGCAAAGACAATCATGGAATGGACGTGGCAGCAATTCCCTAGTGTCTTCTATTCCTACAGGAGCAGATATACATTTTTTCTACGTTTTCTCAAAACTCTATTTCTTTCCCAGATCATGTTTTTACTTTCGCATGCAATTGAAGGGTGAACGCGAGAAAATATACGATCAGATGTATAATGTATATAGCAGCACTCAGAGGTCAGAAAAATATCACAAGGAGGATACACATAGTATCATGCTTGTTACTCGTATACAATGCATGGAACAACAAAGTTGGCGCTGCCATATATTCATTTGATAAGATCAGCATGTTTCAATACCCATGTATCAGCTTTAATGCATCACATTTATTGAAGGATCGCACCGTAAAGTCGATAACTCGTGAACTGAGCGCTAGCTCAACTGGCAAGGTTTATTATGGTGGAACCAGGCCAGCAGTGTTAAGTCCACGACTCGGCACTGGTGATCGCATTTTCCTAAATTTATTCCAGGATTTAACATGCGAGATTCTTTCACTGGTAGGTGCCCGTGGTGACTTCCTCAATTTTGAGGATTTGCCGGTCCATTCTTTCGTAGGAACAAGTGTGCATGTGTGTATGTGAGCGTCTGCGTCTATATTGTGTGATTCGCAAAAAAAGTTCAGATAACTCCCTTCAATTATAGCCAAAGTCTACATAATTCCTAAACTATTTCATCTTCTTCAACTTACCCTTGTAATCTATCTTGTCCTTTCTGTTTCTCCTTACAGAAGTTCGATTTTAATTGAATTTTTTCATGCTACTTTTGGACTTCTCCAGAATGCATGTCAAAGAAATATATTATGGATTTTTCATTATTTATTTACAATCTGTATCCTTAGAATTAATTTATTATTAAATATCACACTCTATAAGACAATATAAAAACTTGTGTTGTATTTTTCTAACCTACGTTACAAGGTCTTCTGTTATCTCCCACACTTGTGTATGAAAAAAAAAAGATTGCATCAGAGGGTAAATGAAACAAGTGACATAGTTTACGGGGTAAAATGAAAGAAAATCTGGAGGAGTAACTTGGACCTTTTTTTTCTAGGGCCTCCCAACGTACACTACCGGAAAATCGTTGTATGATGTGGGTAGCAATGTTTGCCGTGAGCCAAAAATCGGCCTCACAGCAAACACATCTTTACCGTGAGCTTAAAATCGGAAGCTCACGGCAAACACAAACTCACAGCAAAAGCTCTCTTTGCCGTGAGCTTAAAAGGATAAGCTCACGGCAAACACAAAATCACGGCAAAAGAGCTCTCTTTGCCGTGAGCTTAAAAAGAGAAGCTCACGGCAAACACAAACTCACGGCAAAAGCTCTCTTTGCCGTGAGCTAAAATAACAAGGCTCTCCGCAAAATTATTTAAAATATCACCTCCCATTCATCCCGTAACGGCACTAACGGCCGTTAGGGCCATAGTTTGCCGTGAACTTTATAAAGCTCACGGCAAAGGGCCTGTTTGCCGTGAGCTTTATAAATGCTCACGGCAAATCGGCCCTTTGCCGTGAGCTTTATAAATGCTCACGGCAAACAGGCCATTTGCCGTGAGTTTTATAAAGCTCACGACAAATACTATGTTTCATAATTATTTAAAAATAGCAAGCAAAGTCTAAAAATCATAAAATTTGTGGATGTCTACTCGTATTAGACACATAGGTTGTGGAGAAGGTTTGACACGGTTTCGCATAAGTTTGTTTCGTACGATGCACAAAATTGAAGATGTCCGTAGAAGTTTCATAAACATGAGAAGGGATTTCTAGTTTTTGAAATCAAAGTGAAGCTTAAGTTTGAGTTTGAGTTTAAAAACATTGTGTATATGATATAGACACTATAATATAGTTTTTCTTAAAGGTTAGTAATTTTTTAGATATATTTGATATTTATTTGTATCTAAAATGTACACGAAATAATGAAAAATTGTTAAAGACGTGAAGAAAATAATAAGCTAACAAATATGAATAAAGTTATTTAAATGAAAGTCCGCGAAATAGTTTGATCATTATAGTGACTTTATAAGAAAGAAAGAATATGAAAACATGTGAAACTAAAATAAAAAGTAGGGTTTTTTGCTTGTTTGCCGTGAGTATTTATAAGGGCTCACGGCAAAGGTTATGTTTGCCGTGAGCCTCTGAGGAGGCTCACGGCAAAGGGACATGTTTGGCATGAGCCTCCCCTAGCTCATGGCAAACAACATGTCATTTGCCGTGGGCCAAGGGGTAGGCTATTTGCCGTGGGCCAAGGGGTAGGCTCACGGCAAAGAGACCACGTGGGTTAATTTTCGGGGGAGAAAAATAGAAAAAAATAAAATTTTGTGGGATAAAGAATAATTTTTGAGGAGAAAAATAGAAAAAAATTTAGTGGGAGAATAAAATTTTTCCGACGCAACTGCAGGGCCGTCAACACGACCGTTGCTAGTTTTTTTTGGAATTGCGTACATATTACTAGTGATATGCAGTTCATTTTGGAGGAAAATTAAGTGCATGTGTTGTAATTTGGAGGCCGGCCGGGGTGATTAAGCCTTAGTTTTTTTTTAATGCTGTATAATAGGTCGCGCCAACAGATCTGGGCCGTCGAGTGCCAAGCTCCCGCTCCCTGATCCTCCGTCCACGTCAGCGATCCGTGCCCCCTCCCGCTCCGCCAATCCCGCGCCGCTGCGGCCTCACATAAACCGCCTCGCCCCCTCCGCCCTTCTGCACCTTCTGCTGCCGCATTCATTCCCCAACAACTCGTCACTGGCACAGCCACCGTTCCCGGCGACGCCTTGGAGGAAGCAAGAAAGCAAGGAGAGGATGAGTTCCGCTGGCGGCGGCAGGGGAAAGCCCAAGGGCACTAAAGCGGTGACGCGGTCGACCAAGGCCGGGCTCCAGTTCCCCGTCGGCCGCACGCGACGGCGGTGGAGCCCCCGTCTACCTCTCTGCCGTCCTCCAGTACCTCGCCTCCGAGGTACGTACTGCCACCACCAGATATCCGTTTCGTTCTCCCGGACATTTCCCCTCTCTCTACCACTGCTGTTTTGAATCCGTCTCCATCGGGTAGTACTATTTCTGAACCTTCTGAATATGCGATTGATCGATTTGCCTTTGCTTTAGTAGGTGCTCGAGCTCGCCGGAAACGCGGCGCGGGACAATAAGAAGACCCGCATCGTGTCGCGCCACATCCAGCTCGCCGTGCGCAACGACGAGGAGCTCAGCAAGCTGCTCGACGTGGTCGTTATGGCCGCCGGTAGGGTCCTGCCTAACATCCACCAGACACTGCTGCCCAAGAAGGCTGGCGGCAAGGGCAAGGCCGACATCGGCTCCGCCTCCCAGGATTTCTAGGCGGATGGCCTTCCGTTTCGCCTGGGCCCTGCTATTGTTTAGATGGAGCCACTGCAGACCGGTTTCTTGGTTCGTCGGTAGCCTTAGTAGTACTAGTTTTAATCGTATGATCTGTTTAGGTTAGACTAGGTTATCCAATGGATGCTTTGTCATGGGAAGTTTAACATGGATGAGTGGTTGCCTGTATCTATGAATCAATGGATCTTGCTTCAATGGATGAAATGGTGGCTTCTGTTGCTCGCGATGGTTCATTGATGTCTCTTTCGTAGATTAAACTTCTGAATTACCTGAATGTTGCCATTCTGAATGTCTTGCAATTTTCAGCCTGCTTGGAGGCATACGCCGATCCTGGTTTTTGGTGAGCCTGCTGAATGTAACGATTTTCGTTTGAATGGGTACCCTTTGCCGCGAGCTAGGGCCCAGGCTCATGGCAAACATCTGAGCGGGCCTCACTCACGCCGTTGGCTCGCCGTCATCGTCAACTTTTTTTGCCGTTTTTGGCTCACGACAAAGGTTTGCCGAGAGCTTGATATATGTCTCACGGCAAAGGTCCCTTTACCAATAGGATTTTTGCCGTGAGCCGGCTCACGGCAAAGCCTTTGCCGTGAGTTTTTGCCCCTTTGCCGTGAGCATTGGGGCTCACGGCAAACAGGCTGAATCCGGTAGCGATAACAGAAAACAGGAATGGTCCCTTGTATGTGCAGTTGCATTACAGGTGTCTTAAACTTTTCATCCGTGGAGCCTTGGGAATTCACTTAGCGGCAGCGGTGTCATTTGGTGGCCATCTAGGAAGCGAGATGACTCCCGCTGTCCTATTGGCCCACCATCCGTAGGACTCACATGCCAATGGGATGAGTGCTTCTGCAGCACTGCAAAAAGCCTCGAGGAATCTCCGGGACTGCAGCCTAAGGTGGGCAAGCATTGAGAAATGTGTTGAACAGCTAGCGTTGCAGTAAGCTGAATTGAAGGATCGTATTGTTTTCAATGGGCAGCAAAAACGGACGCCCACTATATTCTGCACAGCGCTGCTTCACCACCTATGATTTTTCACGCCCTTTTCGTCTTGGACCACGAAAAATATTCCTCAAGCCAGCCGCATAGAATGAAACTCACAGGGCCAAGAAAATGGATGGACAGTGACTACCCACAAACTGATGCGGCAGCCAATTTCCCAATTTCTTCCGTTCCTACCAGAGAAGATATACATTTTTTTTCCTACTACTTCCAGCAACTCTGTTTCTTTCCCAAGTCATGTTCTGGCTTTCGTCTGCAGGTTATAGCAAATTGGAAGGTGAAAGGGCAAAAATATACTATCAAATAGAAAATGTATATAGTGGCACTCAGAAAGTGTCATGTATTGTTTGGTAGGATAGATGTATCATGCTTGTTACTCGTCTCGTACACAACGCATGGAACAACAAAGTTTGGTGCCATCATTTATTTGTCAAAAAAGAGTACCATTTGCTACATTTCTGGTATCATAAAACTTTAGAAGAGTGGAGAACCAAACATCATCCGTGCAGATGCTCTGTTGTGTTGCTTTCAGGGCGGCCGGCCCCCCGCCAGCCAGGGCCCATCCCCAGGGTATGCGTATGCGCCGTCGTCTGTTCTCAACGCGCAGAACGGAGCTTTGCGTCCACGTGAGCATGTGAGCCTAAAGCAGGACACAATCTGATCACCGGACACATGAAATTCAGGTTACAGCCTTCAGCCTACCTGTAATGTACTCGCTCCGTACCAAATTACAAGTCGTTTGACTTTTTTACCCAAACTTTGACCACTCGTCATATTCAAAAAATTTATACAAATGTAGTCAAATTTAAGTCATTCTTGAAATTCTTCTATTACTAAAGCTAGCCATAATAAAAAATATGATATTTTACGAAAAAAATTGAATAAGACGAGTGGTCAAAGTTGGGATGAAAAAATTCAAACTGACTTACAATTTGCTATGCCGCCAGAATTGAAGGACAGAGTCATACTCTGGCGTGCCACCGTCGTACCTATGGTGAATCTCGGGGGTGTCTCTCACAACCAGTGGGAACGACATTCGGGCTGAAGCTGCCGCTGCCGGTCCCTGTGGTGGTGTTCATCCATGTGCTCGGAGGAGGCATTAGTGCTGATGCAAATGGCCATGCCGGCCACGACGCAGGCTGCACTACCATGCTTCCGAGGCGTGGCGAGCGTTCCAGCGCTGCGGTCACCGAAGTGACAGTGTCCATGCCGGCCACAACGCACTACGTAGACGTCTCCATTCATCACTCAATTGTTCCTGAGGCCAGTTGGCCTTTCCTTCCTCTATATGCTCAGTAAAGACAGAGTGTCTAATCATGATTGAGGCCGATAACATCTGAACGTGTTTTTTTTAATAAAGACCATGATTTCCTACATGTACTTGATGCACAGGCTGGTGCTGTGGTGATGTTGCATATCACCGGTGTTGCCGTCCATGGATGGGCCGTGGATGATTGCCTCGCAATAACTGCTCTGTTCTCCTGTCTCGAGCTCAGTGGAGAGTGATACGTGACTGTTTACTTGTTGTGAAGTGAACGTGAACAGAAAAAATAGTATGAAAAACATGGAAGAGGATTGATCACTGATGGAGGGTTATGTACAATATATAGCTGCCGAAATGATTGTTTAGCCCCTTGGAGGCACTCCTTTGCAAAGGATGGCCCCTCGGAGGCTATATACTAATAGAATATACAAACTGATGACAAATATTTTACTGTTGTTTCATGACCAACCCAAGAAGATCCATGGTCCCTTTTTGGTGTTGTGGTTTACTACCGTGCTCACTCCAGAATATTGCCTCAAGCCTTGAATGTTTGACATTTTTTAGATTAATTTTGAACTACCTAACATCAAACAAATGAAAGGGATGTTGAACGCATCGTGACATTTTCTATCCTATGTCGACAGTGGGAGTTGCTCCTGAAACCAGTTAAGCTATACAGCATTTGCTTCTAGCTTTGCTCTAAACTTCATCTGCTAGTTTCTCTTAGCAGAAAATTCGCCTCTTTCCCATTGCCTCCTAATCCCATGGGTTTCAGCAAGTACAATATAGGGCTCTAGCTATGATACAACCAGGTTTGGTTGGAGCTTTCCTTCACCTATTCTGAGTATTCATAACAGCTCATGCTTTTCTAACTTGTAGTGGGATGGAACAATAGTGTAACCTGCGTCTATAAATCCCGTGTGCCACTTCATTAACTCACACGCTCCACGTAAATGTCATTTTTAGGGGTAGATGAGGTACGGCCCACCTACAGAAATGTTTTAGATGTGGGGCACACCTCTTGTAAATGGATATAGCTGCCAAAACAAGGACAGATTGGCTACTCGTTCTTGGAAATGGGTTTTGACTTACCCCTACAAATAGTTTTTTATGAAGTGAATAGTGCAAACACACTTCTGGGACAAATTAACAGGTAGTAACAAGGAGGCAAAGGATCGGCGGTGACCAGGGAGCATTCCATGCTGATTCCAAGGTCATATTCGGCTGGAGGAAGGTTTGTCAGGAGGCCAACGAATCAGTTGATCTCGAAACAATGCCATAATGGATCACAGAGTTGGAAACAGGCATCAAGAATGGCAAGGCGTATCTTCTGTAATTGGTATACATTATACATTATGTTTTAAGGAACCAATGCAAAGGCATGTGTAGATGCTCTACTGTGTTGCTTTCACATCTACATTTTCACTTAAATAACCCAGCTCGTTCTCCTCTTGGCACTAAGTACGAACTAGGACGGGACACGAGCTTTGCTGCACGCGCCAGCCATACGCGCTCGTATGTTGATGTATCATTGTAGAGTAGGACTCACGCTGGAAAAGTGGGAGCATGGCCAAGCAGCATAAGGAGTGAGGCACATATACTCCTTTTTATCAACCGTAGTACAAGCTTATGCTGTGTCCTGACGGAATGATCAGGGAGAGCGCAGGATGGCTTGCAGGCTGAAGGCAAATATGACTAATTTAGAGACAGAAGGGCTTTGGAATTGAACATGGTGGAAGTACCTCTCTGAGCTGAGTTTGTGGACATCAGGAATCCCAATGTTTGTTCATTTTTTGTAGTACTTTTTTTATGTGAAATGGTCAATGAACTGATCAAATTTATGCTAATGAACTTAATGTAAAAAATGCTTTAAGCTTCAATATGGATAAACTAAAGTTACAATAATGCTGCAATGGAAACCCACATGTACGTTTGCTTTTAGCACACACAAATTTCAGCAGGGCAACTTAGCCCATTGTAAACACACCATGCATGATGCAGGCATCTGAATTCATGTAATGGTCCCCACACAACTTAATAGATAGAACATAATAGAGTGTGCATCGCAACATGACCATTCAAATTATACTAATTAACTTTCTGAGCATCAGTTCAAAGAAAGTTATCACCCTGTAGCCAATGTGTTGTTGGATGGGTGTAGGCAGTGGCATGGAGTTAAAGAGAATCAAATAGAAATGATTGCCTAAACATATGGATATCCATCAAAAGGAAATTTTCAAACAAATTTGGTCCTTGTATTATTGATTTCCACCACTGTTGCAAGTCGTAAATTTGACATGCAATCATATTAAACCACATATATAGTTTAAAGAAGAGTGCAATCATTGTAAGTTGTCATGTAAACAACATGTGTACATTAATAGATAGATGCATTAGTACAACAACACTCAAACAAGACTTCCAGAACAATCTTTATGAAAAGCGTAGAGGCATGTAAACAAAAGTGTTTCAATCTTTTTTTTTTTGGCTATGTACATATACATTCCATATCTGCTGAAAATATTTTGAATATATCCTTGTACAGCCTATCTAACTAAAAAAGTGGGAGATCACGTTCTATTACTCATAAAGCAACAGAGAAAAGTAGGTAAGGTGTGACCAAATAAAATATGCTCCATATGTAGGCAGAGAGCAAATATCATAATCTAAACTGTCTGCTAAAATATCTCAATTCCATTGAAGGAGCACATGTTACAGAAATTGTTTAAATTCACTAAACTAAGCTGTAATCTTCGTTAGTCTCTTTCGTAAAAATTTCTCTATTCTACTTTTCTTTTTTCCTTTCTCTATTTTCTTTTTTCTCTCTCTATTCTCTTTTTCTTTTTCCCAACGACGCCTGGATAACTCCCGGCTCCTTGTTTTCTCCGTCTCCTCGCTCTCGTTGTGCCGCCGCTCTATTGGCCGCCCGCTCTCTTGCACGGCGGCAGGAGCTGCTCAGCGAGGAGCGCGTCGCAGGTGGATCCGGCGAGGAGGCAACAGGCTGGATGACCACCACCACCTCGCGCATGCGTAGGAGCAGCAGCAGAGCATGCTCGACTCGAGCTCGTGGGCCTGGCAAGGCTGACCACCGACGGCAGGCCTGGCGAGGATGACCGTGGCTGCTCTCTCTGCTGGGCGCGTGCAAGCGGCCTCCCTCCATCTCCTGTGTGTGTCTTTGCGCCAAGCCTCGGATTTCACGGCACGGCGAGCTGCTGCAGCTGCGCAGCGTGGCGAGGCTGCTGCTGTGCGGCAAGGCGAGGCGCATGGCTCCGCAGCGACCACCTGCGTGGAGCAGCGAGGTGAGGCACCGTGGCGGCAAGGCAAGCCGAGCCACCATGTGGCCCAGCGATGGCGACGTCAAGGCGAGGCCCCACGGTGGCGCAGCGAGCCGAGCAGCACTGTGGCCCCGACGACAATGTCGAGGCGATCTGCTGTGTGGTGCGTCCTCAAGCTCCTTCGCGAGGCGAGCGAGCTGGAGCCCCGGCGCGAGGGGGCGAACTTGAGCTCCCATCTGGCTTTTCCTCTTGTTTCTTCATATCCCCTTCTCTGTTCTTGTGAGTGCGGTGGATTTGTGCTCGATTCTTACCTGATTTGTCCTTGATTTGTTGTTGGTAGCTCGAAATCTTCTTGATTTGTACTCAATTTATTCTTGGTGGCTCGTTTTTTGTTTTATCTCCCGATATCTGCCCCTCTCTCTCGATTCATTCTTCCGCCGTCGCCACTATGTCAGGCCATGGACCTCAATTTTTGCGGCAGCGAGGAGGCGATGTGTATGTAGGAGCCTCACGGCGGAGCGGGGGCGGAAGCCTCCTGTGCGAAGAGGAGGATGAGGCAAATACGATTTTTCCCTCGTACACCGACGACACACTTGCCCTTTTTTTATTGCCGCACTATACCCCGGAACAACGGATGGCCACCAGCGCAACACGGAAGGCCGCGAATCGAGCGGGGAGGCGCCGAGCTCCGGATGGGCGCGGAACCTACGTGCGATAAGAAGTTAGATATTCACATATAGACACTCAATAGAACAGTAACATATTTCCTGAGTCCCGACGTATTCTATTCCCACGAGAATTCTAAGAATCCCATGCACTAGATGCTTCTATTTCTCCTTGTTAGAAACAGCACATTCCGAATTATATATAGCATCGAATTTCTGTACATGATATATAACCAGGATTGGTACTATTTCTATTTTTGACCAATTGTTGACACTCCAGTATAAAGCACTGGATAATGATGATGTTTGTTTCTTGGATTTATTTGTAAACATATTGGTGGCATTCATTACCCAGATCAGCTTGTAGATATTTTTTGTAGTAATAGTGGTTCTGTACTTCTCAGTGAAGTCGTATGGTTGAAAGCAATTTAAGAAATGGACACTTGCACTACAAACAACACGGAAGATTTCTGTGTTCTTCTACTGTTTCGTAGCTGAAGAAATTGTAAAAGCAAGATAAACAAACGCTGTTTCTAGGGATGTGATGTCGCCCCAGTGTACAACTTTGACACTGCTACAACAGTACATTCAAAGGACTTTCATAAAGCCAAGGATACCTTTAGTACGGCCCGTGTAGGGCCTTACGGGTATGTAACTTCACTAGGTAATTAATTAATATTACGCTTTAGTGCGAACCAAATTTTACTAAAAAGGTTTTTATGTGTGAATTAAAATAAAAACATCTACAAGCTAATCCAGATTTGTTGTGCATTAGTGGTAATTAGGGGTAAATTGAACCAATAATAATAGTTTGGAGGCGTAAAGACTAAATAGAGACAGAATTCTATTAAGGGGGTTAAGCGTGTGGATAGGTGAGGATAGTAAAATGGTTTTTTGACTTGTTCATACACTTAAATCTTAATAAAAAAGTATTCCGTCCGGTCTAGCTCGACATAACATTGTATTTCCGATCGAAACACCATGTTGCACAAAGACGGGTCCTAAAGATTACCATATACTACAGGTTAAATTCACAACAAAGAATGTCTGACCTCAATTTGTTAAAAACCGAGTTCATTACATAGAAGAGAGTTTTAAAGATGACTTGCAGCAGAAAGAAATGAGGAACTAAATGACGATACAGGTAGCACTAGATGAATCCTTCCATGATGCCATTGTACACGATCCTCGCCAACCGTGGATGTGTCCCACTCAACCGTCCAACAAGGAGGATGCTGACACAGAGAAGTCAGGTTGGCAACTATTTCTTGAATAAAACTATCTAAAAAAGAAACCAGGACTTGTCGGATGATTACCACTTCACCGACTCCAATACATGCAAGAAGTCATGGAAGGAGGGTGTAAATTAATGTATATTTGTAGCGTGATAATATGATGTGAAAAAATGTTCATCAGTCATTAACTTAAACATGACATATGAATAATCTAGGAGGATATTTCTTGTTCTGGAATCCTTAGTATGGGTACTCCATTCACCTTGATACAAAGAGCTTCAGATCTAAATATACAGCTGCTTTACTATATGGTTCAAGCTGTCAAATTGCTTTCATGGTCCATAATCACGACCACCAGAAACTGTTTCCATAGTAAATCAAAATAGAAGCACTAAGGGAGCTTAATTGCATGATCATCATCCATAGAATGTGGTATGTTTAGTGGAAACAATTGGACTGGCAGTTCGCCAACACAAGTATCTCCAGCAGCTCGAGGTCGTCACAAATCTCACAATTGAGAAAAAATTTATCCTTAAGACAAAACCCAGTTTACAGTGATTTAGCGTGCCTGCTGCCTACGGTCCTCAGTTCGTTTATGTCATTTTTTGATCTGGTTGTCACAGTATTTTCGACACCTCAGTTTGTGGCTTTCCTGGACGCAAGGCCTCTTATTCGAGGAATCACAAATCCAGTGAAATTCAAAGGATGGGACAAACTAGGTGGTGGAGTAGTGCCCGCTGCATGAAGTTGGGCAGTGATAACCTATCTCCTGATCCCTTCCATTCCTATGGGACAGTGAAATTCTGCCTGCCCGCTCTTTCGTGCCCATGTTGATATGTTGCTAGTTCTCCTGTAGTTGTAAACTGAAGAGCGGATGGTGAAAACAAGATACTCCCTCCTTCCTATTGTATAAATAGTGAAGACTTAGTGTGTAATGCAGAAGTGAATATATATAGAGTAGACCTCTCATGTCTGTGAACCAAATATAAAGCATTGAGCTGTGAAGTTCGGTGCCAGTGTGAAAACAACAGGAGCATTCTGATCAACATCTACATGTTTCTACCAGCGATAAAGTTTTAGTATCTCCTGTTTTTGTAGCAGTGACATATTGATTTATTGGTTTGCCATCTTATAAAAAATTATTTTCTTTGAATTTTCTTGTAATAGCAGAACTGTATATACGAACTAAGTATTTCCTATTAACAAGTAAGGTTCCTTATGCTGGAACCAGTTCGCTCAGGTTCAAGTCCTTGACTCAGCCAGGTCCTCGTATTTTCTGCAATTTATTTTAAGATTTAACAGATACATTTTAGTGGGGCGCATGTGGTAACTGGGGTGTGAGTACATATGTAGGTGCAATAGCAAGCTCATTGTGTGAGGAAGTAGTCTGATCTAATGGATGCACATTAAGGTATATCATTATAGGTTCTACAATGAATCTTTGACAAAATGTCTAACCCAGTTCCACTGTATACACTGTAGTTGCGTTAAGTTACCATGCTGCTGACAGAGCCTAGGACAACATAGCAAGTTCAGCCAGTACAGCCGGTGCGAATTTTGATCTGTACACAATGACCTATGACAAGCAGATTGAATTACAGTGGCTAGATGGCTAGACCTCACAGCTCACACACAGTTGTTTTCTCCCCTGATTTCTTCCATGCCAGGTACTCGTTTCCGCGCTTGTATATAAGCTAAGCTCAGACATTATTCTGTCTGATCCAAGAACATTATTAGGTTGTCATGTGCTATCAAACATCCTGGTCCATGCACGCGGGGAGGAGGCGGCGCTGCAAACTCGACTGGACACCGGTCAGCCCTGTTGTTGTGCTGTTCCTGCTGCTTGTAGAGAGTTGGTCTCGCCACTGTGTCCAACGGACTCATTCACTACAAGAAAACCCCCCTTTAGATATATTTTATTTGTAACGCCACTTGAAAGAGTTTCTACGCCCGGCTATACACACGTATATTGATACGATTTTAAAAACACGACAACGTGAGACGATATTTATTACGCTTTCAACGGCATAAGGTATGTAAAGACATTAAATGACACACTTTAAAAATCATCTCAATTAGCCACGGTGTTACACACGCTTTTAATCATTGCTATCATCTAGATACGTTGTAAAGTGCAACAACTAATTGTACATATGGACCTAGAGACGCTTGTTGACATGATACTTTAAATTTATCAAAATGATACATTGTTGACATGCTTTTGACTATGTGTACATGGTACACACGATTAAAGTGTATCAAGTGCATCACAAAAGCGTTTCATAGGCCTTTAAATATGTTATTTGGTGTGGTACAAAGAATATTGCACATGAATAACATTTGAAATAACTTGATTAGCATAGTGGTTTAGACAAGTGGTTTGAGAATTGGAGATCACTGGTTCGATTCCCAAACCAACCATTTATTTTTTTATTTTATTAACACATAGTTAAGCGTTACTATACTGTGTAACTACATCAATAGGCACAACTTACATATGTGTCTATTCAAATGTATCTTTTTATTTACATATGCATCTAACATGTCTAGAAAAGGTCTTTCCTTACCGTGATACGCTAAACTAACTCATCTCTATAAAGCCTGGCACGGTCCATACGAAGACGCTTCTAACACGCTTTATGAAAGCGTGCCTACATGGCTATAGATACAAAATAAAATGTGTCTAACTCTAAATATAGCGTAGCTACAAGGGGGGTTTTCTTGTAGTGATTGGAGATAGCCAAGATCTCATGCCGGGTGGTATGGCACCACATCTCTCCTGACATGGTTTGCTGTGAGAGAGTCATCTCAGCAATATGGAATTTGCCATAGCCCGGCAACTGGGGCGCGCGGGATGCCTTCTCAGATAGGATCTGAGTTGGCTGCCTGATTTGTTGATGGTCACCAAATGCAGCATTCTTTAGACCGATGGGGAATCAATCAGATCAACACACGTGAAACGAAAAAGACGAAGTCGTCGACAATGTATGAAAGATGCGAAAAAGTGTAAAGGTTTGTTTGATATTGGTGTGTACAGACTTCTATGACCACGCAGGGTCGATACTTATACTTTGATGACTACGACTTCCTAAACGCTTACGACAAACTTACTTGACGCAAAAGAAAAGACTTTTTACAACTGTTTACGACTCAAACTTTAAAGAAATTAACCGACTCTTTATTTCGGTCCTTCTAAAAACCCAACCTGGTAACCTTCCAGGACTCCCTACGTCATCACCCTTCTCTCCGATTTCAATTTATCGGACTCTAGCCCTGACTCAGACTACTCCTTTTCGGATTCCGATTCTGATTTGGTCTGCTCCATTCTCCGAAGTCCGATTCCGATCCTGCAACTCTGCTTCATCTTTGGCACCGATGTGACCTGTTAAAATCCGGTGTCAACATTACCTCAAAGCTTTTTCGTGGACTTTATCATCGAAAGGCAACCATGTGAGTTTCCCATAATCGGACATAAGACGAAAGCAGTAGCAGATGCTGTTGCTGAGGTCCCTGTTGATGGTGGGGTGATACACGGCGTTCCAATTCCCCCGGGATATGCAAGGGTCAATGTCGATAGGGTCTTACCGGGGTGGGACGACCTCGACCTCGAAATCGAAGGAGGCGATGATGAGAAGGTGTTAGGTCAAGCGTTGCACAGTTGGATATGTTGGTAGAAGAAGTATATCATATTTCCACGTTTCACCATAACAGAATCATCGGGACAGGACACTGGGATAAGATCAGCACCGACTGCAGATGTAACGCCCCCCAGCAAAGATCCACAGACACCTCCAGATCTAATTCATCAGCAGCCTACTCAAATGGAGCCTCCACTACCTCCTACTAAAGACAAGGATGCGCAGCCTACTGGAATAGGTCTGAGCGTTAGCTCGCCTGCGCTTCCTACAAAATCAACAAATGCACCAATACCGACACCAAAGGATGCATGGAAAATTGGTGGCAGAAGCAGAATTAGGATCTAGCCACCTCTTGTGCCCCCACCTCCTAAGTAGAAGAAGGAGGCTTAGGAGAAAGCTCCTGAGAAAACGCCTCCTGTGCCGCAGAAACCGGCTTCACCGCCTAGTCAGAAGACCACGCCCGAGATGACTCGAAAGCAATTCACTGCATGGCAGAAGCAACAACAGGCGAAGAAGCAACAAGAGACGAAAAGTCCTTATCGGATTATGACCGTCAAATAAAAAAGGCAACCCAGCGTAAGAGAAAAGCGTCGAGCATTCCACAGCTTGGTATGCAGAAGAAGCAGTTAATCCCACCTCTCAAAGTGCTATCAGAGGAGGACCAATCTCTCGTTGATTTTGTCTGCGACACAAGGCTCACCAAAGCACAACTACGAGGCGAGGACCATATCCCAATTCATCCTGGAGCTGAAAGAACTCAATTTGAATTGAAGAAACCTCTAGTGTTTGAACACCAACTCAGGGATCTTCCAACAAGGATGCGTAATATCCATAGTTGGTACATGAAACAATTTGCAGACGGCCAATGCTATCTAACTCTTCGTATAAGAGACGAGCATTATTTTTGAGGGGTGGATGAGATAAATATTGAGTTTTCGGAATTTTGGTATCTGTTCAATCAGGACGCCCTCGACAAATCACTCATCAGTGCATGGGTTCTGTAAGTCTTTCATCTCATTTATGTTCCATCCATCTATTCATTAATATTGTTCACCATCACATTTATAATTTGATTGTCTTGTGTAGAATGGAACAACAAGTTTGTTGGAGAAAAGGCTTTCAAAACCTTGGCTTCATGGACCCAAATGTGATCCACGAATATACTGTCAAGAACACCCCAAACTCGACCACGAAGAATATATAGAAATTCTTGGATAAACAGAAAAATGTGATTTCATACTATTCTCGTACAACACACAGTGAGTACTTCAACTTTTACTTATCATAGTCCTTGACCTAAAGAAGCAACCAATATATCTAACGTAGTATGCGTCTTTCACTGCACAGCTTCTATTGGATACTTTGCGTTATAGAGCTACAGAGAAGCTTGGTCATAGTCCTTGACCCAAAGAAGAAGGGACAAGAAGAATTCCAAGACGTCATCGACCTCATGAACAAGGCATGGGCTCGCTTCCGAGAAGAAAATGAAGGTCCATTTAAGGAGCAACTCCATATCAAGCTAGACTACAACGATGGATCTTTCTACATACCGGATATAGGCATCCAAGACGAAGACAAAGCGTGGCCGTAATTTCAAACATTTCGATATATGACTTATGCATTTAATACGTCGGGTTTTACACACACACATATATATATATATATGTATATATATATATATATATTGCTTCAATTATGCTAATCTTATGAGTACGAGAATACACGAACCACTACTATTGCATATAGGAACGTAACATGTAAAAAAAACTAAAAATAAACAAAAACAGCAAGCAACTTCTGAAAGAAAAAAAAGGGCGGGCTCGAACATTTAGTACCGGCTGGTAACACTAGCCGGTACTAAATGAACTGGGCCTAAAGCGCCCCTTTTGTTGCCGGGTGGCATCACACCAGCCGGTACAAAACGCATGGTGCGTGGTCATGCAGTGTGGCCCGCCATTTGTACCGGTTGGTGTTACCAGCCGGTACTAAATGCATCTGTTAGTACCGGCTAGTGGAGCTTGGTACTGGGCGCATAACCGGTACTGAACCGGCTTTGCGCCCGGTACTAAAGCTAGGTTCTCTAGCAGTGATAGTCTCACCCGGTACTAAATCTAGGTTCTCTAGCAGTGATAATCTTTATATAACAGGCATTGATTAGTGCAATGTAAGAAAAAATATCTTCATAGATAATTGTTGGTTTCACTGAACCATGGCCACATTACTATTAAATATGATTGATCATCCTGAGATTCGTGGATGTAGATATAAGAGTCAGCTTTGATGACATCAGAGATGTAGTTATTCACCTTGTAAAAAAAAACAGAACCTCTTTGTGGTCTAGTATTGTGGGGTTCAGACATATAGGCCCCGTTAGTATAACCAACAATAGTTTTGTGATGGCCGCACTTGTCGAATAAGCATGGATCAATTGTGACTTGGACATATCTGAAGATATTGTTAGTTTATGTCCAGTGGCATTTTGTTGGAGCTATGCTATGTCTAGCAATGATTCATTGGAATCATAATTTTATCAATTGCAGAAATGTTGTATTGATGTGATGCTTCAGAATTATATGCTAAAGTTTTTTGTTAGAATCTATTTTAATTATTCCTACAAAAAATAAATATTTTGGTATTAGTTTATATTCTGGCGATATAGGGATTAGTTAGCCAGTATCTCGACATCCCACTATCCTGCGTGCCATTTAGATATCTATATATGGATATTTGAATTGATTCCGACTGGCATTGTTGGAGTTGTGCTAATTTGAGGCAGCAAGGCATCTACAAAAGCAGTATCATGCCAACTGCAATTTGTATGATACAAAACTGATATTTTGAACTTAGTTTTTCATCCGAGTGTCTAAATGTATATTGATATATTTTTAGGGATACGATTCTTTAATATTATTTGAATATCGATAAACTTAAATATGGGTTTTAGTTGAAGATTTCAACAAACTTATGTTTTACCCAATTATTCTTCTCAAATTTCATCACGACTTTATGCTTGTTGTTTTTGTGTTAACTTAACGATCCAATTTGACTAATCTACCAATAATTGGTTATGGGAACATAATTGGCACACATACCATAAGGTTGGTCTCTACATGAAACAAAACTCTACAGGCTCTCGTTATGTCACAACTTTGCTTTCTTAAAGAAAAGCCTTATGAGAAGTAGATAAAACTTCCTATTAGAAAATGAGGGAAATTCTCCTTAATTGCCACCTTTGATTTGACCAAATTAAAGTGTTTGTTAACTCTACCTAGGAATTTTGGTCTGGATCCAGCAAAAGGTGTATTGCAATTTATTAGGAGCATATGTCGACAAATTTCTAGGCTTAATATGAATGATAGATCACAATCAATAAATTTTGTGAGAACTTAACCCTTTGAATCCTATCCTTTTTCACGACCATAGAATTAGGGTATTCGGTTCCATGACCCAGCGCTTGAATGTTTGTGCACATGTACTAGGCTTTTGAATGCGAATAATTCATAGGAATGATGTTGATTTGCATTTACTTTCTTGGAGGATATCATGCCTTATTTCTGTGTGTGCTTAAAATAAGCTATATCCCTAACATATAGCCATACTTCACCCCATTTCCTTTTGACCAGAGAGTTGAGTGCACTACAAGAAAAATAGCTCTCACTACCGGCTCGTAACTCCCCTCGGTACCGGTTGTAGCGACCGGTACCCTCACGCCATGCGCGGCTGGTGGGTCTCGAACCCACAAACTTCATCATCACGTGTAGTGTCCACAACCATCCCACCTATAGAGCACATGTGACTCGAAGGGGGATTTTATCCTTTTAAAGTAATCCGTGAGGAACCATTTACTACTGGCTCGTAATACCAACTGGTACTAAATGAGCATTTAGTACCGGCTCGTAACACCAACCGATACTAAATGCCACCATTTAGTACTGGTTGGTGTTACGAGATGGTACTAAATGATAGGGGAACCTCGGGACCCCGAGGACTCTTTAGTACATGCTCTTAATACCAACTGGTACTAAATGCCATCATTCAGTACCGGGTCGTGTTATGAGTTGGTACTAAATGGTTCCCGAGGGTACTGTGCTTACCAACCAGTACAAAAAATACCCGGTACCAATGGACACGAGACGAATGTCCAGTTTTCCTATAGTGCTGATAATTCACTCTTTCTGGCACGTTGATTGTAGGAAATTGTTTGATGGCACTTTTGATTAGTAAATGCATTTCACAGGCTATTTCCAATGTTCTAAAATCTTGGTTCAAATATACTTTGTGTATAGGTTGATTGAGGATCAAATGTGCTATTAAATTCCTTGATCAATATGGATTTTCTGTGTTCGATAATCCTTGACAGAAAATATTTGCAACACAATATAATATTTATATAATATGGATAGGTAATCAAGTCACGAAGACTATGGAGATTAGTTTATGTCTGCAAACATGTCGCTGGACGCTGACCTTGACACGTGTCTGTGTATCCTGTTCCTAGCAAGGAATCTTATGCTGAGCCCAAGATCTATTATGGTGAGCTTGCTTCTTGCTCATCCCTCGTTTTTGTTGGTCCCTGATCGAGTTTTCTAGCTTTATTTCCCTATGTTTGAGCTAAGAACCCTCCCTCATGTCATGTTTTGGTGCTGCATTGCTATAAAAGATGTTTAAGAAACTCACAGCTACCGAAATAGAGGTCAAGAACATGAAATAATCCTAGCCCAAAAGTAAAATGGATGTACATTTCACCTTCAAAAGCAAAATCAGCGGCTCTTTGAGTTTGCGCTACTAGTTGCGACACTCAATGCTTATGTAACACCCCGAAATCCACCAACACCCCGGGATGCTACTAAAACACACCAACAACAGCTGAACTTAAATATGTGAAAAATTCAGCAACATCTCCTCTGAATTAATAAGCAACGCGGAAGCAATAACAATGGATATAAATTATATAAGTATATAAATTATATAAGTACACACTCGCATAATCAACATCCCAGATAATATGAGAATAAGAGTTTAACGACCACACTACGCTTTAAGCATAAGTCTCGAGTCTCCCAATAACAAAACATTGAATTGAATTAAGATAAAATGGGTCTATAAAAGATGAGTTGTGACGTGCAACTAATCCCTCTTTAACCTCCTAGCAATCATCAAGAACCTGGAATGAGTAAAGCAAGGGTGAGATAAAAATCTCAGCAAGTGAACTTGTTTTGACCAACTATTTAAACCACAAGTTCAATTAATCATCAGTTTAAAATACCAAGAAGTAAAGCATATACAATGCTGCATATAAGACCACTTTCCTCCAATATAAAATATCATGTTATTCACTTCCATGCAAAAGAATGCATATGAATGCAATGCCATGACCACTTTTACATCGCACCCCTCCTCGGGCAACGCACGATGTGTACCGGTACAATTGCAACCATAGGATTGCAACAAACTTCAATGTGAATGAGATGCTATGCTCATGATATGCCTCATATGTCTCATAATGAGAAATAAAACCTCCATGACGTCAACTTCAATTATAACCACAACCTCAACTTCGGTTACAACCACAACCTCAACTTCAATTATAATGGAGATATGACAACAAACCTCGAGTGAGTAAATAAGGAACAATAAAATAAATATCCTCCATTTAATATAAGTATTCAGATTATAATTAAAGTGGTATGGTTCTGAATATCAAAGTTTAGGTGATAAAAATAGCAAGCCAAAACGGTAGCAAACCACCGCTACATTCACTTGCCTTCGATGAAGATGAAATGAAAGTGAGCTAAGCACGATCTGAAGATGTACCACCTGTTCATAAATATATTTCATAACTACACAAACATATATATAAAACAAATACATCAATCAAAGCGTTCCTACGCCCGAACTCAACGTCCTCACATTAATGCACACAATTCTAGTCAAAACAGCAGCACTGTTACTTATCTTTTTTGTACACATTAATTCTGAACACCAAAAATTATCATCTTCTACCAGATGAAATTTCACTTCAAGTAATGCATCTTTGTAAATTGTACACAAAAACAGAAAACATCCTTAGCATAGGCTAATCTTCAGGTTAACTTTAGACTGAAAATCTGACATCCGCTGCATAACATCCCCAATACAACAGACATAACCAGAGCATAAAACTTCGTATGAAGGTGATCTTTAACAATCTAGAAACCATATCAAATTTGTATGAAGGTGATCTTTAACAATCTGGAAACCATATCGAAAATTTTAATTAGGTCGTTTAGGTTTCCTAATCTTCAAGGGAGTACAAACTGCACAGAATTACAGGACTAAAAAGTGCCTGAATGGAACATCTATATCTCCTTGATCATAAATCCGATGGGTGAGTTCTTTATGGATATGGAATGGGCTCTAAATCTCCTATAACCCATATAAAGGCTTTTTAGTTTTTTAAGGCCATTAAGATCACGTAAAACAGTCATTAATGAAAACCGCACAGATCAACAACGTGCTGGGAACAACGACGTGGGTATAACCTCAACCCTAGCCCTAAACGGCGACGAACACCACTCCACGCAGGTGCTAAAACATCCAAAATCTTAGGGGGAAGATGACATAGATCAGGGGCATGGCTCACCTAGGGTTTCCTTTTCGAAAAGAATACGGCAACAGCAACCGCAACGATCCCCACCACAATTCCCAACTGGTTCGCTAGCGGCGAGGGTCACCACAACCGCCGATTGCAATCGCTGCACCACCCATGGCAGCACTATCAATAACAGCGAGGAAAGGATTCGAGTTGGGGGAAAACGGGAAGAGGAAAGGAAGCCCTACCAATTTTTGGAGAGGAACGGCGGCGATGAACGACAGCGAACCCTAGTTTCTCCTCCGTTCTCTCTTCTCTTCCTCTCCTCTTCTGGTTCACGAGAGAGGCGGCGCTGGGAAAACCACGGGCCTAGGGTTGGGCATGAGAGGGAAAGGGTCGGCAGGACAAAAGGAGTCGTACAAATTACTGTAGCACCGCAACTACTGTAGCGACCAGGTTACTGCTCATCCAACGGTTTAATCTTGCACCGTTGATTACTTTGCGATCGGAACTCTGAATAATGCATATGAGTACTCAAACGGAATGCATTTGACGAGTCCTACGCATCTGTGGTATCCGATTGTCCATACGAGCATCGGATCTAAAAGTCAACTTTTGACCTTCTTCCATCTATGGTCAACTCCTATAATTTTAGTCTTTTTATAAAGCACAAATTCTAATCCACGAAAATTCTAGGTGTTACAGCTTAACTTTCCCTGAGATCACTACTACAGAATGCATTTTCAAAGGCAGGAAAAATGCCTTTTCGAAGATGGGCATGCCGTCCGCCTCTGCACTGGTGCTTCTGTTAATCGAGCCTTGAACTAAAAATTAGAGTGTCATCTAACAGAGGCAGACATCTGTCTGCCAGCTCCAAAATGCAGTGTCCTCTATAACCATTTTTGTAATAGTGGATAGAACCTGAAAAACATCCGTTGCATTGTTTGCATATGTTTGCCCATAGAATGTTCTAATTATTAGGCCGAACTTTGTTCTTGTAACTAACTCTGCATGCATCCTCATGTAGAGAATGTATTGACTGATGGAGTCTATGAGTTGGTGGTGGTGCGCACAACTGGTCAGGAACTCAAGTAGTTGACCTATGCTTCTACTAGTCAAGACTTGAGCCACAACTCAGAAGTGTCAATTGTGAAGCAAGACAAGCACTCAGCATAACTGTGTTTTGAACTTTGATTCGAGTTGGCTCTTCATGTTTGTGAATTTATGTTTGAGGAGTTGTTTCATAGCGCTAGATGCATGATCCATAGGCACCCAAAGTCTTTTACTAGAATGATAACAATCAAGTAACCATTGCCTTTGCGATATGCCATGGCGCCTATCTAGAACTACTACACTAACGTACCTGGAAGGTCTGATTATTTCATCTCAATTTCACCCTCATTTGGAGGAAGAGGTGAATGTTGTAGTCGTGGCCTCAGGTTGGGTCCTAGGATCCATTGGGGCATTACAGTTGGTCAAATTGGATGGGGTTAAAGGTGTACCACTGTATCTCCGAAAGCTGCACTGTCTAGCATTTCATATGGGCGGGCACGTGAACACATAGCACCCTACTTTTCGTCCTCGCTTCATGTAAAAGTGTTGATTCAAAGATGCTTATGGCTAGGGAATAAAAGGCTTATAATTTCCCTCCACTATTTCTAAACTCACAATGTGGTTCCAAATATGCGCACTTGTGCCCATGGGCCTCTACTAGGCCAACCAAACTAGGCCACATGTGACATACACCCTCCTCAAAGAACCTGATGTCCTTTTTCGTCCAACCTCACATGTTCAATGCAGACCCATATGCCGTGTGTCCCATCCCAGCCCACACGTTCCATGTGCCCAAACACTGGCCCAAACAAATGTCCAGGAACATTCCACCTTAGCGCATGACTCTAGTGTGGGCCCATGTGCTATGCCGTGTGACCTAGCCAGCCCATATGCACCATGTGACCTATGCCCACACACGCAACCTCAAGGGTCAGCTCTGATACTAGTTGTAACACTCCATCTCCCAAAAGTTGCACCGCCTAGTGCTTCCATTGGGGCAGGCATAGATACACATAGCACACTACTTTCACTTTTATCCTCACTTTGTTTAAAAAGTTCAATCTGAAGGTTCCATGGTTCGGGAAAAAGACTTATAAGTTGACTCCAACTAACAATGTGGTACTAAACATATGCACCTACGTTGATGGGCCACTGTTGCATCTGCCTCTAAGTCAAGACTTCTTTTAGTGAGGTACTTTCAGAGGAGTTTATGTTTGTGCCTTTGTTAATCGAAAACGAAACCCAGGACATGCTCATCAAGTGCATCATGTGCCCGCAAAGCTAATCTAGGGCACTGTGGTTGTGGAGGCACCGTCGCGTCTGCTCCCTCGATGCCCAGCTCTAGCCAGATGTGCTGCTCCTCGATCAACGCCCTACTCCTACCACCTTGCGCCACTTGGCCTGACCACCCTGCTTCCTACTGGACGTTTCCTGACTGCCTTGCTGCTCCCACCATCACTTGGCCATCGTGATGCCATGCCGCTGCCTCCATCGCTGCTCCTAAAGTTGTCTAGCCGCCGCAAAGCTGTGCCACACCCACTGTCACTCGGATCTCACCATCTCTGTCTGATTGGATGGTTGAGGGGAGGCGGGGATGAAGGAGGGAAAGTGAAGGCGACGGACAATGGGTGTCGGCCGGAGGTGGTGGTCGAGAGGAGCAGAGCGAGGTGAGTGAGTGATCAGTTTGAGAGAGGAGGGATGTACGAAGGGAGGGAGGCACTGGGGCTGGCACCGGCTGGAGGGGAGGAAAAACAGTGAGGGATAAACAAGAAGTAGAGAAACTCAAGGTTTCACAGGTGTACATATGAGGGGAGGGAAATGATACACCAACAATCTTTTTTTGGGTTTGCTTTGGGCCGCAATATTTTAGAAGAGGGGCCTTTTAAGTGACCACTTCTGAAAATTGCTTTACGAAGGTGGACACCTTAAGACAGTTGTTTTAAAATATTCGCCTCTGTGGTGGTTAGATGTGAACCCCTCCTTAAATAAAAAAACATCCACCTTCATTAATGCTTGGGATTTATAGGGGTGGACAGATTTGTTATCCGCCTATAAGGTCTTCTTTTCCATTGTCTCCTAAAATATTTTTTGTAGTAGTGCAAATTGGGTCAGATGTGACAGAACGTGCGGAGTCTAATGGGAAGAGTTTCCATGGGAGGATCTTGAATTGGTCTCATGTCATGCTCATTGGGTTTACTTTGCATAGTTAAAAACTTGAATAGATTCATCCAAATCACTCGGATACTATGACTGCTTTCCCAAACATGCCAATACAAGTAATAAGCTGAACATGAAAAGTTGTTGACGGAAGAGAATAAATAAGCCCAGTTAATGCTCGTCTACTAATATATGTTGTTTGTTGTGTTCTCAAATCGACTGGAGTCTATTCTTGAGTAGGAGCAATAAAACATATTCTTGTCGTCTTTGTTCTCATTCAAAGATTACATGCCCTCCTTAGAGAGTGGGCACGCCATATTTATAAGAGTGTATCTTACACACTTACTCAACAGGAAGCAAAACCAAATATTACTACCTGGATCAGCTCGAAGCTTCCCTGAATGCTCTGAATCAAAACTTCGAGAATAGCTCTGTTCCTTCATCTGCACCTCTGCTGCAAAACACAACACAAAACTCCAAACGAAGTTCATGAATCATGTTAAGTATCTATAAAGATCTCCAAAGTATTAAAAACTTGGTTGTGCTTCACGCTTTCTCCATATTAGCCCCTTCGTCAGAATGGGGCTCCAAATAACCAGAAAATGTCCCCCCCCCTCCCCCCAAGGTACCGACTGGCGCACATTCCGCAATTCCAATACACTCTCCCTCTGTTGGCACAGATTCCTAAATTTCACCACGCCCTTTCGAATTCCTGTAGCATAAATTTTGACTCCCACTGTTTTTTTTAGATTCGTTTGTTTACACTTTCATTTGCTCTATGGCTGCAAAACTTAACACTTTCGTTGGAAGGTCGCTGCTAGTCTTTCGAACTTTTCTGTTTCGAAGCTCTGTGCAATAACTTGAAGGTTAGTTTTCTAACCATTGCTTTGTGAACGTGTCCATTTTAATGTTTGCTGTTTCGATGCTTGCATGTAAACTTAGCTCGTTTTTTAATGCTTTAGACTTGGCAATGACACAGTTCATGCTACTTTTGTATATTTAAACACGCTTCAAGAAGTACCTTTTTTAATTTTTAAGTTGTAGAAATGTCGCATTAGATCAACTCCGAAGATGCTCTCCAAAGTTGAGGAAAGTCCTGCATGCTTCGAGCAAAGTATACCGAGTGAAAATCTAGATGATGTTGAGGAGAGCACGGAATATCTTGTTATGGATAAAACATCAGTAGAACTCACATTAATTTTCGGTAGGTGTAAGAGAACGCAGCGGATATCGATCCGGCCCGCTATACCCACGAGCCGGCTCCCCACGGGCCTAGTTCCATATGAGCCCGCAACTGCTAAGGCATTGGGTCTAACTCAATGCAAAAAACTTGTGTGATAGGAGGAGGGCTACCCCACTTCATATGTTGTGCTCCCCCACCATTAATTACCGATGTGGGACTAAGTCGAACAATCTCTCCCGTCACACATCGAGCAAAACTCGTCCATCACAACAATTCATGTGATCTTCCGGAAGACGTTATCCCTAGACCCAAGTCCATCCAGTCATACACACAACCGTGTGTTCACAGAGATGTTACTAATTTTCCGAACATTGGGCCCTGATACCACTTGTTAGAGTGTGTAGCGGATATCAGCCTGGCCAGCTATACCTATGTGGGACCAAATCGAGCAGTAGGTATAGTGCACCTGGTGACGAGATCGTCCCTAATCTGAAAGAGAACGAGCCAGTGGTGTTCTGTAATTTGTTGACAGCAAACTTCTATTTCCTTGCTATCCATTATTGCTCAGGATTTTAGACCATTTGCAAGTAAAGCTACATCAATTGATCCCAAATGCGATTGTGCAACTATCTAAATTCTGAAAGGGGGTGAATACTTTTGGTGGTGAGCTTGATGTTGGTACCTTGGTCAGTTTCTTTGAGCTTCATCCATATAAATGCTTGGTGACACTAGAAGAAAATAGACCAGAGTTCTCAGCTCTATTTAGCATTTTTACGTTTACCACTTGTCACAGAAGCGGTAAATTAAAGATCAACAAGGATGACTTTTCTTTTTCTCAGCGAAACTGATGGGACAACAAATGCCATGAGCTTAAAAATCTGAATTGTATTACTTTGGCGTACTTCACCAAGACTAAATGCATAGGCTGACTCGGGAAGCCCTCGGGACCATTTCGTACCGATTGGTGTTACAAGCCGGTACTAAATTGTGCCGGAGTGCTTTTTTCTTACCAACAGGTACCAATGGAAGGTGGTACCAATGACCCTTTTTCTTGTAGTGTCCATTTCATATGAGTTGATCCAATCCCATGCCTTCCAATGAAATGTTATGGCCAGCCATTGAAACTATGAAATGAAACTTCCTATTGGGAGCCTTATTTCATCCGTCCTCTCAAACTTTTTCCTATGATATTTTACTTTTCGGAGCAGCAAAACAAAACTTCCCACTATAAGTGGCCCTAGCACACCATCCAAAATTTTTTGGTCTGAACTGCAAACAAATCATACAGTAGTCGAAAATATTATAATGCATTCGATCGATGAGCTCTACGCCACTATGGTCTGAGATAGTTTTGAGCAGAGTGACAAACCTAAAGGCCAATTTCTTGTCTATGTTGAAAGTATATGCTAGTCTTTTAGATTTTTGTAAATTCCTACATAAACACGAATTTTGTTCTTTATGTATTCAGAGTGTTACATGGACCAACCCAAAAAATATTTGTGCTCACTTGATTCAAAGGTGGTCACGAAGTGTTAAACTCATGTGACGGGACTACTTGAGATATGGGAAGATGAGGATTTGGAGCCATGTGCCTCATAAGCGTTCCTACACATATAAATTCAGCAGCGCCACGTTTTTTTTTTTCAGTGGAGGATTACCAGACTGCCCATTCAAATCAATTTTTAAAAGAGGGTCATGTTTCCACCCACCGCTAAAAATATGATTTTCAGGAGCAGTGCAAATAAACATAACCTGTCCCTAAAAATTGGGGGCGTTTTTAGGATCCGGTCAAGCCAAGGCCTGTCCCTATAAATCACCGCACAGAAATTTTTTCATGATTTTTGGACATGATCCCAGACAAAAATTTCAATAAAAATAGTGGAGGTAAAAAAAATATTGATCTATGTTTTGGATAAACTAATACCCAATGGTATAGTTTAGCTCATGTGCGAGGCATAGGTCATGCGATCGAACCACTAGAGTTCATGCTGGTGAGACGACTTTGTTATTTTTATTATATTTTGTGTGAAATGTGATGGTCGAATGTTTATGTGGTGGCTATTCGCAACCAATTTTCTGACACTGTTTTTAAAACTTTTCTTTGCGAACCATTGTTTTTGAAACTTTATTATCATGAATTCATTATTAGGGTGGGTCTTGATGCGGCCCATGTGCCTAAAAACTATTTTTAGGGTGGCTAATATCCGGCATCAGGAAATGACTTTTTTTTGCTACACAATAGGAAAGTTCAGCGGTGTACCCGCCCCTGAAATTGTCATTTTACCCACCTATATAGCGAGGGTCCATTGTGCATGAATGATGCAGTGCCAGCGATGTGTTATATTATACTAGTTCCAAATCATTATTGTTCATTATTGTAGACATATACTAACAACTACGATTCTTATTTGCCATATCCACGGTGACTCAGTGATGCTGATGCTGGCTTTCACAACGATGTCTATAGCACCGTGACGATATGGCTGGGGACGACTTTGACAGTATCAAAAGAGTTGGAAGTAAACTACATAGCGTACGAGCTGGAAGACATAGCCTTCGCTAGGGGCTAATAAACTTCAATTTATAATTAGCAACCAACGACTGGACGAGAAATATATAGGTTTTCATCCTGTCAATTGTGGTCTCTTCTGATTGATGCATCTGTCTTCGAATCATATATGGAAATCTATATATATACCTATCATTTGGTGCGGTCATGATGTCTGCATGCATTGTGAACTTTTCAAACAACAATCACTTTAATAAAACACCACCATAGAAAAGTGTCTGTAAAATCAGTTAAGAAACTGTATAGACATGGTTCAACGCTTCCATAGCCAATGAGGTTTTCCATCACATTCAATGATGTGGCCCGTCTTTTTAATTCCCTCACCAGGTACACATGACGCTGCCGGGCATACAATGGTGAGCAATGCAAGAAAACTAGCTATTTAGGTCATGATTTTTTTTATTTTAGTGATTAAGAAACAATATAATCATTGAAATAAATATGTTTGTAAAATCTGATTTCTGGAGCCGTTTACCATAGGTATGACATGGTTTTAAGATGAGGATCACATTTAAGGCCATTCCCCTTGGACTGTTTCATCGTCATTAGATAAAGTGCCACAAAAGCATTTTTATCATGTGGCAACGAGTTAATAATGAAGATAGAGGTGAGATAAGATTTATTTATAGGGATGAAAGCATAGATACACTGTTCCGAATGTTTGTGTCTTATATGTAGACTAGGAAACAATAAATAATCAAACTATGCATTATACTCCTATAAAACTATTTCATCTATGAATTAAATGTACTTTTGATTATGCGTCATCTTGAAATAATGTATAGCTTAAGGCCCGGTAGATTTGGAACTGATTGTCAGCTAGGTTAAAGTTCAAAATAAACAATGTGTGAGCCAAAGAAAAAGCTTCCGAGCTTTTATGGACAGTGCTGTTTGAAAATGAACCAGCAGTCTAGCACACCCCCTTTTCCCATGGAGGGCGGGGAGCTACTGGCGACACATTAATGCGAGTGCGTAAAACTAAAGCAACCCTATACTTCAATATATTTACCGTCATTGAAAATGAACCAGGAATCTAGCATATCCCATTTTCCCACGGAGGGCGGGCTGCTACTTGCCACACCTTAATGCGAGTGAGTAAAACTAAAGCAACCATATACTTCAATATATTTACCGACTTTTGCCGTCAAACATATGCAGCGAAGACCAGCCATCCCCTCGTTTTGTTCTCCACTGTACTCACTTGCTTCACTCTTTCTGATGAAACGGCGGTCGGGTCATATTCCCTCTGGCTGCCACAGTTGAGCATCGCCAGCTAGGTCAACAGTGCATGGACGATCAAAATTCTGTCGCATAGGGCAGATTTATCCCTCATACGACCAGGATATGTCCCTCCTCCCTTCACCCCGCATCTCTCTCGCTGGTGTTCACTGTCCTTTGGAACGACTTAAATTTAAGGAGCATTTTAGATAGCTACTCACGCATGAAGTTAATTGGAGAAGACCAAGAGATGAAAATCTTCTTGTCTGGCCACTTAGACGCAGTGTGGAAGTTTAACATGTCCAAGTGACTGCAAGACATGTCCGGGCTACTTATCGGACCTGAGATGAATCATTGTATGTAAGAGAATTACAGGTAGGTGAAAAGTTTATAAGTGTGACATGAATTATGGTAGGTAAGAGAACCATGGATAGGTGAAAATTTTAAGGGTTGGATGATGATCACTTGAGAAAAAATGGACGACCAAAATAAACAATACAGCCAGAACTTGATGTCCCAACCTGGATTCTTCATTGCTTTTTCATCGTTCTGACCCATGGGCCCAGAATTCATTTCTCGTGCCAGCTGTGGGAACCAAGAGTATCAGACACCTATGTTATCTGTGTGCAGGAGCATGGGAGGGGCATAGATCGATTCAATTTGGGCCTCAATTGGCTACAAACTAGAGTCGCTGGGCTTCATATTTTGGGACCAGAATTGACGACAAAAGAGGGGAGAATGTGTGTTGATACAAATTTCTTCCGATGAAGAACTTGGCTTGTGTGCCAATTCCAAACCGAAGCAGCTCTTTTCAAATGGACTAATCTTAAGTATCAAGGAAAAGCTACTAAGCTTAGGAGTCACATTAGGAAAGCATGTGGAAGGAAATGGGAATAAACCCGTGAAAAAAAAGTAGCTGCAGGAAACTTGTTATCACTGAATAATTCGGTGCGTGCAGATTGCACCACCGATTCAATTGATTGCAATAGAACCGCAGCATCCCTGGTAGCACCGACTAAGTCGTTGGTTCAGAGAAGAAAATGAGAGACTCAAAATGGCTAGAGGTACTGAACGGTGTGAGGAACAGGGTACCACCGAACCAATTGATGGTGGCGACTTCCTGAAAAAGTCAAGAAGCACTGATTAATTCAGTTCCCAGAGGGATGCACCAAACAATCAATTGGAGGCCCGAAAACAGTAGCCGCGAAGAACAAAAAAATGTCTTTCTACTTGATCCCTTGGCTCTTGCAGTGGATTGAGACGAAGTACCCTAAGCGTAAATAGATATGTGAGTCTCAAGTCACGAACTCCGTTGAATCATGCAGAATCAAGAGATAAAGGAAAAACGTGAACAACACAAAGAACTCAGGAAAACTTCGGATTCACCCCAAACACACGAAGTTCTTTGACGGGATTTGCATGTGATACGATCACAAAGAACCTAAGAGTATTTCTGCCAATAAAACATCAAGAAACTTGGTCTAAAACAAAGAACATGACCACTACTACAAAAACCATTTCCGGAGGCGGTCAAAATGGATTTTCGGAGGTGGTTTTTGTGTCTGCCTCCGAACTAGCGCTTCTGTTAATCGGCTATTTTCGGAGGCGGACACATGTACGCCTCTGTTAATCAGGAAAAAATAAAAAGAATTGAAAACCCTAGATGAGCCCGACGAGCATATCTGGGCCCGCCGAGCCTATCCAGGGCACCGACGCCGGATCCGTAGCTGCCGGCACCGATCCACTGCAGCCTGCACCTCGCCCAGCCCTGCATCACGGCACCGGCCCATGTCGCACGCTTCCGCCAGCCAGGTCGCGCACAGAAGCCGTAAGGAGCCATCGCCGCTCGGCCTCTGCCTCGCCGCGCCGGATCTGTCGCCAGCTCGCGCCAACCGCCGCAAGCCCGGTCGCCGCAGCCGCAAGGAGTCGTCGCTGCTCGACCTTGCCTTGCCGACTGCTCAGCCTCCACCTCACCGCGCTGCGCTAGATCCACTGCTCGGCCTCGCCTCGCCGACTGCTCGGCCTCCGCCTCACCACGCTGCGCCATCCGCCACTCGACCTTCGTCTCCTCGGTGCGTGCCCCCCCCTCAGTCAGGCGCTAGAACGGAAGAGAGGAACAACCTCATCGTGCCGCCCAACTTGCCGCAACGCCATGCCATCCGGATCTGGAGGAGAGGGTGGCGCGCCGCTAGAGGGACAGAGTGAGGTGTCAGTGGCCTGGGGAGAGGGAGGCGCTGAGGGTTGGGAGAGGGAGGGAGGCGCCGATCACGGGAGAGGGAGAGACAGGAGAGGGATAATGTGACTGGAGAAAACCCTAATTCTGATTTATATATGAAGGGAGGGAAGATACTCTAATGGTCCTTTTGGGCTCACTTCAGGCAGCTATATTTTAGGAGGCGGGCCTTATACCTGTCCGCCTCTAAAAATGGATTTTTGGAGGTGGACATCTTAAGACGACCGCCTCTGAAAATAGAAGATTTCCGGAGGCGGATGTTTTAATGCGTCCGCCTCCGTAAATCTATTTCCAGAGGCGGACATTTGTAAACGCCTCCATTAATAAAAGATGTCCGCCTTCGTTAATGCCTCAGGTTAACCGAGGCGGACGGATTTGCTTTCTGCCTCTGAGCCTCATTTTGAAGTGTCCCCTAAAACCGTTTTTTGTAGTAGTGGCCTTTCCATGAAAAGAAGATAAGGACCCAAATTAATTCCAAACCAACCATGGATAACTAACGCAATGCTGAATCCACGTGCACCCACGAGCATGCTTCGTGGTGGACAATGGGGGGAGCGGCCGGTGGCGAGGTCACCACTGGCCAGGGTGGTGGTCGGGGTTTCTGGGGGTGGTCCCATTTCTGGTGGTCGTAGAGGAGGTCAAGAGGGGGCGGGGCGGGAGGGGGGTAGCATCGGACCAACGGAGGTGGTTCAACCAGTGGCAGAGGTGTGGCAGCGCTCGGTCGGGCAGGGCTGGATCTCCATTGGGAGATGGGAGCAACGGGGAGATTGCACGGAGGGGTTGGGAGGGGACGGCGGAGGCGGCCAGGGCCGTTCGACCCGGGGGTGCTTCTGGCAGCGGGTGTATCGCCCTCCAAGACACCTGCTAGTGGGAGGCCGCGGATTAGCATTGCTCAATGATTAATATAGTGTTTCCAATATTGTTTGAGGCTAAGTGCCTCTCTTCATCCTACCCTATTCTTTAATTTAGGTCTAAACCTCCTAAGCCTAATATATTATCATTAAGCTTAGCCTCACAAACAAAAAATCAAAACTAAAGTGTGGATAGGATGCAAGAGATGCTGAAATTTCAACCCAAATCTTACTTATAGGCAGTGCCCGAGTTACTGAACCGCCCATAGCTTAAACTTAAGATACATACCCATGTAGGGACAAAACGACAAAGATTACATCTTTTTCATAAGGCGGACATGGAACTTTCTTGCCTTTTCTTCGCCTGGACGCATGCCTCGTAATAGCGCCACATATCCTCAGCCCTAGATGCCCGACCACACCGAGTTCACCCTCATAATTGAGGCCCAAACCACCAAACCCTTATGCATGTTGTTACACGACGTGACTGGCCAAATGAATTTGACACCAACTCATTCAGTGCACCCTTAACCATACTATTTTCTCTATGCACTCATTCACCTGGACACCAATATGAGAGACCAACTCTCTATAAAGGAACTAAAACCTTTATTCACAACTAAATTTGACACAACTCCAGAAAATTCTTTCACTCTCCATGTGGCTACCCTACCATAACACCCCTACACTATATGGCAATCTTACCATCTTCTACTTGTGAGCCCTTATGCAGCTATATGTCATGGTATTTCTACTGGAAGGGATCACTCATATTTATATAAGACAATGGCTCATGTTGTGGGGACATGTGTGGTTCATGCCAAAAAAATATGCTTGTAGAGTATTCCACTCATTGCAGCATGACAATTGACAGCTATGGCTCAACCATGCTCTCCTTTTCGAAAAGAAGTGGAACACCTTTGGGGAGTGGAACACATCACCCCAACCTATGGGGAGTGGAACACATGACCCCAGCCTATGAAACTAACTGTTTTACTACCCTAAACTTTCAAAAATCGGGCCAATCACCCCTAAAGCAGTTTGAAATGGCGGGTTTGTCTTTTTTATTTTTTTCTATTTTGGTTGAATCTTTGAAAAATCATAGAAAAATTGTAGAACCGAAAATCCAACTTTGTTAAACTCCACATGAGTAGATCTACACAATGAACATATAATAGATAGTTTTTTTGTTGTAGCTTTAGATCTATGCTTTTCTGTATTTATTTCATAGCTATAAAAAATATTCTAAAGCATACTATACTATATGTTCAATGTGCAGATATACATATACTCATGTGGAAACCAATAAAATTGTATTTCCTGTTTTATGATTTTTTTGTGATTTATTATAAATTTTCAAAAAATCAACCGATATATCAAAAACAAAAAAAGACAAAACAACGGTTACTATAGCAAACCTCTGTCCAAAATCCCTTTATGAGGTGATTTGCCTTGTTTTGGAAAGTTCGGGGAGTAATATTGCAAGTTTCCTAGGTTCGGGTGATGTGTTCCACCCCGACATAGGTTGGGGTTAAGTAGACTTTTCCAATCTTTAGAAGTATGCTACTTTGCCACAATCCTTACCGTCATGCATGGAAAAGTTTGTATCTTCTACGACCTTCGAAAATATTTCAAGTATGCATTATATATTCTCAATAAGTACATCGTAAATAATTCCCATACTACAAGTGAACCAAGCAACACCAACACTATAGCCAACATGCATTTAAAAAGAACACACTGGACAACCATGGTGAAATGAACACCCTTGAGAGGAAGGGAGAGTCTGAGTTCTTTTTACTTGTCTTAACATGCATGTAAACCGGTACTTAGTTGAGCTCCAGGAAGTATGTATCCTTCCAATTTTTTATAACGAGAAAAAATAGTTCCATCCTGTGTTTCACCTAACCACATCTCATTCATATTCTTGAAATATGATAAAATAAAATATCAACCCTCAACAATCTACTGAAAAATGAGAAAATTCTACTACAGTATGGATTGCCAATATTGCTCCTAGTGCAGTTAAAAAAAATGTTGCCCCTAGCTCATGACCCCACATGTCAATTCCTTGTTCCTATCTTTCATTCCCTTGTTCCTATCTTCTTCCTCCTTAGGTGATTCCTCGCATGGCTGTGAACCAACCAGCGTTAGGGCTAGAACTTGCCCCATCCCACACGGCGGGGGGGGGGGGGGGACACCCGGACCTAAGCACCACTGAACCCATGCGCCACGCACAGTGTAAGGAAAATGGCCCTAGGCCATTGTTTGTGATTTTGGCGATTGATTGACAACATAATCATTGGGACTAACAATTCGTCTAGATGATATTTGTAGATACTTTGGAAGCCATCCAAATACTTATATATTCTATATACAAATGTTGGTTATCCATATTGAAGCCATCCAATTTACATAGAAAAGTGTCCTTAGCCATATTTTGAAGCATCCAAAAAAGATGGCAAAGAAGATGGATCAAAAGCCCGTGAAGAACGAAGCAAATTCAGCGTCACACTATGACCATCGACTAGTTCGATGGTGGGCTGAGAAGACCACCGAATCAGTCAGTGACCAAGGGGCTGAGAAGATGAAGAAGACCATCGACTAATTCGATGGTGCAAAGGCATGAGCACTGAATTAGTCGATGAGGATCAGAGAGCTATCAGCACTGCATGGACGACCATCGATTCATTCGATGGTGCCAAAAGATGGCATTGAATCAGTCGGTGATGGAGGTTCAGAAGATGGTTCGTCTCTGGAACGCATCGATTAATTCGATGATGGCAACAAGGTGGCGTCGAATCAGTCGGTGCTAGCGAGAAAATTGAAGATCTCTCTGTGTGGGAACCATCGACCAATTCGATGGCACTAGGGAGCAGGCACCGAATCAGTGGGTGGTTGGGCTGGCCCACATGTCAGTGACACAAGGATTCGAACAGCTAGTTCAACGGCTAGTTGAGGTGGCACCATCGACTAATTCGATGGTCCTCTCCTGCACCCATCAATTTAGTCGGTGGTACCCAGGAATGTTGCAACGGCTAGTTCCTTTGGTTGGGACTATAAATATGAGGTACCTCGGCCATTTGAAGTGTGCTTGAGCTGGGACAAGCTATTGGCAAGTGTTCTACACATTCTTAAGTGCTCAATCCACCAAAGTGCTAAATAGAAGATATAGGTGATTAGCAAAGTGCTTAGTGCTAGTATAGTCCCTTTAGCGTATCTCTTAGGTCTTTAGACTAGAGCTTAGCGAGGTTTACATACCTCTTTGCTTACTAGTGCTTGCACGTACCAAGTGTTATAATCCGGGGCTTGTAGTCTTGCGAGACCCTCCAACCGAGTTTGTGTAGGCCGCCGGTGCTTGTACAAGGGAGGAGAGGCCCTTGGCGTTTGACTGAAGCTCTACCAAGTGAAGGCGGTGAGGAGCATCCATGGAGGAACAAGCGGAGACCCACTTGCGCGTGGGGAAGTACCTTGGTCACCCATGGAGTTACTCGACCAGGGAGTTTATGCCCTTGCGCGGGCATTCACTTTGAGAGTGGCTCCAACAACGAGGATTAGTGGAAAGCTCGTGAGCTTTCCGATACCTCGGTAAAAATCATCGTGCCGTGAGTTTGCTCTTCTCTATCCTTTAAGCTTCTGCATTCATCTTTCCTAGACTTGCCATGCTAGTATAGGATTGGACCTAGGGTGCAAAACTTTGTAGCGGTAGAGATAACAACACATAGAGAAAATCTAGAGAACATTTAGATAGAAATTTAAATAGGTTTTTATATGTGCAATTGGAGCTTTAGTTTTCAGAGACACCTAATTCATCCCCCTCTTAGGGTGCCACGGTCCCTTCAATTGGTATCAGAGCAGGGGCTCGTATTTGGAACTCTAGCTTCACCGCTAGACAAGTAAAATGACATCTACAAAGGGAGGAAGTGATATCGGTAGGCCTCCACACTTTGACGGCACTAACTACCACTATTGGCATATTCGTATATCAAGTTTTTTAGAGGCAAAAGGATTAGGTGTTTGGAGAGTGACAAATGATGGAATGCATCTCTCACTCGGCCCGAAAAAACCCACCATGGCTGATGAGAGGGAATTGCAACTCAATGCTATGGCTCGCAGTTCAATACTTGAATCTTTGAGTATGAATGTGTTTAATCAAGTCTATGATGAAAAATGTGCCAATAAAATTTGGAAAAAGCTTAAGGAACTTCATGATGGCACAATTGATTTCGCGGTCCGTTCACACAGCCCCTATACCCATGCCAAACCAGAAACCCCCCCCCCTTTAGATATGGTTTATTTGTAACGCCATTTGATAGCGTTTCCATACAGGGCTGTACACACGTATATTGATATGATTTTAGAAACATGACAATGTGATACAATATTTGTTACGCTTTCAACGTCATAAGGTATGTGGAGACGTTTAATGACACTCTTTCAAAATCATCTCAATGCGCCATGGTGTTACACACGCTTTTAATCATTGCTATCATTTAGATACATTGTAAAGCGCAACAACTAATTGTACCTACGTATCTAAAGACGCTTCTTGACATCATACTTAAAATGTATCAAATTGATATATTGTTGACATGGTTTCGATTGTGTGTATATGGTACACACGATGGAAGTGTATAAAGTGCATCAAAAAAGCGTCTCGCCCGTATTTATGCTATTTGGAGTGATACAAAAGATATTGCACGTCCCTCACAACTGAAATAACTTGATTAGCATAGTGGTTTAAACATTTAGTTTGTAAATTGAAGATCACTTATTCGATTCCCAAACCATCCACTTATTTTTAGTTTTACTGTTTTTAACACGTAGTTAAGCGTTACTATACTGTGTAACTACATCAATAGACACGACTTACATATATGTCTATTCAAATGTATCATTTTATTTACATATGTATCTAACGTGTTTAGAAAGCATCTTTCCTTACCTTGATACGCTAAACTAATTCATCTCTACAAAGCCTGACACGGTCCATCTGAAGACACTTCTAACACGCTTTATAAAAGCATGCCTACATGGCTATAGATACGAAATAAAGTGTGTCTAACTATAAATATAGCGTAGTTACAAAGGAGGTTTTCTTGTAGTGTTCTGACCCGCCTCCATGCTCGGTGAAATAGATGGCTGATGCCACAGGTCGTGCCGAGCAGGGCTATGCGGTGGCAGGACGCATGGGATGCGGCAGCACTGGATGGTGGCGAAGGAGGGAGGAAAGAAACAATTACTTTTGTGTAAACAGTAGCAATTGGTAAAGGTAATTATCTTTCAACTCCAAGCTACCGAGAGTTTTGGAGCCACAAATTAGGTGTACCACATCTCCTGCCTGGTTTACACTACAGCTCCACAGTTTTATGGCAAGGATGAGGTATTTCGGTAGAAAGTTTGTTTTGGTAGAGTTCAATTAGCTCCAGGGCCAGCATCCAAAATCTCCAGCATGCGTGCTTTATTATGTCCTTGTTCTCTTCAAATGTCTAGCTGCCCGCACAAACCGATCTAATATGTGTACATATTGCATTTGTTCGATCGAAATTCAAAACACTATTAAGCAGCATGCTGTTGTGAGTTGTGACCTTCCTCGCTAAAGCCTAGCTAACTCCTGCCAACAATTAGGTGTCCATAACTGCATGGTCATTTACACTACAGCTCCATAGTTTTAGGGAGGTTGAGGTGTTTGGCTAGAAAAATAGTAAGAGTTGGTGAAGTTCATCTCCAGAAACACGTTTGTTGACATGCGAAAAACAGACCCTAAAACTGGATCCGTAGTAGAGAAAATTTTGCTTGCCCACCGTCAATAAATTCCAGCATGCATGCAGCATACTTTATTAATTCCTTGTCCGCTTAAAGCTCTAGCTGACCCCACAAACCAAGCTAATCTGTGCTCATATGACTTGTAGTTTGATCGAAATTCGAAACACTCCTAAACGAGCGTGCTGTTGTGAGTTGTGACTTTCAACGCTAAAGCCTAGCTCCTTGCCAACAACTGAGCGCCCTCCCATTTTATTTTCCTCCAAAATTAGAGGCCCTTCAGCAACCACTCTGTTTCATCTGTTTCTTCCTCCCCTCCGCATGCCATTTTTAGCTCCTCATTTCGCTCCTCGCCCAATCGCCTCCAATTCTTTCCACCACATCACGACCTGCAACCACTCCCCACCTCCGATTGCCTCCCGGCGGAACGCGCCCCGTTCCGCCGCCGTCGCCGTGCCATGCGCCTCCTGCCACCGTGGAGGACGAAGAAGAAGAAGCGAAATCACGGCAGGACCAGCAGCAACACGAGGCTCTGAGCCGTGGTCGCCCGCCCGATGGGCAACGTCTGCGTCGGCTCCCGCTTCACCACCAAGAACCGCTTCTTCGGCAACTTCTCCTTCTGGCCTTCCCGTTCGCGCTCCTCTGGTACACCTTCCAACCCCACCACTACCTCCCGCTCCGTCCCCGTCGTCCAAGTCCAACCCAGCGAATCCGATGCCGTCAGGCCATCCCCACCACCGCCACAAACAACCAACGCACCAACACCCATTGTCATCTCCGAACCGACCCCACTTCCCCAGCCACAGCCCACACCTCCTCCAAAAGGTGAACCAGACCGATCACCGCCGCCACCATCATCATCGTTGTCGTCACAGCAGCCCCCAACCGCTACGCAGCAACAACAACAACCGTCGAAGAAGAAGGCGGCGCACATCAAGCGGATCTCCAGCGCGGGTCTGCAGGTGGAATCTGTGCTCCGGCGAAAAACCGACAACCTCAAGGACAAGTACAGCCTTGGCCGGAAGCTCGGCCAGGGCCAGTTCGGCACAACCTACCTCTGCGTCGACAAGGCGACGGGGAAAGAGTACGCGTGCAAGTCCATCGCCAAACGGAAGCTCATCACCGACGAGGACGTCGAGGACGTCCGGCGTGAGATCCAGATCATGCACCACCTGGCGGGCCACCCCAACATCATCGCCATACGTGGAGCCTACGAGGACGCCGTGGCTGTCCACTTCGTCATGGAGCTCTGTGCCGGTGGGGAGCTCTTTGATCGGATTGTACGGAGGGGACACTACACGGAAAGGCAGGCGGCCGAGCTGGCACGTGTTATTGTTGCTGTCGTTGAGTCGTGCCACTCGCTTGGGGTCATGCATCGGGACCTCAAGCCAGAAAATTTTCTCTTTGTTGGTAATGATGAGGCCTCGCCGCTCAAAACCATCGACTTCGGCCTCTCCATGTTCTTCCGTCCAGGTATATATATGTTTATATATATATATAGTTATACATATCGATATATGTATATTTATTTATATATATAATTCCATCTCGATCAACATTATATCATGGCGTTCTGGTTGAATTCTGCAGGCGAGGAGTTCACTGACGTGGTTGGGAGCCCGTACTACGTGGCGCCGGAGGTGCTGAAGAAGCGGTACGGGCAGGAGGCCGACGTGTGGAGCGCCGGGGTGATCATCTACATCCTGCTCTGCGGCGTGCCACCGTTCTGGGCGGAGACGGAGCAGGGCATCTTCGAGCAGGTGCTGCACGGCTCGCTCGACTTCGATTCGGACCCGTGGCCGAGCGTGTCGGAGAACGCCAAGGATTTGCTCCGGAAGGTGCTCATCAGAGACCCCAAGAGACGCCTCTCGGCACACCAAGTCCTATGTGAGTAGTAGCTACTAATTGTATTAATTCCTTGGCGTATTGCTCGAGCAAAGTGATGAGCGCGCCATGGCTGGCCACTTAATAAGTTTCTGTTTTGCAGGTCACCCATGGCTGCAGACGATCGCCTCGGCGCCGGACAAGCCGCTGGACTCGGCGGTGCTGTCACGACTGAAACAGTTCTCGGCGATGAACAAGTTGAAGAAGATGGCGCTCAGGGTGAGCACCAGGCCTTGGCTTGCTTCTTATTTGCTGCTGTGAATAATGTACGGTGTGGAGGGTTCCAGAAGATGTAAATATGGTCATGGTTGCAGGTTATCGCGGAGAACCTGTCGGAGGAGGAGATCGCGGGGCTGAAGGAGATGTTCAAGATGATGGACACCGACAACAGTGGGCAGATCAACTTCGAGGAGCTCAAGGCCGGCCTCCAAAGGGTCGGCGCCAACATGAAGGAGTCGGAGATATACCAGCTCATGCAGGCTGTAAGTTTATTCTTCCTTCTTCTACGAGGCATATATGGCCCAAGAAGTGGGTAAACTGTCACATATTTCTGAACAATCACACAGTTTCCCCATTAATTTCCCGTCTAATTTCATTAACATTCACCTCCCTACCTCGCCACCTATAACGGTTAAATAATATTAATTTAGTTTTCAATGATACAGTATTAATCATTCATTGTATCTACTAGAACAAAGCTTGACTTGGTTCGTTCAACAAACTGAAAATTTCAGCTAAAACCATTGTATTATTACAATAAATCAGAAAGTTATTATAATTCCTGTCATATGCTTTTGGTATTTTCACAGGCTGATATCGACAATAGTGGTACCATAGATTACGGAGAGTTCATAGCTGCCACACTGCACCTGAACAAAGTTGAAAGGGAAGACCATCTTTTTGCTGCCTTTCAATACTTTGACAAAGATGGCAGTGGATACATCACATCTGATGAGCTTCAGCAAGCGTGTGATGAGTTTGGCATAGAAGATGTCCGACTCGAAGACATGATTGGCGAAGTTGATCAAGACAATGTACGTTCAAATTCATCCTCGGAATCTCCATTAGTAAGCATAAAAAGCACTCATCAGCCTAGTTATTAGTTCTGATCAAATATGTTTTTTTTTCTTTCTGCAGGACGGGCGCATAGATTACAATGAGTTCGTCGCAATGATGCAGAAATCGACACCTGGGTTTGGCAAGAAAGGCCATCAGTACAACCTTAGCATTGGATTTAGGGATGCCTTGAATAAGGCACATAGCTGACAATGTTGTAGTGTTGCATTTGAGCATACCTGTACTTTGTGAAAATGGTGTTGTGTATACGTGTTGTAAATGTAAAGGAAACTCGGGTCTGATTAATTCGTAGGAGCCTTTGTCATGTTTTGTGTTCTTTGTATAGTCCCCCCCCCCCCGGGGGGAATAGATCAATTATGCAGAACAACTGATACCGTCCTCTGACATGACAACATCGGTATTCCAGTATGAATCAAGGTAAAGCAGAATTCTTTGTATAAATTCGTGCACTATGCCTTGGTGAATTCTTTCCAGATGGTACATATTTTGCAATATAAAGAGCTTTACCCAATATAGATTGGGCCGGTAGCATCTTGCAGGACTTATGCTCGTGCAATATTTTCCATTTTTAATTCAGGAGGGTGAGCACATAATTGCCACAGGAAATTCAGTCCAAATCTTGATCTTAGAAGCAATATATGTATATGTTATATATGCTGGATGTATAACCTAGGGCCAACCAGATTAGATCCGCTAAAGTCATAATGGGACACAAAAGTGTTGAAGGCCCATGGACAGCATCTATGTAAAAGGAACCGCTGCATGGCAAAACCATAAACCATGGTACAATACCAATGCTACAGTACCATGGGTGACAGCAGCTGCTCCACATCACAGCCGGTTCGTTCAACGAACGGGTAGTGATGCCTGGTGTGACCATCACCGTCGGTTCAATCCATGAACCGGCGGTGATGGAGCCATTCAGTACAAAACCGCGTTCCTTGCCACATTCCCTCTACCTTTCTTCTCCAACCCAACGAGCGTCACATCCTCCACTACTGTAGTGGTAATTTTCACCCCAATGCTCAACATGAAAACTCTCATTCTTTGAAGAGTACACACCACCAACTTGTTTTAAGGTTACTACCTTGTGTACTATCACATTCGCACTTAGTTTTTTCCTCTAATTTGCACATAACATTAGTTTATTGAGGGGTTCTTATTTATGCAAATTTCTCCCTCAATTCTACATAGACGTTCCCAATCTTTGAAGCTTGTTGAATTGTCTATCAGGTAGCTCCACGATATGTCGTGCAATTTCTTACATGATTGTTTGGTTGGAGTATTTTTTTCACAAATTATGATAAACACTACTAAGAAAGACATTTTTGGAGGCAGGCATTTGCACTTTCAGGACGCGGTTTCTGTATCCGCCTCTGAGGTAAGACTTTAACCATTTTCTGAGGTGGATATGTGCCAGCCTCTGATAACAGAGACAAGCACGACGGAGAGCACATTTGGCGCTAGACGCTGTATGGATACAGTGAACGCCTTGGACAAAAGACATGCTCGATAAAATGTCGGTGACAGAGACAGAGAAAGGAGGACTGGGATGAGAGAGGAGATGACCTGCCAACATGCCATGTCAGCGTTACATGCCTACGTGGAGGGGTACGGACTTGTAGTGAACGATTTAGCCTGTTGATGAATTTAAAAATACATTTTGACATGTCGGACCCAAATGACACCCCTTTACAAGATCATGGACCTTCAGTGTATTTTTCTCTTTTATGCATTTCATCGTCAACTTCATATTAAAGTGGGCGATAAACTTTAGATAAGGTTGACTGTTAATGAGGTTCAATTTAGACAAATCCACACAACGTAGCGGACAAGGACCGGACCTCTTCCTCATCCCTCCACCCCTAGCACGACCTGTGAGCCCTCGCTGTATCACTCTCTCCCTCAATCTAGACTCGCGACCGGCCACCACTGAGTGTTGAGCCCTAGCGACAGCCGGCGGTGGCTACTGGCGTGCATGGCGTGGCGGCAGCGGGCAGGACCGAGGGAGAGGAGTCGAGGCAAACCACCGGGACATCCAACCGATCTATCCCGAGGCAGCAACCGGCCAAGCACCAGGCGGCCTGCAACAGTGGTACTCACGGAGGCAGGTGTGCGGTGCGTTGCTGATGCGCCACCGGCACGGCTGCACGGTCGGCCGGGTGCATGGCCTAACCAGTGGCAACGGCAGTGAGGTACATGCATGGTGCAGACTGCAGACAGGCGACTAGAACTGAGCATTCAACTCAACTGCTGAGGTTATCTTCACCCCTAAATCCCAAATTCCTAATGCTAAATCTCATTTTCTGATTTGTGATAGTGAACGAGCATTCAACTTGAATGCATTTAATTTGTAGGTCTAAACATGAAAAAAATTGTACCCTTTACAATTATGAATAAGGGCATACCATAGACACTACTGGAGAAAGGGGCTCTAAGTACTGGTTGATAAGCCCATTTAGTACTGGCTGTGCAATCGGTACCGCATTTTTGGTACTAAATGTGCAGCCATTTCGTACCGGTTGCAATAACTAGTACTAAATGCTCAGTTTAGTACCAACTTTTGACATGAGCCGGTATTAAATAGCTGCGGGCGTCCTGCATCGGGGGCGGCCATTCAATACCGGATGACAACCACCAATCGGTACTAGAAATACAGTCTCTTTTTTTTCATATTTGCTTGTTTTTCTTTTGTTTTAAGTGGATATTTTACACTGGTATTTCTATTTATTTGAGAATGGAAGAAATAGCAAATTAAACAAGCATATCTAGACCAGGTATCGATGCTTTGCTTGCTTACTTTCTTTCTTTATTGTTTACATGGTCCAGTATGTATACAGAGAAAATGAAAAAAAAAAGAACAGACCCAAGAGACCACGAAGGGAATTCAACTTTCACACACTCACAGAAAAAGAAAGAACAAGTCAAAGAACAGACCGAAGAGGCCATCAATGGGGATTCATCTTCCAACCACTCACCTACTCCATCGACTTCTTCCCGAACCTCCGCTTCTCCCTCAACTCTGAACTCTAAAATAAGCACATAGATACATGCCGCCAAGCTAAGAAACACACCAGCATGGATTCCCGACTTACGCATCTCCTTCACACCCAGTGGCACAATTGGTCCTATGTGGGTCGGCCCTCTCCCCACGTGCCTACGAGGGCCAGCCGTGCTGCTGACTTCGCAGCCTCTGGTGACTGCTGAGGCAATTAGCCATCCGCGCCACGCCACCACACACCAAGGAGATGAGGAAGAGATAAGAATGAGAGAACAGATAGGCCTCCATTGGTGGGAGGAAGAGGAATTAAAAGTATAAGGCTGCACCGTTTTCACGGCCTGCTAGCGTGGCCACGTTAGCATGATATTTTGTCTCCGTCTGATGTGATTTCTACGGTTTCTATCTTCTCTGAAGTCTCTTCTTGCCACTCTCATGCATGCACCTCATGATGGGTCGCCGTCATCTGGACTATTCGAACACTGTTCAATACAATGACTCATCATACCATTGCTACTCTCATCCACGTACTGCATGTCAACCGTTTGTTATGTTAAAGAATGATGTGTCATTGTCAGCGTGATATTCAAACTCTGTTGAATCAGGATGTGTGATAACAGAGGAGGGATATGACCGATCGGAGAGAAGGGATACTATCAACTTTGGCAAATTGCACAGGGCAAACCTATTTTGGATTTGCATATATGCCGCTAACTTTCACAGTAGATGCAAGGCACCCTACAATGTGATCCACTTACTGCATGCATGCAGTATGCTGCCACAGCTGCCTCATGCATCCATGCATCCTTGGAATGAGCTTTTCAGTATGATCCTTATGATTCTTTAGGCCTTGTCGTTTTTGTTTGGCATTTGCTACTGGTTGTTTGGGGATGGTTCCTTCTCTTGACTATATAAAGGTTGATGCTCCTTTTTGTTTCAATGCATCCGTGCTTCACCTTTGCTTTGGTGGAGTGCTTGGTGCATGCAGCTTCTTATGAAAGGGCAAGGGCCTATATAAGACTACTTGCCTCCCCTCACACAGCAAGGGCCTACACAAGGAACAATCCAAAGGCACATAATTCAGGAAATTTGATACGCGCTTAGATAATATTTCAATCATACTATGTGATTTTAATATTTATGTTTACTCTTTCATCTGAGGTGGTGAATGCATATTTTACATGTTGCAACACTTATTATGTGTTGCAGAGTGGTACTTTACTTTCTTGTGCCTCTCACACATGCATGAAATTTATTTATTTTAGTTTAAATTGTGATGGTAGGGAACCCACAAAAATACTGCTCCTAGTGTAATGCGGATTTTTTCCATGTTTTATTTTCCATGTGTATGCTTTAGAGGCCAATCCATTGCACTAGAAACATATATTCAGCTCATGAGGCCCTCACTTTTCGGTCGTGCCGCCATGGCACAAATTTTTTGTTTCGTGTTATGCGTTGGCTACGTCAAAAGGATGCGCTGTGATGTGGGTGGCCTCAAAATGGCGTTGTCCAATAATTTTCAGGTCTTGTATTATAAGTGATTTTAGAGGTAGCACACGACACGTACCCATTAATATATGCTCTGCTCAACTAGCACAAACCATATATGAGTTTTTGAATATAAACTAACCCACTACGTCATATTGTCTCATTAGTACCAGTTCTAAATTCCTAATTAATACGGGTTTTGGAACCCATACACCAAATCCAACAATAATTGTTTTGTATAAAGTCTCGTCCAAAAAGATTAAATTAAATCTAAGGAGGCCACTGAGATTTTTTACAAGTCAGTTGATTTTTCATGTGAAATACGCATGTATGTGTCATGTATGGTCCAAACACAGGAATGGACTTCACAAAACTAGTGTCTAAAAAGGACTACTATGTAAACATCGAACGGCTAAGATAAATTGTATACTATTAAAAATGGTCCTAGTGATATAAGTAGTATATGAGAGTAGTATAGGTGGTATAGGGGTAATATAGGAAATGAATTTAAATGTCATTAGTGTAATATATACAAAACTATAAATAATATGTTTACAAACATATTATTAATTGATTAATGTTTATGTTTTCATTAGAGATGTTGTCACATATCCTGTAGACATTGGATCTCTTCTTCTGTTCGTGTTCTGACCACTCCTCCCTCCGGCGAGCCGACGACAGTGGATCCGTGAGAGGTGGCATGGGCACAGAGGGCCAGCGGACCCACGGCAGCACGCGGCGGCTGCGCTAGCTGCGTCTTTTAGTCATCTGTTTCTTCTTCATGACCTCTCGCATGCCTAGCGGTGGCGACGGCGGTGGCCAGGAGATCGGGTCAAGTGTGCCACGCTAGTCCTCTCTCGTCGCTGCCTGCGGCGGCGGAGTGTGCCATGGGGAGACGGGCGAAAAGCGACACGCGGCCCACTAGCAACGTCAAGGTCGGAGTAATTGGATCTAGTTGGGTCCACGTGAGCAGCAAGAAGCGGCGGGCGATGGAGGCAATCGGCGGCGGTTGATGGGTGCCCGGGGTCAGAGCGGCCAGCTGAGCAGGTTGCCCCGGATCAGTGTTGGATCTTCCTCCTCCAGCCCAGCCATGGCATCGGTGCGCACGATGCACGTGTGCTGATTGCAAGCCATGTGGTCGGACACGAGGTGCTGATGTCAAGGATTGTGTCGTCAATGGCATGAGCAATCCTCTCTGCACTCTTGTAAACAAATATGACTACCAGTATTGCTTATCAGCAGATGTTGTACATATGAGCTTCCCACTTGTTATATATGGTCGATGTTATTAGTTCTTATGAGTACAATTGTTGAAAATGAAAAACTCGGGTGATGCTCGATGTTGAGTGGTGACGTGCCTCCATCTATGATCAAAATGACAGACTGCTAGTTCTGTTACATGTTTTTCTTGAGTTCGGACCAGTCCAACTCTTTGTAACTTTCATCTCAAATGATTGTGTTTGGGCTTGTTCAAACGCCTTAACATGTGCTGATCAATGTTATTATTTGGTTATCAATGTTATTATTTGGATTTGATGCTCATGGCGAGGCCGCGTGCTTGAACGGTATACAAATTCCTCCTTCAGCACCCATTCCCACTGCTCTGCCAAGCTAACATGGTACTGCACGTGTATTATTGGTAGAAGTCTTACAGTTGCGACTAATTTTTTTACTGAATTTCGTTGTGCAGATGTCTTGTTTTCATGAGTACAGAAATATTGTCAAATACTTGTATAGGTCTCGTCGAATCTCAGGTCCTTTATCTTTAGTAAACTGACAAATCCTGCCTTTTGTAACTGATGAATCTTTCTGTTTCTTCACTGAACTTGCTCCTGACATGGACTAGTAATTTTTGCGAGCATTAACAACTTCCTGTAGAAAGAGTCCAGTCAGTGTGCATGAGTACAAGATATATAGTAGTTAAATTGGCATTGAATATTCCCGTATTACGTAGTAGTACATGTACATCTACCAGATATAGATATACAGTAGATGCAAAAGGCAAAAAGCTTAATCAATTGAGGAAGTGCATGGTTTACTCACCTGAGCAGCGAAAGCGGCCAGGCCACACGCGTGATGGTTTGGACGGAATGGCCTCACGGAGCCGACGAAGCACGGATGAGGCGTCCTTGGCCGGTGGCTGGGCAGGGTCCTAGACAATGGTCGTGCCAGCAGACGAACCGGCGGCGGCACGTTCAGCCAGACCATTTTGGAGCCTTTGGACGTCATTTGCTTCGGGATAAGATTGGATTTTAAAAACTTTTCAAATGTCCGATTGATTATCCTTGATCTCAAAGCCATCCGAGCGTGTCTTCAACACTTTGGCCTTCACATTCTTGGAAGTTGGTCATGATCTTGGTGTTCGTCCAAAAGTGCTCATTTATAGCTAAAAAATCTACATAAATCAAAATTCTCCAAAAATATATGCATATGTGAAAATGGGGTTATTTATGTGCTATGTGGCGGGTTAGTATATGAATTAGTAAACAAAACTCCACCCAAATAGCCCTAAAAGTGTGTTGCTAAGGAGCGCCAACACCGTGTTACTTTCGACTCGTGAAACATGCAAAAAAAAAAAAGACCGTGGATGTACAACTAGAAAGCACTTAGCTTGCTGGCTTGAGAATTCATGTTTTTCCAACAACAAATGGCCAGTCCAAAACGGCAAAACATATGTGCCAATGGTCAATAATGATTCCTGTGTTAGAATAAATGTAACACCCAGGAATAATATCGATAAATATGTTGGTGTCCTTTTATTAATCATGTTTTTAATACACAATTAGGAGTATGTTTCCTTTTCTCTCTCCTCCCCATGACCAAGTCGTTGGATCCAGATCTCCTCTAAAAACAAATCCGGAGACTCTCCTCTTCCTGATTCCCTATGCCCATCCACGACGTGCACACCCTGCAGCAGTACCATTATTTCCCTCTTCCTTTGCTGATCTATTGCTGCTGCCAAGAGAAGGAACAAAAAAGGGAGGACGGAGAGGGCTGCAGGAACCCTAAGCCTTTGGGAATCTAGGTGAGACGTTTTGGATCAAATCTCCTGTGATTAGATGAGTTTTACCTGTTTCAACTAGTTTTCTTCATTGGATTTGTGGGGGATTAGACATGGATCACGAGATTAGCATCTGTTATGGATAGGTTCGGTAGTTTCTGTTCGTCAATGATTTTGACCAACTTACAGTCCGAATTATTTTTTGTACCTGTTAAAGTTTTTGTAGGAGATTCAGAAACCTTTCCAAGAAATCCTATTTGATATTTATTAGCCTTATAGTTTAGAAGATATAGCAGTTCAAAGATGGCAGTTCTGTTCTGACGAAAATTCTGGACAGTAGCAGATCAAACCTGTTTTCGTGGTTTTAGAGATTGATTTAAGGAATGAAAGTATGACGGGAGTTGTATAGGATTCCAAGAGCTTTCCAACGCATATTTATTTGCGAATTTTCGTTGAGTAGAACTCTAGTTATCGCTTTCTGAATTATACTGTCGATTTTCGACACATTTTAATTGCAGTTTCAAAGATCTGTTCTGCGTGGCGAATAGAGGTGTCTTAGAGGCCGAGTTTGTCCAGGACACTATGGAAGATTCTATAATGCTATTTACCCTCTTTCCATGGAGTGCTTAAACACTCAATTTAGTTGAGTAATTGTGGTGTTAAGGTTTTTCTTGGTGTCAGCTGTTTACAGCCATTAGACAGAACTTTGTCTGTTATATTATGAACTCGTTTGAAATTAGTAGATGAAGAAATTTGAATATCTTTCGAATACAGAAGTTGTAGCTTGACTAATTTAGATGTTCATGGAGTATTTATTCACCTTCATTGCCATTATATTTTTATTGTTGTGAAAAAGACAAGCAGCCATGCTACTGTTTACCTATATGGTATATTTGATATTTTTGCGGATTATGGGTCGGGACGTTGGAACACATTGTTCTTTGTTTGTCCATACTTGATTGAATGTACATACTGATGTTGCAAACCAGGTGGTGTTGCTTTGGATCGCGCCTAGTGCATTTTCTTCTTCGTCGGAGGCAAGTGAATGTAGCGGTGGTTTGCTACCGTTTTGGCTTGCTATTTTTATCACCTAAACTTTGATATTCAGAACCATACCACTTTAATTATAATATGAATACTTGAGTTAAATTGAGGATATTTATAATATTGTTCCTATATACTCACTCGAGGTTTATTTTCATATCTGCATTATAATTCAATTTGAGGTTGTGGTTATAATTGAAGTTGAGGTTGTGGTTATAATTGAAGTCGAGCTTGTGGAGGTTTTATTTCTCATTATGAGACATATGAGGCATGATGAGCATATCATCTCATTCGCATTGAAGTTTGTTGCAATCCTATGGTTGCAATTGTACCGGTACACATCGTGCGTTGCCCGAGGAGGGGTGCGATGTAAAAGTGGTCATGTCATTGCATCCATATGCATTTCTTTGCATGAAAGTGAATAACATAATATGTTATATTGGAGGTTATGTGATTCTATATACAACAGTGAATGTGTTCTATTTCTTAACTATTACCGCGATGGTTTGGTGTAGTCTTACTCTTGACATTTTAAATTGGTGCTTAATTGAACTTGTGTTCTAAATGGCTTTTGAAACAAATTTGCTTGGTGAGATTTTTATCTAACCCTTACATTACTCTTTACAGGTTCTTGATGTTTGCTAGAAAGGAAAGCGGGATTAGCTGCACATCACACTTCATCATTACATAACCCTTTATTTTAATCTTAGCGAATGTTTTGTTATTGGAGGCTCGTGGTTTATGCTTAAAGAGTAGTGTGGTTGTTAAACTCTTATTCTAGTTGACTCTTATTATCTAGAATGTCGATTATGCTAGTTTGGCGCTTATACAATTTATACCCTTGTTATTGCTTCCGCGTCGCTTATATATACAAAGGAGGTGCTGCTGGATTTTTCATTTATTTAAGTTCAGCAGCTGTTGGTGTGTTTTATTAGCATCCCGGGGTGTTGGTGGATTTTGGGATCTTACAGTTGGTAATCAGAGCCTAGGTTATAGATTCTAGTCCAAAAGAAGTTGAAATTGACACACATGCACTTATAGGATGGGTATGGGTTTGCATATGTAATATGCTCATGGTATCAATTAGTCTATGCTATATACATGATGTTTATTGTTGTTATTATTACACCATCATGAGGTCATTTTATTATGGATGTGAGAATTGTTTTGGGGGCATATGTGTATGTCTTGGAACTATATGGTACCTGATACGTACATGTATATTTTGTAGAAGACTTGTTTGACTTTCCAACATTTTGTTTATGAATCAATACTCTCTAGGTGTTTTAATTGCTATGGTCGAAGACTATTGATTTTTTTTCAGAACTTAGAAGACTATGAGAAGAATAGCTGGGCAATGCAGGCAGAGTAAGTGGAGGCCCCCCACATTGCTTTTGATTTGCATTGGCTAGTGAAGGTTCTTGAGTGTTAGATGTGTACCCCAACTATTGATATTCGAAGCATGTCGTTGCTTGATGGATGGATTGGCCACCTGTTGACGCAAAAATCGGGAAAGACCTTCACGTGCTAACACACGAAATCGGCTGTGACCGATGATTCAGGGCGTGCCAGTCAATCTGACCTGTTGATTGACAAGGAAAATCGGACGTTAATGTTACGGCGAAATCGGCTGGGTTTCCGATTTAGCGATGAAGATCAGATCGGAAACAGATTCCGATCTACAATAAAGAAACGGCTAGATCAGCCGATTCCGAAGCAAAGCAGAGTAAGATTACTAAAACGTAACCTAACAAGCTAAGCAGAGCAACACTTAGAATAGATCTAAACGGCTATATCGGATCCAATAACGAAGTATAAATAACAGCCGATCAAAGCCTATTCTAAGCTGGATAGAGGTTGAATAAAATCTAAACGAAGTAACAGCGATACGCCAGTTACTAAAGCCTAGAGACTTATTCGATAACTGTTGAATAACTTAAACAAAGCAACAACGATGCGCCGGTTGCTAAAGCTTAAGGATTATTCGGTAAAAGACGGAACTTACGAGGCAAGCCCTGAGATCTGATCACCCTTGACGTGCTCGAAGAATTCGTGAAAAGAAAATAGCAAAGTCGCCGACAACCGTAAGATGCGAAAAAGTGTAAAGGTTTGTTTGATATTGGTGTGTACCGACTTCCATGACCACGCAGGGTCGATACTTATACTCTGATGACTATGACTTCCTAAACGCTTACGACAAACTTACTTGGCGCAAAAGAAAAGACCTCTTACAACTGTTTACGACTCAAACTCTAAAAAAAATAACCGACTCTTTATTTCGGTCCTTCTATAAACCCAACCTGGTAGCCTTCTAGGACTCCTTACGTCATCACCCTTCTCTCCGATTTCAATCCATCGGACTCTGGCTCTGACTCAGACTACTTTTTTCGGATTCCGATTCCGATTTGATCTGCCCCATCTTCCGAACTCCGATTCCGATCCTGCAACTCTGCTTCATTTTTGGCACCGATGTGACCTTTTAAAATTCGATGTCAACACCACCATACCATGCACCCTAACTATATGCGCTCGGCATATTGGATTGGTGGGGTCATTGTATGCCTTGTCCTATTGTAATGAAGATGTCTTAAATTAACTTTAGACATGATTTTAGTTTTCCCTCAAAGATAACCTCATACGAATAATAGTACAACTAAAGACCTTAATGGATCTTTTCTTTGGGTTATTGTAAAGGGCTTGTGGCACTATTGCAGGGAATTGTTGGTTAATTGTTTATGATCACATACTCTCCAGGTCCTAGAGCTTGTGTTTCGAATTAGTTGTCTATATTTTCTTGAACCTAGAGGTTTTTCTACTCCTTGTGAGATTCTAATTTTTAATTATGTTGCTTTGAAGAATGTGTCTTGGCTCGATGTTGTTTGGAGTGACAAATTGGAATAGTTACTAGTTGAATAGTTGGGATGTGGTGGCATCTTTTGTCAGTGTAGTGCTAGTAGTCCTAATATTACTTAGGTTATTAATTTTCATGCCTATGAGCCATAGATATATTCCTTTTGTGGCCCTACAAAGTGTCTTGTGCTCATCCATAATTCTATTTTATGCTACGTAGCTATTATAATGGAGGACTTAAGGTTGTATTCTGCCAATAGGTTAGAAATGTTATTGAAAGACATTTTCATTTAAAGAATAATGATGTTTGTTGCATTGTGGTTGCAATACTAGTTCTCTTTCTGTCGTGGGTGGTGTCACTGATGGAATGAGCCTACGTTGGTAGGAAATTGAAATATATTTTTTTCACATTGTAGTCCTTGCCTTTGCTAGAAAGTTTTTTTATTGTTGTTGAGGTTTCGTTTGTAGCTTCCTTATGGGTTGCAATGATCGTTTCTTTCCTTTAGTATATATTTCTATAGTTCCTTTTTCTCCTTTACCTAGTGGTCTTATATATTTGTTGACATGAGGTGACGTCTTGTTCATTGATTGGATTGTGGACTGTCTCATGCTTGGTATCCTTAACTCTATGTTAGGGAATGTGTTTTCTTTCCTTCTTCTTCGAATTGACCTAAACTGGTATATGCTTCAATGAAGTGCTCTAATTAAGGAAGCTCTAATCTGCAGGTGTCAAGTAATATAATAGTTTTCTTCTCTTGTTGTGTGAAGGAAAGTAGATTGTTCCGCTATCTTATACTTGATGCTAGAGATTGATCTCCATAAGGCCTAATATGATTTTAGTCCTAATAGTTTGGGATGATTTAAGACACTTAACTTTTCTTTATCATGTCATGTGGCAAGTACAAATTTTGTGGCTCAGGTTTTTTCCTGCTAGTTTGTCGATTTTTAGTGTGTTCGAGCTTTTTCTAGCTTCCATAATCAAATAAATTAATGAAACATTGACCTATTAGAACTCATAGAGTAAAATGAGATATCATCTTCCTTGATCTAGACTTTTCTGATGTCTTAGATTTATAAACAAGTATTGTTCAATTTTATGTGATAGTTTTTCTGTCGCGAGGTTTATGAGCGTGGTTGGATAGTATTGGTGTACTGAAGTTTCATAATTTTTTTATTGGGTCTATTTTCGCTTTACTAAATTGTGTAGGATTTGTTCATGTCTGTGAGCCACTGAAAAGAGAGGTTTTCGTTTTATGCGAATGCTTAGTGGTTAAGATATATTTTAAATTCATAAAAAAGAGATTGATGTGTGTTTTTTCCTTGTCGCTTGAGGAGGTACATTTGCTTTTATTGCACTAGGCGTAGTCATGCTTATGGGGAATTACAAGAGTTTTTCTTAGTGGTGTGGACTGTGTTGCCTTCATGGTGAAGACTATGTTGAGATAGTGTTTGTTGTGTAGTATGGAACACTTTATATTTATAAGTTTTTTATTGATCCCAAAACCTATTGGTGGTATAGATGTTTTTTTAGGGACTACGTTCCTAAGTTCAAAAGTCTATAATTGCCATTGTGGATTGTACTGATGCCCTTGTGTGTGCAAGCCCTACTAGTGAGGAAACATACACATCTATATATTAAGTTTCTCTGTCTTGTGGGTGTCTGATGCACCATGAACCAATATTGAAATCAAGCTGTGCGCAAGATAATTTTTAATGGTAAGCGTTCATAGTATTGTTTTTTTAGAATTACGTCTTCCATTTTAGAGGCGTCTTTATGTGATGTAGAAATCTTAGATTAAGATTTAATATAATAATAGATGTTCATTGAACTTGATGCATAGTGAAGCAAAGAGGTATATGGATTTGAATTAGTATTGGAGTTTGATGGATGTTTTTTTTTAAATATGACAACTTTAGGTCTGTGCTACTTGGTGCAGGATGAGTCTAGGAGGCCAGTAGGTTTATTAAAGCATTTAGTGGTTCCTAAGTGAAAGTGTGAGCATATCACTATGTGTTATGTGGTTGATCTACCTTATTCCTCTTAAGGTATGGACGCTATATTGGTTGTGGTTGATCGATTCGCTTAGTTGATGGATATCATTCTTATGTGGACGTTGCGTGGCATAGGTGCGCCTTAGTTTATTATTTAGATATAGAGAACAAGTCTGTTTTCATATTTAGCAACGTTTTGCTAGTGTTTTAGATACAAAATCTTCTCTTAGAGTTGTTTTCGACCAATAGACCAATGATGAATCATAGTGGACTATCTTCAGTACATAATTTTTCTTTTCTTTTCAGCTCGGTATCCTTTGATACCGTTGTTGTGAGGATAATCTATTAGTGGCTAACTTTACATTTAACGGCTATAGAGATTTATGAAGCTTCGCACGATAGGTTGAGTATCTCCCCGTTATGTTGGGAAAATTCGGAAGAGAGGTCCTCAGTTGGTTGGAAATAGATTTAAGAGAGAACTCGGAAGGTAGAATGGGTATGACAGAATATTTCGGCTGCTTAGAGCCACTAGAAGAGCTTGCTAATAGGAGGAGGCGAAACCTAGAGTTCTCTGTAGGTGCTGAAGTTCTACTCAAAGTATCACCTACTGAAGGAGTTGTTATATCCTAGAATTATTGTGCCTTTCGATATCATAACCCGAGTCAGTAGTTTGGCTTATCGGTTGCAGTTACCCGAGTCTATGAAGGAGGTACATAATGTCTTCCATATCTATGCTCAGAAAGTATTCGTGGGATCCATAGCAGAAGGTCAAGCTAGAGCCGATCCCGGTGCAACACGAGTTGACTACGGATAATCACCCTGTGTGTATCTTAGAATTATCCAAGCGTGTTATGAGCAGCATGACTATCAAATATGTGACGCTGGACTAATTACTCTGAGCGAGAAGCTACACTTGGGAGCTTAAGGAGCAGATGCGCAAAAAGTGTCCAAAACTTTTCAAGGCTGGTGAGGGTAAAAAGTATAAGCTTTGCGCTATGCTTATGGCTATGATAGAATAATAGAATTCCAGGAATAATATCGATAAATATGTTGGTGGCCTTTTATTAATCATGTTTTTAATGCACAATTAGGAGTATGTTTCCTTTTCTCTCTCCTCCCCATGACCAAGTCGTTGGATCCAGATCTCCTCTAAAAAAAATCCGGAGACTCTCCTCTTCCTGATTCCTATGCCCATCCACGACGTGCACTTCCTGCAGCAGTACCGTTGTTTCCCTCTTCCTTTGCTGATCTATTGCTGCTGCCAAGAGAAGGAACGAAAAAGGGAGGAAGGAGAGGGCTGCAGGAACCCTAAGCCTTTGGGAATCTCCTGTCATTAGATGAGTTTTACCTCTGTCAACTAGTTTTCTTCATTGGATTTGTAGGGGATTAGACATGGATCACGAGATTAGCATCTGTTATCGATTGGTTCGGTAGTTTCTGTTCGTCAATGATTTTGGCCAACTTACAGTCCGAATTAATTTTTGTACCTGTTAATGATTTTGTAGGAGATTCAGAAACCTTTCCAAGAACTCCTATTTGATATTAGATGTTGTAGCTTGGCTAATTTAGATGTTCATGGAGTATTTATTCACCTTCATTGCCATTATATTTTTGTTGTTGTGAAAAAAGACAATTAGCCATGCTACTGTTTACCTATATGGTATATTTGATATTTTTGTGGATTATGGGTCGGGACGTAGGAACACATTGTTCTTTGTTTGTCCATACTTGATTGAATGTACATACTGATGTTGCAAAACAGGTGGTGTTGCTTTGGATCGCGCCTAGTGCATTTTCTTCTTCGTCGGAGGCAAGTGGATGTAGCGGTGGTTTGCTACCGTTTTGGCTTGCTATTTTTATCACCTAAACTTTGATATTCAGAACCATACCACATTATTTATAATATGAATACTTGAGTTAAATTGAGGATATTTATATTATTGTTCCTATTTACTGACTCGAGGTTTATTTTCATATCTGCATTATAATTGAATTTGAGGCTGTGGTTATAATTGAAGTTGAGGTTGTGGTTATAATTGAAGTCGAGCTTGTGGAGGTTTTATTTCTCATTATGAGACATATGAGGCATATCATCTCATTCTCATTGAAGTTTGTTGCAATCCTATAGTTGCAATTGTACCGGTACACATCATGCGTTGCCCAAGGAGGTGCGCGATGTAAAAGTGGTGATGTCATTGCATCTATATGCATTTCTTTGCATGGAAGTAAATAACATAATATGTTATATTAGAGGTTATGTGGTTCTATATGCAACAGTGAATGTGTTCTATTTCTTAACTATTACCGCGATGGTTTGGTGTAGTCTTACTCTTGACATTTTAAATTGATGCTTAATTGAACTTGTGGTCTAAATGGCTTGTGACACAAATTTGCTTGCTGAGATTTTTATCTCACCCTTACATATTACCCTTTACAGGTTCTTGATGTTCGCTAGAAGGGAAAGCGGGATTAGCTGCACATCACACTTCATCATTACAGAACCCTTTGTTTTAATCTTAGCTAATGTTTTGTTATTGGAGGCTCGTGGTTTATGCTTAAAGAGTAGTGTGGTTCTTAAACTCTTATTCTAGTTGACTTATTATCTAGAATGTCGATTATGCTAGGTTAGTGCTTATAAAATTTATACCCTTGTTATTGCTTCCGCGTCACTTATATATACAAAGGAGGTGCTGCTGAATTTTTCATTTATTTAAGTTTAGCAACTGTTGGTGTGTTTTAGTAGCATCCCTGGGTGTTGGTGGATTCTGGGATGTTACAATAAAAGTGCGAAAGCGATAACCCAGGATCATAGAATCAAATCGAAACATCACTTTTTAACGAGGTTCGGCCATGTGCCTACATCCTCGGGGTATGACTACGGGTGCTCCTCCCCATAAACAGCAGCTACACCGGCATGTGTGCACCATCGCGGCAACGCCGCCGCCCACATCAGCTGCCAAGTCATCTCACGGATACAACGGTAGTGACCTCATATTTATGGGCCCTAGGGATACAAAGTACAACTACAACTACAACTATATCCCTAACCTACCAAATTACAACTCATGTCGAATTGTAAGCAAACTGTACACATATTCGGCACATATCTATCAAACTCCACCTTGACGAATATGCTCGCCACCTTGAGCTGTCCATACGCGAACCTCCGTGTACCAAACTTGAGTCGTCTCCTTTTTTGCTCACTTAAAACAGCCTGATGAGGCCGTTGCCACCTCACCAACCTTCGGATAGAACACCGCCACAGTTGCATTACCATCCATGTCTTCACCTTCAACAACGCTTCCCATCAACTTGTATTGGTGTGTACCTGGTTTGTCACCAACCATGACCATCTTGCCTCCATGCATGACTCTCAAGGTCTTCTTATGAGGCACCGCCTGATATAGCCATCCTTCTTCATACAAGATTTCAAGAGAAATCAAATTCCTCCGTAGCCCTGGCATATGCTTCACACCTTTGAGTAGCATCTCCTATCCATCACACATCTTGAATTTGATGTCGCCCACTCCTATGATATAGATACCTGAATCATCTCCCAAGTGAACAAGACCACCATCCTCTTCAACATATGACAAGAACCACTCTTTCTTTGATGTTGCATGAAACGAACTAGCTGAATCCAACAACCACACTTCACAAGACTTTTCACTTGACACTGTGAGAACATCACCATCACTATCTGAGTCATCCTGCCTGGAAACCGTCACACTTGTGGTTCCACTACCCTTCTTCAGTCTCGGACACTCAGCCTTTTTATGTCTCCACTGCTTGCACCTATAGCACTGTGGTCCCTTCTTCTCCTTGTTGCCGTTCTTATCTTCACCACTGCGATTACCCCTGACTACAAGAGCATTCCCTGGAAACTCTTCAAGTGAATTACTCTTCCTCCATTGCTCATGAGAAAGCAAAGCAGTAACAACATCATCCACTTTCACATTCTCCTTGCCATATGTCAGTGTAGTAACCAAGCGATCATAAGATCCCAGTAAGAGAGGTTGTTGCTAAAGGTTTAACTGTCCCGTGCCATGCAAATATGGTCCGTACATATCTCATGTCTCTTACTGCATTATACACTGATGACTATGAACGTTAATTGGGTTTTGTGATGCATTGGAATGGTAGCCCAACAAAAGTCCCCAACCAGGCCTAATCAAGACAAGATTACGCCATGATGTGGAACTAACTGTTGTGCAATGCTACCCAAGACATAGCAGGAAATGAATTTCACACATCACCAACCAACTGTTGCATACTTTGGAATATAAGGAGAAGAAAAAAATAAAATACAATAATGAGTTTTGGAACCGAGACAACGAATCTAAGACTAAAAGTCTCACATGAAATCAGAAGCATCCTTTAACTTCCCGTGCGTGCATGCAGCAGCAGGCCTGTTAAGCCACTTGTTGCATGTTGCTAACGCTGAGCTTGAACCGTAATAACATATAAAATCCTGGGCCCCTCTCTGGCATGGGCCCCTGGCCGTCGCCTCTCTAGCCTAGGCCCAGAGCCGGCCCTTAGCCTGCACAGATAAACTGCCTTGTATTGCCTATATAAAAATGTGTGCAAGCAACATGATGGCAGACAGACCCCCCGTAATGCAGAGTAGAAAGAAGAAGATGGACAAAAACATAGAGATTATTTGTGTACAAAGTTTGATTGCTTTTTCTGAATATGAGGTATCAAGGAAGTAGTGGTTGTGCTATCTCTGGTCCGAGTGGACTGACTTTGATACATGGCAGACAGACACCCGGTCATGCACAATAGAAAGAAAGTCATGCATGCCAAAAACTCCGGAGAAGCAGGTGAAGCATACGACAGCCTAAATTTTATCATGTCATTGATCAGACACTCACTGTGGGCAACCTCACCCTCCAAGATAGCTTCGAGCGTCGATGTGCATCCCATGCCCGAACTGCGACCACATTCCCAGTGGCATGGTTTATGTCTGCGATGACCTGTAACGAGCCATCCACGCACCTTGTTCCCCTGAAAGTTCGGCCAAGTTCACACTCCTGCGTCTCTCTGGTCTGGTCGATCTGCGCGCGAAGATGAGCTGGCACAGGGCTAAGGAGCTCTATTTGCAGACCATGGACTAAGGAATCTTCCGGTGCTGGTACATCTCGTTCAACACCTGAAAAGGGGTTGGATTCCTTGCTGTCCCCTTCTACAGACGGTTTGACATTGATAGGTCCCCCATGGTCTGATTAAATCGTCGAAAAGGTCAAAATGCATATGTGGATCGCCTGATTTGGACTCCGGATGAGAGAGTTATGGCTCTGTCAAGGATCAACCCCGGGCCCAGCCGGTTAGAGCGCCAGGGGGTCAGACCGCCCGAAGCAGTTCTAATCCGAATTAGAGTTATATTTTGATGGGACTTCACTATGTAATTGACTCCCCACGGGGCAAGACCTCCCCACCCTATATTATGAAGGGCCGTGGCCGATTGACGACCTCTACCCAATCGTACAAACATATCTACCTTTACTTTTTATCTCAAACCTAGGTTTTCCAACCTCCCTTCTTCTTCCTTCTTCGTCTCCATGGCGTTTTAGGACGTTCTAGGTGGCCTTTTCGACCTTAGAACAACCCTAGGTTCGTTGCCTCCGACGGGATCCCTGCCGAGGTGGCGTTCGTAGGCTTTCATGGCGCCTCTGCCTACAGGCGGTGTGACCCCCTGTGACAGGCTGTCTGACCCCTGTGACAGGAGGTCTGACCCCCAGTCCAGAAGCTCCAATGAGGAGATTCCGACTACCGCGCGATCTAGCGCTTATCGTGTGTCGACCACAAAAAGGCGTCAATATATTTTGGCAACTCCGCTGGGGAAGAAAAATCTGGTTTCATAACCGATCAATTCGACCCTAGCCCAATGGGATCCAAGGTTGATCATGATGATATCCCTTCTAACGTAGAAGATCTCGATGAGGAAGGACGCCAGAAGTATTTGGTGGCTTTAGCGCATCTCCAGAACGAGTTCTTAAAGGGCTTTAAGAAAGATCATGACACAATGACATGCGTTCAAGGATTTGTGATGCCATCCTTCAAGATGAGCGACAATACGATTTAGGTAATTGACACTGTAAGTTTGTCTTCACAACCGTCTTCCCCTATTGATATGGTTAGCCCGATTGTTGTTAATAGTATACCTAGTCTTGATGAACTCTCTACACGTTTAGATCGATTAGAGATACTTAAAAAGGGGAAATCGGTTCATAATAGTGATGTGCCTGTCATACCATGGTCTCATATTGATAATACGTTCCGTGGTATTTTGCCTAATTCCTTTGATGGTCAGACTATGCCGCTGATCAAGTTGCCCAGACCGAACACGGTCATTGCAATTGGATCAACGCTTGCAGGCGGTCAGACCGCCAGTACATCCGGTCAGACCGCCTCAGCCGGTCAGACCGCTTGTACGGTCGGTCATATTCCCTTAGCGGCCGGTCAGACCAATCTTTCTAGTACTGTGACAGTTGTTCCGGAGTGGCTTACACTATTAGCCGTTATGCCAAATTCGGTTGCTGATGGCCGTGCTGGTATGTTTGATGCGGCCAATGCTACATACGAAACAACGTTGCAGGATTTAGCATCGGTTAAACAAGGTTAGGATGAAACCGTCTATGAATATTTTAGAAGATTTAAAGAGATTAAAAACCGTTGCTTCAATTTATCAATTTATCAGACTGGAGGTCTGACCCCCAGTCCAGAAGCTCCAATGAGGAGATTCCGACTACCGCGCGATCTAGCGCTTATCGTGTGTCGACCACAAAAAGGCGTCAATATATTTTGGCAACTCCGCTGGGGAAGAAAAATCTGGTTTCATAACCGATCAATTCGACCCTAGCCCAATGGGATCCAAGGTTGATCATGATGATATCCCTTCTAACGTAGAAGATCTCGATGAGGAAGGACGCCAGAAGTATTTGGTGGCTTTAGCGCATCTCCAGAACGAGTTCTTAAAGGGCTTTAAGAAAGATCATGACACAATGACATGCGTTCAAGGATTTGTGATGCCATCCTTCAAGATGAGCGACAATACGATTTAGGTAATTGACACTGTAAGTTTGTCTTCACAACCGTCTTCCCCTATTGATACGGTTAGCCCGATTGTTGTTAATAGTATACCTAGTCTTGATGAACTCTCTACACGTTTAGATCGATTAGAGATACTTAAAAAGGGGAAATCGGTTCATAATAGTGATGTGCCTGTCATACCATGGTCTCATATTGATAATACGTTCCGTGGTATTTTGCCTAATTCCTTTGATGGTCAGACTATGCCGCTGATCAAGTTGCCCAGACCGAACACGGTCATTGCAATTGGATCAACGCTTGCAGGCGGTCAGACCGCCAGTACATCCGGTCAGACCGCCTCAGCCGGTCAGACCGCTTGTACGGTCGGTCATATTCCCTTAGCGGCCGGTCAGACCAATCTTTCTAGTACTGTGACAGTTGTTCCGGAGTGGCTTACACTATTAGCCGTTATGCCAAATTCGGTTGCTGATGGCCGTGCTGGTATGTTTGATGCGGCCAATGCTACATACGAAACAACGTTGCAGGATTTAGCATCGGTTAAACAAGGTTAGGATGAAACCGTCTATGAATATTTTAGAAGATTTAAAGAGATTAAAAACCGTTGCTTCAATTTATCAATTTCTGATGTTGACCTTGCTCGATTATGCTTTAGACGTTTAAAATCCTCTATTAGAGAGAAAATTGACAATTGTGATTATCATTCGGTTGCTCAAGTTCACATTAGAGCTGAAGTGGCTCAAAACCGAATGAATAAAGAAAAGGAGGGTCTTACATCATGTCGTTCTAATATGCATGCTATTGATTGTAAATACGTTGTTTCGCCCGATAATGATAATAATGTTAATGTTACTAAATTTACATGGTCTTCTAAAGTTGAAGCTTATTCTTGTTCATCTCTTAGGCCGGCTCATAAGAGTCGGCAAGAAGAATTAAAATTTACATTTGATAAATGTGATCGCATTTTTGATGAATTGCATAAACATGAATACATTAAGATTTCTCATGTTATACCTGCATTGGAAGAGTTGAAAAGGCATGCATATTGTAAATTTCATAATTCTTATTCGCATGCTATCAATGATTGCAATGTTTTCCGTCGGCAAGTTCAATCGACTATAAATGAAGGCCGTTTGAGATTTTATAACATGCAGGTGGATAAAACATCTTTCCCGGTCAGTACTTTGGATTTGCAGCAACCCAAGGTTTTGATTCGGCCGCATCAAGTCGAATCTACCAAAGGGAAGAATGTGGTAGTTGGAGATGAAAGACCAACTTTGATAGGGAAGGAGTTGATCCGTGAAGTGACATGTGAGAAATCTTCTGATGGAAAAGAGACATTCAAAGTCACATTGAGAGCCTCTGGACATGGGGGGCACAGGTCGGTGGTTTCACCTGGATCGCAGCCGTCTGGGCCTGCTCCACCACAGGCGGTCAGACCGACCGAGCGGTTAGACCAGCTGCAGCAGGCGGTCATACCGGCCCACACCATGGTCGTCCAAAGGTGCTGAAAACGAAGCGTTCAGAGATTGGAGCTTCGAAAGTGAGTGTGGCTAAAGACGGAGGATCTGGTATGAAGCCAAAGGTCACATTCGACATGCTTTTCGACAAGTACTCCAAGCAAAAGACTGTTCGAAATGATCGGCTATTAAAAAAAGAAGTGAGATCACCTAAAGGTGGATCTTTCAAGCCACTGCAGCATTATCATGTGTCTCGGGAGTTAAGTCCGATATGGGATGACAATGGTGTGATGTCGGTGCCATATCAGTCCGTGTCGCAACATTCTTTACATTCTGGATGGAGGGAACCAAGAAGACATCTTCTGGACAGGATTGCACTACCCGTTTGTGACCGTTTGGCTCTTCGTTCAATCTGGTCAGGGGCATTAGACTCAGGCGGTCCGACCGCCTGTTACTAGCGGTCTAGACCTGCCGTCCCAGAAGAAGAAGACATCTCCTCAAAAATAGGAGTATCGGCCTAAGAAGATGGAGGAGAAAGTTCAGGAAAAAAATGTGGACTCAAAAAAGGTTATTACACTTGATGGGCATCATAGACCGATTGTTTTGAACAATCTAGTTGAGAAGTCCATTTCAAGGACTCCCACTGCTAATGGTCATGAGGTTAGCCGCAATGAGTCTAACTTTCTTCCTAGATGGTGTCCTCCAGGTTTGACTCGTACACACAGAAGAAAACTTCAAAGGATGCATTTTCAGGAGAGAAAGAAGCAAGAGCCAGAAAAGCAAGAGCTTTTCAACAAGCATAGATCTATGCTTCCTCAGAAGAAGGAATGGAGAGTCAAAAAATATGATCAGCTGAAGCCAGTAGTACAGGCGGTCCAACCGGTTGTACAGGCGGTCCAGACCGCCAGTGTTATAGAGTCGACCGAGCAGGCGATCAGACCGCCTGCACAGCCGATCCGACCAGTTGAGGCAGAGATATTGCCTGATGATGCTTCTTCTGCTCCCATGGTTTGTGATGACGAGTTGACATCGGTTCCCACTGCTGAGGACGATGAACAATTTGTTGATTACGGTTCATCTCCGGAGCACATGGATATGGATTCTAATGTTCCGTACTTGGGTGATTATATGCTTATGGAGGAATATCCTGATCATCCTGATTTTGATCTTGAGGAAGCTATATAAGTGTTTTTACTCCTTACTTCGGTCGAAGGATGGTGTTGTATTTACTCGGGGGGGGGGCAAAACAGCAAGGAGCTTTTGAGGTAAAATCTTATTTATCTTCGTCTCCGGTTCTTCGGACACCTAGGAGAAGGGTTTCTTTTGAACAATATATATTACGGCCGAATAAAGCGTTATTGGAGCTATTTTGATTCAAAAAACCGAAGGGAAGGATTCTATTATTGAATATGCAAGTAGAAGATTATTGGACGCCGAAATGAGGTATGCTTTTAGTTGTATACATCATGCTTATACCAAGTTGAGGCAATATTTACTATGAAATGCTTGCATAAGTTGTTTGTTAAGCCGACATAATTAAATATATGTTGTGTAGCTTAATATTGAGTAGTAGAATCGGCAAATGCTTGTGCTTTAATTGAATATGATTTAGTCTTTGATTCCTTGAAATCTATAAAAGACATATCATTGCCGATTTTATTATTTAACATTGGTCAATGAGCAACTTAATTTAAATGTCGGCTATATTACTTTTACTCCATGCAATTTGCATTTTGATGGATCGGTTTGCAAAGGTGATTGTGGTGTTGGTGTTATTATTATATCTAACACCAAAGGATATTGTTTCTGAAGCTCTTAACCGATTGGATCATAGAAGCATAATTATCCAGACCGTGTATGAGTTTTATTATTCGGTTTGGAGATCTTACATTACTTGGTAGTAAAACATGTAGAAGCGTGTGGTGATTCTTTTCTATTGGTACAACAAGTATCCAAAGCATGTCAATGTTTAGATGGATTTCTAAATGTTTGCTTTGATGAATTTGTGATTTATCATGTACCAAGAGAAGAGAATCTTAGAGCTAATGTGTTGGCACAACAAGCATCAGGCTATAATATTCATAAAAGAAATTTTTGAGAAAAGCAGCCGATGTTTTGCGAAGCCGACATGCTTGCTCTAGGACAGGTGGTCCAACCGCCTGGTGCAGCCGGTCTAACCACCATGACAAGCGGTCTAACCGCCTGTGTCTCTGACAAAACCGATTCGGCTGTGGATGCTTCTCAATCTGTTGAGGCCGATGTTAGTGTTTGGAGGAAGTCTCTAGTGGAATATTTGCAAGATACTAGTAGGTCGGTAGATCAAAAAGTCCGACGATGGGCTTTCAAGTTTGCTTTGGTTGATAGTGAGCTATATCGTCGGACCGCAGATGGTTTGCTCCTAAAATGTTTAGATCCTGATCAAGCTAGGTTGGCTATGACAGAGGTTCATGAAGGAATTTGTGATGCACATCAATCGGCTTGCATGATGAAGTGGCTCCTTAAGCGGATTTACTCTTATTGGCTTACAATAATTGCCGATTGTTTTCGTTACTAAGAAAGAGGTGATTGAGTTTATTATCGAGCATATTATATATGGATTTGGGATTCGTTTGCCAATGGACATCATTCATATCTAAGGAGGTACGTGAGTTCGTTGAATCGAATGGTATTAATTTGCTCAATTCATCTCCATATTATGCTCAAGCTAATGGTGAAGTTGAGTTTAGCAATAAGGTATGTTTCTAAGATATGGTTCTGCCAAAGTTACTCCGTATGAGTTTGTCTATGGTCAAGTAGCCGTTTGTCCGTTGAGTGACCGGCAAGCGTTTGGAGACTTTGGAGCAGGTCAAGAAAGTGGATAGCTCGAGCATGTAATAAGAAGGAAAAGGTAACATCCTTTCAAGTCGATGATTGCATGAATTTCAGTTGCCGAGAGCCTTTGAAGATATTATCCAAGTGTTTGGCAAAGTGTTGAAAGGATGTGGCTGATATGTTGATATTGCTCTTAGAACAAAATGGCCGACAATAGAGGGTCGCCCTTAGACTGAATTAATGTTTCTTTCTACGTAAGCTTTACCAAGAAACAGGGGGCATATGTTGATGACGGAAAATGGCAAGAATACCGATTTGGCTCAACAGCCGTTCTAACCGCCTGTAACAAGCAGTCCGACCGGCTGTACCTTGTAGCCGGTCTAGCAATGTGCCAGGCGGTCTGACCTCCTGTATAACCGGTCTAGACCGCCTGTATGAAAGTGCTCAAAATATGATTTTGCCTCCACCATTGCGTAGGGCACGTCGAGAAGGTCAAAATGCATATGTGGATCACCTGATTTGGACTCCAGATGAGAGAGTTATGGCTCTCTCAAGGATCCACCCCGGACCCAGCCGGTTAGACCGCCTGTACACGGGGGTCAGACCGCCCGTAGCAGTTCTAATCCGAATTAGAGTTGTATTTTGATGGGACTTCTGTGGCAGTACCAGCCGATTTAAACTAGCTCAAGTGCGCCATAAAATCCAATTAAGGACATTAAACGCACTTCAGACAGTTTAAACTAGGGAACTGTCGAGTGTCCCAAGGACTCCTCGATAAACCACATTATTTATCTTTGCCATACGACAGGATCGTTTTCGGTAAGGAAAACACAACAAACATTACCATTTTTACATAACATACCAAGGTTCTTGCTTATTACTAGCCAAGTTTTGAAGTGAACTTAAATGCATGTCAAGCCAAGCTAAGAGCTTAAATACAAACCAGTCGATGAAGTTCTATTTAAGAAACTTTGGCTAACCCCTAGAATCACCGGGACCACGATGACCTAGGCCTTCGGGACCTCCTTCGCGACCGCTTCAAGAGCAGCTTCTGAAAAACAACAAGGGAGATCCCCAGAGTACGTAGGTACTCAGCAGGACTTACCCGCCTTACCAGTAGAAATGACTCTCAAGGAGTATGCAAAGCTTTTGAGTAGTTTGGCTGACTCAACTTCTTTGCTAAAAAGCTTACTAATTATTTTATCCTTAACTTTCAAGTTTTACTTCCGGTTAAGTTATTAACTGACCATCTAGGTTATAAAAGCTTTTCCAAACAAGTGGTACTAAGTTTCATCCAGCATATTGAATCACATGTCATCTCATTCCTCTTGTCTTACTACGGAGCTAAGCAGCTGATCAAGTGCATTCATAACCAAGAATTGTGGCGATCCGGACCGATTTACACCCTACAGGGGATACCTAGTTCCCAGCTATGCACAGTTGTACTGACCGTGCGCCGCAATCTATCAGTTGGTTGAGCCAAAGACCGGAAATATCCTTACTCGCACCCGAGAATGCACCCTCACGTGGGCCCCACGTATGGCGACCACCCCGTGAGTTTACCGATTACGGCCCCGCCTTTCTTCGACCCAGCAAGCACGGGTAAGCAACCAGATAAAATCACTTGATCTTCAGGTAAACCACGTTAACTCCTTAATCCATTCATCAATGTGAGCAACACTATAGGATTAAGCTCCATCTTAATCCTCCTATCCATGCTTGCTCACCCATTTTCTTTAGATGACATAACATTTGATTCAAGCTTGACTTGGATCCATTGTTTAAGCATTAGCTTAGCTAAGCATGACTAAGTGATGTCACCTCATCTAGATTCTTTAAACGGGTGGCAGAGGTGTCCTTATATCAAGGCAGGATTCAATGCATCAAAGAAGGTTTTCAATCGATTCCTATACGTAATGCATATAAAAGCATAAAGGTTGGACACATGAATATTTCATAAATAAGTAGGAATATATGCACCAGGGCTTGCCTGGGTTAACAAAAATGTTAGTTTCTTGGCTTGATTGGTTGTCGTTGTTCGTGGGGAGTCACTTTCTCAATTGGTTGTCGTTGTTCTTCCGCGAGCTTGACGAACTCGACTTCCGGAGCTTCAGTTCTAAAGCGTAATGCAAGTCAGTGATTAGTATGCAAACATTTTGAAAACATGACTCACAACTTTACTTCTCGATAAAGTTGCAAGCCAACACTAGCTACCCCTTTTAAAAAGACTATCCACATTTTTCTTTAATTAAACTTGTCCTTAAGTATTTTTATTTGTGGTAAAAGAATTATTAATAACCTAAAAAGGATAAGTAAATCAAAATAAACCTATTTATTATTAATTTGTAAATACTAAATCATTATTCATATACATTTTTGGAAAACATTAATTATTTATTTATTTACCTTCAAAGGAAAGGCAATAAATAAATACTTAACTTTTATTATTTTTCCTAGGGTTTAAGAATTTTAATGCATAAAGGAAAATAAAACAATCCTAACAAAATTGGTTTCACTGATTTTGGACATTTCTATGAAATTCTATGAATTAAATGGTGAAAACAAAATTTAAATCTATTTCTAAAACCTAATAACTACTTTTGCAGAAAACCCCCTAGACTTTCACTCCTTCCTCCCTGTGTTCCCTTACCTCTGTTTCAAACAGAGGGGCGGCGCAGGCCCGCTCCGGCCGAGCTGACCAGCGGCGGAGCTCGCCGCCGGTGAACTCCCAAGCCACGGGAACGGCACCTACGGCTTCCCCAAGACCTGGCACACCTAAAACCCTCCTTTTCTTCCTCGATTACTGCATGGGCGGAGGCTGACGGCTGCACAGGCGGCGACGCTGAGCACAGGCTCGTCGGCCGGCCAGATGAAGGTGAGTTGCGGACAAACCTCAAAACCGAGAGCAACAAGGGACCTTGGGGAACCTCAAGCGAGCACTATTTTGGTGGGAGGTGGCCTGAGGTGGTCTTGCCACGTGCTGCTGCGACGACGGCGGGTGGCGGCCGACAGAAAAAACGAAGATGGCGCGCTGCGAGTTCCACGGTGAAAGACTATCATCTATGATTGGAGTAGGAGGTAGAAGACATCAAGGCGAAGGTCTAGGCGGAAGGAATTGAGTGGAAAAGGTCAGACGGTGGTGGAATTCACCGATGGCCATGGTCGGCTAGAAAAGACGATGAGGAGGAAAAGAAGGTGAAAAGAGATGGTGGAAAGGTATATATGGCCAAGAGAAACCGTCATGCCATCGACACCTCATGCTCGAGTTCCTCTGCGTGGTCACTGCCCGCGGTGATACGTGGATAGGCTAAAAACCGACCTTGCCGGCGGTAACCGGCCCCAACTCTTCCCCTTTTGCTGAAGTTCCTCCTGCGGTCCGAATGATATTCAACTCCAAATTACTCTCAAATCCGAATTCAAACTTGTCTCGATCCAAAAGGAAAACTTGACATTGAATCCAAGCACTACAACTTTCATATTGACACTTAGTTGATTCGGTCGATGTTTAACTCAGATCTTGAGCCTCAATTTTCGGCACCAAGTTTTCCCCATTTTCATACTTAGCAATTTGAAATCTCAAATTACTTTTGAATTAATATTCAAACTCCCTTTGATCCTAAAATAAAAGTTGTAGAGTAACACTCCAATTTCACTTTCTCTTTTTGGACCTGGGTGAGATTCTCAACCAAAAACTCAAAATTGAGCTCTGAATTTTTCAGCCAATTCATTTGTCCACCCCCTTTTGAAACCCTAGCTTCATTCAGATTTCAAACTCAAATTACTCCACAATTGCGAATAGAATTTGACCATGCTCGAAATACAAAAGTTCTTTGCCTTGACTTTAATTTCATTTCTTATTTTTGGACCTCTCTCAGTTTCACAAAGGTTTGAACTCAATTTCAGAAATTTCATCTCAGCCTTTAAAACTCAGAATATATTTCTATTTCGATTTTTGGTCCAATGTTTCTCCATGATTCTGACCCGATCTCGATCTGACCCAAACATAAAAGTTGTTTACTTAAGTGTGCTTAACATATTTCATTTTTACACCTTGATCATATGATGAATAATTTGCTCTAAAATCAGCTCTGAAGATGGCTGCCCACTATACCAAAACCTGAAATTGGAATTTCCTATTTTCGTACGGTGAATAGTAACATTTCTCTTTTTTCGCATATTTAATTAATTGAGATACTTCCAAGTCTCTTTTTGCCCCAACTTCCATGCCAATACCTATCATAGGTCGCATTTGAATATTCGAATTTCTTTCTTTCAAATTCCTGTCGGATTTTGACCAAAATTTGACTTTGGTCAAATTTCCCTTTCGTATAAAAACATGGGATGTTACAACTTCATTATTTAATTGACTCCCCACGGAGCAAGACCTCCACACCCTATTTTATGAAGGGCCGCGGCCGATTGAGGACCTCTACCCAGTCGTACAAACATATCTGCCTTTACTTTTTATCTCAAATCCTAGCTTTTCCAACCTTACTTCTTCTTCCTTCTTCGTCTCCATGGCATTTTAGGATGTTCTAGGTGGCCTTGCCGACCTTAGAACAACCCAAGGTACGTTGCCTCCGACGGGGTCCCTGCCGAGGTGGCGTTCGTAGGCTTTCGCGGCGCCTCTGCCTACAGGCGGTCTGACCCCCTGTCCAGAAGCTCCGATGAGGAGATTCCGACTACCACGCGATCTAGCGCTTATCGTGTGTTGACCACAAAAAGGCGTCAACAAATGTACTAATATTTTTATGGATTTGTGAGAACACACTGTCGAGCTTGAAATGTGTAGAAAATAAAAGATAAAGCTGCAGGAATGTGAACAGCCAACCATCTCCCACTTTCACTCTGTAGCTTCCACGTGCATGCTTGATACAAGCATGTCAAAAATATACTCCCTCCGTCGAAAAAAGAGGGTAGTTTTAGGAGTTGGGCGTGGGAATTAAGCAGAGGTCAAAAAATATATTTATATATATAAAATGGCTATGTAGAACTCATGAGGCAACCTTATTTGTGCCTCTTCAATTTCTTGTGTGGACCGTCAACTTCATTTGGTATGATTTCCTTTACTAGACTGTATACCGCGTCATACGCTTTGCATGTGCTTGACTTGGCTGAGGTAAATTATTCTGTCTGCTTGCTTTTACCCATTAAATAAAGACATTATGGGCAGCTTTCGTGAAACAACGTCCATCTTATAGCCATAAAAGAAACATATGGATAGGGGAACAACTGAGACATTACTGGTGTCAACGCTGATGATATATGTTGGCTCTTCTGATGATGACAATTATGTTCCTGATGTGCGTTGTGGCAGAGTCTGTGGATGGTTAGCTGTAGACGGGGCAGATTGATATATTCCACTTTATACTCAAGTAATAAACATTTCGGAAAACAAATATTGTATGATACCTTGGGATAAAGTTATTTTCTTGATTACTTGTTTCGAACTCATGTTTGTATAATATTTGTGGCACGCTTCAACCAACTCCCTTGAAATACAGATCTAACCTATCAGTAAGATTTTAGATATTCAGTTTTCTGTTTCCTTGTCACACAAACGTACTGCCACTGTAATATCTCCAAAATAAATAAATAAAAAAACATATTGTGTTGACTATGTGAATTAATTGTGGACGTAAATTTAAATTTTTGAATTGTTGGGTGTATGAAGGATCGGAGACCGTGGTTGCGGAGAGCTCGTCGAAACGAATTCGTTTTACTACTCACATGTCACTTTGGATAGCGAGTTCAGTACTAGGAAGCGGATTAGTCTGGATCATTAGATGTAACTTAGGTTTAGTATGCTTTCTATCTTCCGATCTAATGACATCTCCTCCAGCGCCGCCGCCCGAGCTTCTGCATCCGCGGCTTCCATCGTCTTTTCCTCACGCCGCCACCTCCTGCTCTTTGCATTAGGTTGCCAATGGTTTTAGTGACGACAGCTGTTCAGCGTTGGTGCCATGCCTACTGGTCCAGTCAACGGTAAGTGATTGGTCTGCTACACTCTTCCCTGCCGATTTCCCCTGCATTGACCTGATTCGATGCTCCTCGTAACGCAGAAGCGAGAGGAGGATACATGGAAGGGAACAAGGTGCAGAGGCAGCCAGCGCGCAGCAGGTGAGCCAGAAATAGGTTAGGATTTCTTTAATTGCTCCTAAGCTCGTGTAATTGGTGAGCTTATACCACGGTGTTGGTGCAGGCCTCTGCTCAAAACATATAGCCGCAAGGTTTCTTTTGGGTAGCAATTCAATTAACTAGCAATTGGATTTTCGGTATGTCAAATCAATTAGACTGATTATTCGATGAATTTCCAGAATTAATTAATGAGGAATCTGATCCTGCTCTAATAACGAAACTTGTAGGTTTCATTGTTACACCGAATCCGAGACTAAAAGTCTTGTCCAAAAATATTAATTTAAATCTAGAGAGGCCAATGAGATTTTTTATTGGTCCGGTGATTTTACATGTGAAATACGCATGTATGCGGCATGTAGGACTTGCGCAAAGCTTCTTTACCATCTCACATGTACAACAAATCTTTGACTAACTTGGAGCTGGTTTCCTTTTAAATTGACATGTGGGAACTTCTATAGTATCAGGTGATAATACCATCCTACCGGTACTAAAGGTTTGGTGTAGTTTTAATAATAGGTGGCACCGGGTACTAAATTATTAACACCGCCTGGTAACAAAAGTAACTCCACCTGGTACATATTAGGTAGTAGTAACATATGTCGTTGGCTCCCTCAATGATAGAGATGAAAGGGCAACCCAACGTTGGCCTATATATAAACTGCCTTATACTTGGGCATTCATGAAAGGACGAAGAAGATGAACTTGGTATTTTTTTTTTTGTTCACGTAGTTTCCCAAGTGATTTGTGAATATGAGGCATCACGGAAGTAGTGCCTGTGTGCTGCCTTCCGTACATTCTATAACAGAGGAGAGGAAGGAGGACTGGCGCCAGGGCTGGGGCTGGCGGCCGCGCGCCGGGGTTAGGTCAGGCTCGCCGCCGGCCCTTTAGCGCCGAGCATGGTCTCCGACCACGTGGGGTCTTACATGGTAGAACTAGGCACCACTGCGCTTAGCGCCGAGCCTTCTACCCTGCGCGCCGTGTCGCCTGGAAATGAGCTTCGGGCTCATTTCTCAAATTTTTTTGCCTAGGGGTCCAGTTGTAATATTCTTAATGAAAAAAAGGGCTAATTTGAAAAAATGACATTTGATTCGTGACAGAGAGACTTGAGCTTGTAGAATACGAATTTCACAGATTGCATTGTCTGCAGAGATGCAGATTGTAGTGTGGACGATAATTTTAAAGCTGTAAGCTTGCAACTGTTTCAATCTTCCATTCTTTCATGACCAAAGAGGTTTGGCATTTGAAATTATGAAGTATTAAGACTTCAAAAGGGAGTGAATTGACATTGCATGCCCAATACAAGCTTTAATTCTAGACTTAAAAGAAAAAAATAAAGCGAGTTCTTCATCTTCTCCTAACGTTGCTTTTGCTATATAGTAGGCTGCCATTGGATTGCGGGCCATGCCGTGGATCGCTCGCTTAGCTCAGAATCTGAAATTCAATCTCATGGGTTAGGGATTGAGGAAACCAGTATGTAACCTACAAAAAAACTTATGTATTAAACCCCACTACTACAAAAACGATTTTAGGAGACACACTGTTTTTGGGATCAGAGGCCGACAAGCCGCCTGACCCCCTATGTTAATGGGCGCAGTGGTTGTGCTATCTTCTGGTCAGTGTATATTGACTTTGATACATGGCAGACAGACCGCTGGTAATGCAGGGTAGAAAGAAAGTCATGCATGCCAAAAACTGCAGAGATGCAGGTGAAGCATACTACAGCCTAAATTTAATCACGTAATTGATCAGACACTCGCTGGGGGCAACCTCACCATCCAAACCAGCTTCTGGCGTCGAGGTGCATCCCATGGTGGAAATGCGACCACAGTCCTAGCGGCATGATTTATACCTGCGATGACCTCTAACGAGCCGTCGACGCACCTTGGTCCACCTGCAAGTTCGGCCAAGTTCACACTCCTGCGTCTGTCTGGTCTGGTCGATCTGCGCACGAAGAGCTGGCACACCACCAAGGACCTCAACGTGGAGACGATATGGACGAAAGAATCTTCACGTGCCAGTGCATCTCGTACAACATCTGAAAAGGGGTTGGGTTCCTTGGTGACCCGTTATACAGCCGGTTTGACGATGATAGGTTTCCACATGGTCTGTTTAAATCGTTGCCCATGAGGCCATGACCTTCCGGTACCATTGGTCGAGTTGCGCAAAAAAGATAAAGAATAGTGCTGGAGGGCCGGCGTATGTTGTAATTGGCACGTTTGTCAAAGGAATTAAGGCAAGAACTGTGCAATGGTGTACGAGTGTGGTAATCTGCGTGAGTGCCCATCGGTTGTTTTACTTTAAATTTTGGAACACTAGCTAGCCTAGAAGACTGCACCATAAAGACCTCGGTCACTACAATAATTCACATCTTTCTCAACAGTTTTATATCAGTATAAATTAGTGTATATTACTAGAGATTTTTTTACAAGTTTTGAAATTGTCAACAGTACAATCCCTAGAAAGCTCATTCCCCATAGTTCTTATAATTAGTTGACAAATATACTAATATTTTTGTTGATTTGTGAGAAGACACAGTCAAGCTTGAAGTGCGTAGAAAATAAAAGGTAAAGCTGTATGAATGTGAATTACCAACTATCTCCAAGTTTCACTCCTTCATAACTTCCACGTGCACTGTTGGGGGAAGGTGCGTTGAGTCTGCGGTTTTGGTGGTTGTATCCAGATAATAGTTAGTCCTAGAAGCCTTCGTCGAGGGGGTTTGACCGTGCTGTAATGATTTTCACGTGCACGTTTAATACAAGCATGCCAAAAATATACTAAACTAGGCTACGAATCTAAAACCTCGGTTAACAAAAGCAACTCTCTCCACCATTTCCAATAGACATGCCTGTTATCTGTAGCACTACATCTAGTGTAGTATGCTTTTTACTTGACTATACATATGAAATGACCTCCTTATATCTAGGTAACGTTATATTTGCCTCTCCATTTTCTTGTGTGAACCCTCAAATCCATTTGGTATGATTCGTCCTCCAAGATTTGAGTAACCCTAGCAATTCCTCTTGTTACCAAATCCATCCAGGCCTAAGACAAGATTAGGTCATGATGTGGAACTGTTGTGCAATGCTACCCAAGGCATAGCAGGAATAGAAGTCAACATCACCAACCAAGAGTTCATTCCTTAGTATAATGTTTATGCCCATGTGCATAGTTTGGAATATAAACAGAGTAAAAAATAAAATATAATAATAAATTCTAAGAAGATGGATTTGACTTATATTACTCCGTAATGATCAAGAAATAAGGCCCTCGATTTTTTGTTGTGCTGCCATGGCACAATTTTTATGTGCCGTATTACGTGTTGGGCTATGTCAAAAGGATGCGCTGTGATGTGGGTGTGACCACAAAATGGCCTTGTCCAATAATTTTCAGGTCTACTATCAATGTGATTTGAGAGGTTGCACATGACATGTCATGATTATATATGCTCTGCTCAAGTAGCACAAACCAGATATGAGTTTTGAATCCAAACTAACCCACTACATCATATTGTCTCATTTGTACCAGTTCTTAATTCCTATTTAATATAGGTTTTGGAATTGAGACAACGAATCCAAGACTATAAGTCTTGTATAAAGTCTCACGTCAAATCGGAAGCATCGCTTAACTTTCCGTGCGTGCGTGCGGCAGGAGAACTGTTAGGCCACTCGTTGCCTGTTGCTGACGCTGAGCTTGAACGCTAGTAACATATAAAATCCTGGCCCCCTCTCTGGCATGGGCCCCGGCCGTTACCCCTCTAGCCTATGCCCAGAGCCCGCCCTTACCCTGTATATATAAACTGCCTTGTATTGCCTGTATAAAAAGGTGTGCAAGCAACATGATGGTATCCAATAACAATACATAGAAGATGGACAAAAACACGGAGATTATTTGTTTACGAACTTTGCACGGTTTTTCTGAATACGAGGCATCAAGGAAGCAGTGGTTGTGCTATCTTCCGGTCAGAGTGGACTGACTTTGATATATGGCAGACCGACCCCTGGTGATGCTGGTTAGAAAGAAAGTCATGCATGCCAAAAACTTCCTAGAAGCAGGTGAAGCATACCACAACCTAAATTTTATCATGTAATTGATCAGACACTCAATGGGGGCAACCTTACCCTCCAAAATACTTCCGGTGTCGAGGTGCATCCCATGCCACAACCAGGCCCGATCCTGAGATTTTGGAGGCCCGGGGCGAGACTAAAGATGGGGCCCTCACAATACGGATATGAAAACATTATTTATGAAATAATACCATATCAAATATTTGATAAATATTACTTTAAAATTTACTTTTGTTATTTTTTAAGCAATCCGTAATGGAAAACAAAGCAAAACTCTAGAAATAACTGATTATCTCAAATGAATCGAATAGATTATCACATGGAAATGACAAAACTATATAATATATCTATCCTAGTAGCTAGTGTTCAATCAATTAATTATCAATCATGCAGCAGCGAATGGGCAACTATTATCACTAGTTGATCAAAGGCTCAATATCGATCATAAGAGAACCAATTGATGATGTACAGTTGTATACTAGTGCTAAGGGAGAGGGCTCAAAGCATTAATCAACGGCTGACAAAGCATACACGCAAGCGCTGAAAGGTCCCTGAGAGGAGTCGGCGACTCTGCGTGTGCGCAGCAGGAGACGGAGGAGGGCAAACAGATTGTTGGTTCGAGGAAATCAGCCGCGATCTTCTGGTAGTCGTTGCTCGTGTCTTTGGACCTGAGCGGCCGTCAACCTGCTCGACATTTATACAGTCACACATTCGGAGGGGCCCTTTGTTTTGGGGGGCCCAGTGCAGCCGCACTGCTCGACCCCCCTCAGGGCCGGGCCTGGCTACAACTGCGGCCACAGTCGTCCCAGCGGCATGGTTTATGTCTGCGATGACTTGTAACAAGCCATCCATGCACCTTGGTCCGCTGCAAGTTCGGGCAAGTTCACACTCCGTCTCTCTGGTCTGGTCTATCTGCGCGTGAAGATGAGCTGGCACACAGCCAAGGAGCTCGATTTGCAGACCATGAACGAAGGAATCTTCCGGTGCTGGTACATCTCGTTCGACATCTGAAAAGGGGTTGGGTTCCTTCATGTCCCCTTCTACACCTGGTTTGACAATGATATATGCCCATGGTCTGATTAAATTGTCAGCCACTCAGCCATGACCTTCCGGTACCAGATCAAGAACAATGTAGTGCCAGTGCATATTGTGGATGGCATGGTTGTTAAAGGAAGTAAGGCAAGTACTGTGGAATGGTGAATATTCGAGTGCGGTAACCTGTGTGAGTGCCCCATCGGTTCTTTTTATGTACTTTTAATTTTGGAACACTAGCTTGTCTAGAATACTGCACCATAAAGACCTCGGTCACTAAAAGACTTCACATCTTCCTTTCGAGATAGTTTTCTATCATTATAAATTAGTGTATATTACTAGACATTTTCCTACAAGTTTTGTAATTGTCAACAAAATCCCTAGAAAGCACACTCCCTATAGTTCTTATAACTACTTGATAAATATGCTAATATTTTTCTCGATTTGTGAGAAGACATTGTCGACCTTGAAGTGCGTGGAAAATAAAAGGTAGAGCTGCAGGAATGTGAACTGCCAACCATCTCCCAGTTTGACTCCTTCGTGGCTTCCACGTGCATGTTTAATACAAGCATCTCAAAAATATACTAAACTAGGCTACGAATCTAAAATCTCGGGTGAAAAAAACAACCCTCTCCATCATTGCCAATAGACGTGCCTGTTATCTGTATTACCACATCTAGTGTAGTATGCTTTTTACTTGCCTAAATATATAAAATGGCCATATAGAACTCATGAGGCAACCTTATATGTGCCTCTTCAATTGCTTTTGTGGATCCTCAACTTCATTTGGTATGAGTTCCTTTAATAGACCGTGTATACAGTGTCATACACTTTGCATGTGCTTTGATTTCGCTGAGGTAAATTATTCTGTATGCTTGCGTCTGCCTATTCAATAATGGCATTATGGAAACCGATAATGAAACGACTATTCTGGGGCCTTTGGATGTTGTTTGCTTTGGGGTAAGATTGGATCGTAATAACTTTCCAAATGTCTGATTGATTCTGCTTGATCCCAAAGCCATCCAAGCCTGTCTTCAACCCTTTGCCCTTGCACATTCATGGGGGTTGGTCATGACCTTGGTGTTCGTCCAAAGGTGCTAATTTATAACTAAAAAATCTACGTAAATTAAAATTCTCCAAAAATATATACATATGTGAAAATAGGGTTATTTATGTGCCAAGTGGCGGGTTAGTATACAAAGTAGTCCAAAACTCAAGCTAAATAGTACTAAGAGTGAGTTGCTAAGGAGCGCCAACACCGTGTTATTACATCATGCCAGGAGATAGACATGAGTTGCACCATTTATATAATTCGTTTTTCTGATGGCAAGGAATTGTCTATTTACCTTGTTTTGCGAACCACAGGTTCCTTTGAACTGGTGAAACATGCAAAAAAGATAGATCGTGGATGTATAACTAGAAAGCAGTTGCTGGCCTGTGAAATTCATGTTTTTCCAACATCAGATGGCCAGTCCAAAACGGCAAAACATATGTGCCACAGGTCAATAATGATTCCTGCACCTCGACTACTCATCCGTGCTCCCAGGAACGGAACATGCAGCTAAGAGACGTCCTGGTCAATGGCACTTGGTGCTCCGGCTTTGCCTCACGAGAATGACCCTCAGCTGTGTTTGCTCAGCGCTTAGATACACAAATTGTCATAGTTACAAGAGCTGGTCCCCATGTTATCTTCATCATTAGGATTGACCATTGAGCAGTCTGGTCCCCCTATTATCTTGGTGGTACCAACAATAGCAGAGAAAACATTTCCTTGACACATCTAATTTCGAACATTTTTTTTATACCCAGCTACCATGCTATCTGTTGGATATGTATGCTCTAAAGCCAATTGGATTGGATCCTGATCCATGAGGGATTAGGGTTCCTATTAGGCCTATGATATAGAAGCCCATTAGTACCCCTATATATACGTGGGAGGGGCTAGGGGTGCCACAACCTTTTGGCCGCCGCCGCCACCCTCCACGCTCGCGCCTCCCGTTGCTCTCGCGGACCTAGCAGTCCGGACCGTGACGCATCCTCCCCGTACGTGTGGATACCTTGGAGGTGCTACGCTTGGAGCACAAGGACGAGCCGGACCAGACAGACGTTGGAACTGCACTTTCGGCCACATCGACACGCTCTCCTACACCGAGACGGTTTCGCTGCATCCGCGTGTCTAGTGGTAACGATCTGTGATCTCCTACTCGCAAGGTTCCTGAGTTTACGCGGTAGATTAAAATTGTTTTAGCTAGCCCGTTTCCTACAGTGGTATCAGAGCCATCTTGCTTAGTTTTTGATCTAGGTCATGAGCATATGAAGATATGCTTGGTTGTAGATGAATTTTGATCGGGTTCGTGATCTTGTTATGATGGTCGTGTAACGAATTGCTTCTACCAGTCGGATATCCACCATCGGAGTTAAGTAATCCATGTAAACCCAATCATGGCTTGATGTAGATCAATGTTATTGGTCGAATCAAATCTAGGTCAGGTCTCAGGCGCATGTGATGCGTGGCGATAGTAGATTGGATCTACTACCGAGCCGAGAGAGATGCGAAAACATGCTGTTCGGTAAAACAGACGTAACTTTTGCATACGAACTCGGATTGGGAAGATTTTTATATGAAAATTCATCTAATGAAAATTTTAGATGTGGCGGTGACTGATTCACAGTTTCGGCAACATTAGATTTATCAAATTCGGCCTGGAAGGTGGAGTTTTCTGCAATTTAAGTTTGGACGTCGGATCGCCTAACTTGTTTTTGCAGGAATCATGTGATCGGTATGGCCCGTATGTGTATGTGATGCATGTATGTAACAAATTCATGTCCTGCGTGTCATGATTAGGCAATACGGCTGGAGCCATATGTATTGTCAATTTAATGTAATGGCCTGCGTGCTAACATGTGATGATTCAAACGCGTATGTGTAATTTTATTTACTAGTATGCGTTAGATAGTTCTTGGAGGACTCATCACCAAAGGATGGCGCACATGGTTCATGGCGATGGAGATCAACATGATAAACATTCCAATAGCGATGGAGATCACCATGTGGTTATGGGCCATACCGTGTCAATGCTATGTGATTGTCGTTCTTATTGTTCTACTTTTACATGCGATATTTTTTATAGTTCATGTATGCGATCATATAAGTAGAACGATCCCTCAGAAATATTTAAGCTTGTGTGCCCTCCTAAATCTTGCACCGTCATGTCTTGTACAATTAGTGGTGGGTCTATGAAATTAGGGTGCCACTTAGTTTTCCTAGAATAGATGGGTTCGTATCGGATACTTACTCGCATGAGGTTTGGTTACCTTAGACAAAGTCATCTTAATGGTTAAGGACTTTGGGGCACGAAGGTTGGGCGCCGAGACATAGAGATGTCACCCAACAACAGGAGTCATATGTGATATGATTAGCAAGAGTTGCTTACCGATCTACCATGTCTTCTAGCGGTGATGTTAAAGCTCACTAGTCGACTTGTTAGTTGTGGATCCTGAATCACTAAGTATCAATAGAGGGATATTGATTTTAGTGGGAGTAGATTCAGTTAAGAGTTAATTTGATTTACGTCATCATGGATACGTTGTCTTAGTATTTTGCATATATTTTGTTGTAGATCAATGGCACCGAACAACACACCGTTTACTTTGCGTTCGGTCCTTGAGAAGGACAAACTGAATGGGACTAACTATGCGGATTGGATCCGCAACCTGAGAATTGTTCTCAGGGCTGAGAAAAAGAAAGAAGTTCTAGACACCCATTACCCGATGAGCTTGATGCTGATGCACCTAGCAACAATAAGCTCGCTTACAAGGCAACACGTGATCTTGATCTTGAAGTGGGCAGCCTTATGCTTGCGTGCATGAAACCCGAGCTGCAAATGCAATTTGACAACTATGCTGTCTATGATATGATCATAGCTCTCGAGAAAATGTTCCAGACTCAGGCTAGGACTGAAAGGTTCAATGTCTCTAAGGCCTTTGTTGAGAGCAAGCTTGCAGAAGGTGCAGCCGTTGGACCACACGTGATCGAAATGGTTGGTCACTCTCAGAGGCTGGAGAAGCTAGGCTTCCCACTTGGCCAAGAGTTGGCCACTGATTTCATTCTTGCATCCCTTCCACCCAGCTATGGGAACTTTATCTCGAACTACCATATGCATGGGGCGGAGAGGGGCTTGAATGAGTTGTGTGGTATGCTTAAGACGGCAGAGGCTGACATTAAGAAAGGAGCTAGCGGCCATGTGTTGGCGGTCCAAAACAAGCCCAACTTTAAGAAGAAGGGCAATTGGAAGAAGAAGAGATAGGCTAAAGATGGGATCTCCAAGCCAATTCCTGCTCCCAAGCCTGGACCAGAACTAGACAAGCCGTGCTTCCACTGTCATGAACTTGGTCACTAGAAAAGAAACTGCAAGGCGTACCTGTCTTCTTTGAAGAAGAAAGGAAGTAAGGGTACTTTCGGATCAGGTACATTGCATGTTTATATTATAGACATTTTCCTCGCTGATTCTTATATCAATTCTTGGGTATTTGATACCGGATCGGTTGCTCATATTTGCAATTCGATAAGGGAATTATAAGAAGTAGAAGCGTGGTACGAGGAGAGGTTGATTTCCGCGTGGGCAATAATGCAAGAGTTGCTGCATTGAGCGTCGGAAAGATGCAACTTCACCTCCCGTCAGGATTTATTTTGGAGTTAAATAATTGTTATTTTGTTCCTAGTTTAAGTCGAAACTTTGTGTCTCCTTCATGTTTGATGAAGGATGGTTATACATTTGCGAGTGAAGACAATGGTTGTGTGATCTCTAAGAATGGCATGTTTGTGGCTTTTGCATCCATTTTGAATGGGTTATTTATTATAAATCTTAATGATGCGCCTATCTGTAATATAAGTGCTAAAAGGCCTCGGCCTAATGATTTAAGTCCTACCTATATGTGACATTGTCGTTTGGGTCATATAAGCGAGAAACGCATGAAGAAGCTCCATTCTAATGGGCTCCTAACTTTGTTTGATTTTGAATCATATGAGACATGTGAAGCTTGTTTGCTAGGCAAGATGACCAAGGTGCGTTTCACAGGTTTTCCTGAGAGGACATTAGACTTGTTGGAACTCATACATACTGATGTGAGCGGACCAATGAGCAATGCAGCTAGAGGTGGTTTCTAATACTTCATAACTTTCACTGATGATTTTAGAAGATATTGCTATGTCTACTTAACGAAGCATAAGTCAGAAACTTGAAAAGTTCAAAGAGTTCCAGAACGAAGTGGATAGCGTGGCAAAAAAATTAAGTCCTTACGATCTGCTCGTGGAGGTGAATATTTGAGCCACGAGTTTAGCAGTCATCTAAAGAGTTGTGGAATTGTTCCACAGCTTACGCCGCCTGGAACGCCACAAAGAAATGGTGTATCCGAGCGACATAATCGAACCTTGTTGGACATGGTTAGATCTATGATGAGCCAGTCGGACCTACCGTTATCGTTTTGGAGATACGCCATAGAAACAGCAGCTTTCACACTTAATAGGGTACCATCTAAGTCTGTAGTTAAGACACCATATGAGATATGGACTGGCAAGACTCCCAGTTTGTCTTTTCTGAAAATTTGGGGTTGCGAAGCTTATGTCAAGAGACTTATGTCTGATAAGTTAACACCCAAATCGGACGAGTGTGTTTTCGTGGGGTACCCGAAGGAAACTTTGGGGTATTATTTCTACAACCGAGAAGAGGGCAAAGTATTTGTCGCTCGGAATGGTGTTTTCTTAGAGAAAGAGTTTCTCAAAAGTGAGAAAAGTAGAGAGAAGGTGTATCTTGAAGAAGTTCGAGATGAGCCAATGGGACAAGAATTGACAAGTGATGCTAATGTACCCATGGTAGGAGAGACACCATCACAACCACGAAGGTCGGATAGGGCACGTCGCGCAACCAAAAGGATGAATCTCCTAATTACGGCAGAGCGCGACATATTGTTGTTGGACAATGATGAACCTATGACCTACACGGAAGCAATGATGGACCTAGATTCTGAGAAGTGGCAGAGTGCCATGAGATCCGAGATAGATTCCATGGGAGACAACCAAGTTTGGACCTTGGTTAATCCGCCTCAGGTTGTTAGACCCATAGAGTGCAAGTGGATCTATAAAAAGAAGAAAGATATGGACATAAATGTTCACGTCTATAAAGCTCGACTTGTTGCAAACGATTTTCGACAAGTTCAAGGAGTTGACTACGATGAGACATTCTCACCGGTAGCGATGCTTAAATCTATTCAGATTATTCTAGCAATAGCTGCGTATTTTGATTATGAGATATGGCAGAAGGATGTCAAAACAACTTTTCTAAATGGCTATTTAGAAGAGGATGTGTATATGATACAACCTGAGGGTTTTGTCGATCCAACTAATGCTGGAAAGATATGCAAACTTCAAAAATCCATTTACGGGTTGAAGCAAGCATCTCGGAGTTGGAATATTCGTTTTGATGAAGTGGTCAAAGGGTTTGGTTTTCGTCAAAATGAAAAGGATCCTTGTGTTTACAAGAAGGAAAGTGGGAGCGTTGTTGCTTTTCTGATCTTATATGTGGATGACATATTATTGATTGGAAATGACATTCCAATGCTGGAGTCCATAAAGACTTCACTAAAAAATAGTTTTTCTATGAAGGATTTATGGGAAGCAGCATATATTCTGGGCATAAGGATCTATAGAGATAGATCAAAGAGGCTTATAGGATTAAGCCAGGATACTTATATTGACACTATGCTAAAACGGTTTAGCATGGAACAGTCCAAGAAAGGATTCTTGCCTACGTCACACGGCGTACACCTCAGCAAGACTCAGTGTCCTTCGACGACTGATGAGCGAGAGCGCTTGAGTAAGGTCCCATATGCTTCGGCAATTGGATCTATCTTGTACGCCATGATAGGTACTCGTCCAGATGTCTCATTTGCTCTTAGTGCTGCGAGCAGGTATCAGTCTGATCCAGGTGAGAGTCACTGGACACATGTGAAGGGCATTCTTAAGTACTTTAGAAGGACTAAAGATATGTTCCTAGTCTATGGAGGTGAGGAACAGCTCGTTATAAAAGGTTACACTGATGCTAGCTTCCAAACTGATCCAGACGACTCAAAGTCTCAGTCAGGTTATGTGTTCACATTATACGGTGGTGCTGTTAGCTGGAAGAGTTCTAAGCAGGAGACTGTGGCCGATTCTACAACAGAAGCCGAGTACATTACGGATTCTGAAGCTGCGAAGGAAGGTGTTTGGATGAGGGAGTTCCTCATTGAGCTTGGTGTGTTCCCTGGTGCTTCTAGCCCACTGGAGTTATTTTGTGACAATAGTGGGGCAATTGCACAGGCAAATGAGCAAGGAATCACCAGAAGAACAGACATATACTGCGGAAGTTGCACCTTATTCGAGAGTTCGTTAAAAGGGGTGAAATTAAGATATGCAAAATACATACGGATTTGAACGTTGCTGGTCCTTTGACAAAGGCTCTCCCACGGCCTAAGCATGAGGTGCACACAAGAGCTATCGGTATTAGATATCTTCTAGAGTAGCTCTTATGCAAGTGGGAGACTGTTAGAAATATACCTAGAGATTGTCATAAGATGATGATATTTCTTTGTATCCATGATACGTTGATTGTTTAATGAATATCCATGAAAGGCAACTTGTATTGATTGGCAATTATGTGAATTGTTTGTGGAACTCTTACTTGTATGGTTATTCTAAAATTGTCCCTAGTCATGGTTGATGACTAGCAAATTTATTAGTTGATGACTATGTTTCACAAGTCATGGACATGGAGATGTTAAACTAATAGTGTGGGCACATGTATGACATGTGGCTGGATTGACCCAACATGAGACTTTGTAGCATTGTTCTCTCTTTGCACAATTTGTATGCTTTGTAGACCTGAGATTGTTACTTGTTCTTAAGATGTGAATCGACTTACTCAGGGGCTATCAAACGCTACGCCGTAACTGGGTAGTTATAAAGGTAGCTTTCGGGTTTGTTGTGAAGCTTGCTGTGAGACTTGGACAGTCAAGATGGGATTTGCCCCTCTCTATAAGAGAGAGATATCTCTGGCCCCTCGAGTGATCGGATCAAGAAATGCATGGCCGTGTGACGGTTAAAAGTTAACCAGTAAAAAGATCCGATTCACAGTATCGAGAAAGAGTGGTCAGCTTGGAGCTAGACCAAATATCGTGAGGCAATAGGAAGAGCTTGTACATATGTTGTGATGGTTCGTCCGATATGATCTTTACATGCTTATAGAAGTTAGTACGTCTTGCTAGAGGCCGCTGCTAACTATTAAACCGAGTACTCGGGTTATGTCTATTCACATGTGAACCCATAGGGTCACACACTTAAGGGGTTGGAATGTTGAAAGGCTTGCCTATATGATTGTCTTTGGTGCAAGTGGGAGACTGTTGGATATGTATGCTCTAAAGCCAATTGGATTGGATCCACTAAAGGTATTGATCCATGAGGGATTAGGGTTCCTATTGGGCCTATGAGATAGAAGCCCATTAGTACCCCTATATATACGTGGGAGGGGCTAGGGGTGCCACAACCTTTTGGCCGCCGCCGCCGCCACCCTCCACGCTCGCGCCTCCCGTTGCTCTCGCGGACCTAGCAGTCCGGACCGTGACGCATCCTCCCCGTATGTGTGGATACCTTGGAGGTGCTACGCTTGGAGCACAAGGACGAGCCGGACCAGATGGACGTTGCAACTGCACTGCCGGCCACATCGACGCGCTCTCCTACACCGAGACGGTTCCGCTGCATCCGCGCGTCTAGTGGTAACGATCTGTGATCTCCTACTCGCAAGGTTCCTGGGTTTACGCGGTAGATTAAAATTGTTTTAGCTAGCCTGTTTCCCTACACTATCAAAGAGTAATGAATTTGGTTTATGATTTATCTTTGGGTACCATCTCGGGATGAGGAAAGAAAGGAAAGAAAGGAATCATTGGTATAGCATATCCATGTTAGTAAATCTTGCTGGTATGCTCGTCATTGAAGTCATCTAGGATAGTCGATAAAACTCAGACTACGTAGCAATCCATCAGCAGACATGAATTCCATTATTATTAGAACTCGTGTTGCTGCAAGACATGAAACATGAATGACATGCGGACCTGAGTGGTTGCCAAACGTATTCAGTTGCTGTATATAAGCTGTTCCGCCAAGAATATAATTGTCTTGCTTCACAAATTAGAAGATATATATTGCCGCTACTTTTTTTCTGTTCAAACTTGCATAATCCTAAGGATGGCCCTCAATTTATAATTTCCAGCGCAGCATTTTGCAAGATGAAAATAGGGAAAGATGGCCAAATGCTAACTGTTCTATGTCCAATAGCCACATGGGATTGGGTGGACTTGGGAAGATAGACTGATGAAACTGGAGTTTTCTTGCTCCGCATTGCAAATGACACTCTAGGCATGCATGGACTTCCCAAATCGGTGCTAGGAATTCAGAACACCTCAGCCACGTCAGTCAAAACCAGTAAGCTTGATTCATACATTGCAGTGTTCAGTGGTTAAAACTATGGCACCTATAATCTTTCAACAGAATTCATCCATAGTTGTGTTTGAAAATTAAAATTTTCAATGTGCACTAGCTAGGAGGCAGATCAGTATGTCAAAAAGGACAGGAATATATACCTCCTATCTGCTCCAGAGTGGTGATTGAATCAGTATTGATGTTTCTGCTCTCTTTCTTGTGCTTTCACCATCCTTTTTTTTTTCAAAAACCATATCAGTGAAAAGCTTTCTCATTGAAAATGACAATTAAATTAAGCGAACAGCTTCAGGAAGAAATTTGACAAGCTACAAATGGCCGTACTTTGCTACCTCTTGGTACTAGAGATAGTTTATTGCTGTCGCTAGAGCACAGTGCAGTCATCATGTGCACAAGCTAAAAAATATTTGGTGATAAATTGTGATAAATAATTCTACACCTCTCTCCACTTACATCGTGACACTTTTGATGGCAACCTTACTATTTCTACAAAATCAACACTTGTAGCACGGGGCACAATATACACCATGCCGTCTTTGAAGATCCATCCTACCCATCTGCGTTCTCTAAGAAACATCCTTTGAGTCATGCTACTGGAAACTGAAATTACCCCTGTTTTTAGAAACTATGTGTCCGCAACCCTTCTATATCGCATGGGCCCAGCAGGAGTGGCCGGCCTAGGAAGCCCAATATGCAAGTGTTTGGCGACGATTCGACCCAATAGGCTAGAGTGCCTGCGTGCACTTGTTGCAAGGCCCATGTAACGAGGAAGAGACGTGTTATAAGCTGGATCTGTGAGACGGTGAGGATATGCTTGAACATTATTGTAAGAACTCAACTACCTACTATGAATCCAATCCTTCCTCTGCCTCACTGATGCCTTCTGTTCCCCAATCCCCTCAATTTTTCAACTACCTTCCCATCCTACCCTGTTGCTGCTGACAATTGGTATCAGAGCCGTCAATCCCCGGACAAATAATACAAGTGCGCCGATTTTACCTATCGATCGTCGCACCATCTGGATCCAATTCTTCCCCACCCCCACTTCACCTGCCTCCAAAGCCGCCGCACCGCCATGAATCCGGACACCAAAATCATCCTAGATAAGATGACCAAGCGGTTCGACGCCATGGGGGCCAAGTGGGAGTCACGCCTCACGGATCGAGAAGAAGCTTGGAGCCGCAAGGTTTCCAATCTCGAGTCCAAGCATGGTGATCGGCTGATGGCTCTGGAGCAATCCACCGGGGTTCTGCCCCCGATTGAAGGAACCGTCGACAACATCCGCCTGGAGGTGAACAAGCTGACCAAGCATTGGGAGTGCGCAGTCCTCGAGCGGACGACACTACCTCCATTGTGCCCTCTCCGTCAGGCGCCGGAGTGCCTACCTGCTCCTACCTTTGCCGGAAAGCCCAGCGGGTACCGTGTCGATCAGGAACACCGGGAGGGTGACCATGGGGTCGTAACGGCTGTGCTGCATCCCCCGGACAAGGGTACGTTGATTGATTCCTGCTCTCCATCCTGAACCCCCTTATGATCTTCATGCTAGGCGTGGGGAGTCTGATAATCATCGTCGTGCATATTCGGAGCGAATTCCTAAGATTCATTTCCCTGAGTTCGATGGATCCAACTCCAAACTATGGTTTGTCGCTGTGAAGACTATTTTGATTTGTGTGACGTAGAGTCTTCCATGTGGATCAAAGATGCTTCTATGCACTTTGCTGTGCCAGCTGCACCGTGGCTTCAGTCTGTTGAAAGGAAACTTAGATCCTGCTCTTGGTCTGAATTTTGTTCCCTTCTAATGGATAGATTTGGTAGAGATCCACATGAGTTGCTAGTGAGGCAAATGTTGCATATCAAACAAACTAGCACTGTGGCAGACCAGCGTTTGTCCACATCGATTGATCAGTTAGCTGCTTATGAGGGTCATGCAGATCAATTGCATTATACCATGCGTTTTATTGATGGATTAAATATAGAGAACAGATCTTCTGTTTTGTTGCAACGCCCGAATTCTTTGGATACTGCCTTTGTTCTTGCCCAATTGCTGGAGGAAGTCGCTGAATCAAACAAGAAAAAGGACTTCCGCAAGTGGGATTCATTTGCTGTCAAGTCCACGGCTCGTCAGCCACTACCTCTACCGCCGCCTCCTAAAGTACCTCCCAACCAGGGCGCCAAGTCCTCTGATGACCGTCGCGGCCAGGACACTGTCAAGCCCCGTTCTGCGGATGACAAATGGGCGACTCTCCGCTTCTACCGACGTGCCAAAGGTCTGTGTGAGAAATGCGCCGCCAAATGGTCTAGAGGTCATACATGTGCCGATTCTATTCATCTGAATGTGGTTCAGGAGTTGTTGGAATTATTTACTACTGATGATAATGATGACTCTCGATCTGTATCATCGACACAGAAGGATGAGCAGCTATTTCTTACACTTTCTCTGGCGACTGCTTGGGTAAACCAGCACCCAAGACCATGTGTCTCTCAGGCACGATTCAAGGCAGATCAATCTCGGTACTCATTGACTCAGGGAGCTCTCATACATTTTAAATGAAGATTTGGCTTCACAGTTGCAATGCAAGGAGTTACTGCCTTGCAGTCTTCTCTGTCTGTTAAAGTGGCTGATGGAAACAAACTGTCCTGCACATCTTGTCTGCCTCAATCCTTGTGGTCTATCAATGGGTATGAATTTGTCTCTAATCTGAAGATATTACCACTACCTTTGTATGATATGAAAGTTGGCATGGACTGGCTGGAGGCCCACAGTCCTATGAAGGTTCACTGGAAGCACAAGTGGTTAGCTATTCCTTACAACGGCACCACTGTGTATCTATCTGATACTCAGCCTGAAGCTCCAATTGGTACAGTCATTCATCTCTGTTCGGTGGAAATCTCAGTGGATGAGAAGGATTCTGTCTCCATGCCTACGGAAATTTGGAACTTGATTGAAGAATTTGCTACATTATTTGAGGTACCCAAAGACCTGCCCCCACCTCGCTCATGTGACCACTCTATTCCTCTTGTTGCTGGTGCTGCTCCAGTCAAGGTGCGTCCATACAGATTTGCTCCCAACCTCAAAGATGAGATAGAGGCCCAGGTCAAAGAAATGCTAGACAAAGGCCTCATTCAGCGAAGCACAAGCCCGTTTTCTTCACCAGTATTGTTGGGGAAAAAGAAGGACAGCACTTGGGGATTTTGTGTGGATTACTGTCTTTTGAATGCTATAACTATCAAAAGCAAGTACCCTGTCACAGTAATTGATGAATTCTTGGATGAACTTAACAAAGCAAGCTGGTTTTCTTGTTTGGATCCAAGAGCTGGATTTCACCAGATCAGGCTTAAGACGGGAGAGGAATTTAAGACAAGATTTCGAACTCATTGTGGCCACTTCGAGTTCAGAGTACTAGCCTTTGGTCTGACAGCGGCACCAGGCACATTTCAAGAGGCCATGAACTCGACACTAGCACCTTACTTGAGGAAATTTGTGTTACTCTTCTTTGATGATATCTTAATATACAGCCCCTCATATGAAGAACATCTGATCCATTTGAAGTTAGTATTTGAGTTGCTGCTCAGAGATCAGTGGAAGATCAAACTTTCTAACTGCTCTTTTGCTCAGAGGGAAATTAGATATCTAGGTCACACTATCAGTGAGCCCGGGGTTGGGACTGACGCATCCAAAATTTCTGCAATAACTCAATAGCCTCGGCCAGCAAATGTCAAGGAATTGCGCAGATTTTTGGGCCTGGCAGGATATTATCGTAAATTTGTGAGGCATTTTGGCACAATTAGTAGACCACTCACAGAACTATTGAAGAAACATGCCTTGTTTGTATGGACAATGGAGCATGACAAATCTTTTGAAGCACTGAAGTCTGCCTTATGTTCTGCCCCTGTATTGGCTTTGCCCAATTTTGATGCACCGTTTGCAATTGAAATAGATGCCAGTGGTATGGGAGTTGGGGCAGTACTCTTGCAAAATGGCCACCCTGTTCCATTCATCAGTAGAGCACTGGGATCTAGGTCACAAGGTTTGTCCACATATGAAAAAGAGTATTTGGCCATCCTATTGGCTGTTCAGCAATGGAGGTCATACCTACAACACAATGAGTTCATCATATACACAGATTAGAAAAGCTTGGTGCAATTGACTAAACAGGGACTCCACACCCATTGGCAACAAAAAGTTTTCACCAAATTGCTAGGTCTCGAATACAAAATTGTATACAAGAAAGGGGCCGACAATAGAGTAGCTGAAGCGCTCTCTAGGAAATCCTCACATGATGCCTCCTATGCCGCCATATCTTCTGGTTAACTCCAATGTCTCACTGAAGTTCAGGATGGGTATTCCTCTGACCCAGAAGCCTTGTAGCTGGTGAGAAAGCTGACTATAGACATCAATGCCATGCCTCATTATCAATTGCAAAATGGTATTCTGAGATACAAAGGCAGAATCTGGATAGGGGCAAATCCAGAACTGCAATCCAAAATACCATCAGCTTGCCACTCTAGTGTTGTGGGTGGTCATTCAGGCATCCCAGTCACATGCCTCCGAGTTAAGAAGCTATTTGCTTGGAAGGGAATGAAAGCATTTGTGTCTAGCTATGTCAAGCAGTGCACTATTTGCCAGCATTCTAAATCAGACCGTTCCAAATTACCTAGTCTCTTGCACCCTCTCCCTGTGCCATAAGAAGCTTGGCAAATAATTTCAATGGACTTTGTCGAAGGCCTCCCAACATCGGGTAATGCAAAATGCATTCTGGTAGTGGTTGACTTTTTCACCAAGAATGGCCACTTCATTCCTCTTCGGCACCCCTTCACAGCTTCCCGTGTTGCTATGGTGTTCCTCAACCAGATATATCGTTTACATGGGATGCTGTAGGCAATAGTGTCTGACCGTGACCGCATGTTCACAAGCCTGTTCGGGAAAGAATTGTTTTCTTTAGCGGGCGTTGAGCTCATATGGGCAGACAGAATGCCTCAACCAAACGATGGAAACATTCCTAAGGTGCTATGTATGCCTGCCCCACCAAATGGAGCAAATGGATTCCGCTTGCTGAATATTAGTACAACAATAGCCATCGTTCTACTATTGGTTATCCACCCTTTGAGGCATTATATGGATATCAGTCTAGGCACTTTGGTATTGGGCCTGACAATGTGGTGTCTTCCTCTGAGTTGTCCTCTTGGCTTCAGGAGAAAAGAGTTATGCGTGATCTGATCAAGCAGCACCTGGGCCGCTCAAGACTTCGTATGAAACGACAAGCTGACAAAAACCTCTCTGAACTTTGCAGTGGAGGATAAGGTCTACTTGAAGTTGTCCTTAAAGTATTTTGGACCATTTGAGATCCTAGCCAAAGTGGGCTCTGTAGCATACAAGTTGAAGCTACCACCACATTCTTCTCTGCACCCAGTGTTTTATGTCTCTCAGTTGAAACAAGCCATTCTGCCTTCAGACAAGGTAATTCCTATTGTGCGTGAGGAGATTGATCATCCTCGTTTTCCTGTTCGCTTCCCGCAGCATAGAGTCGTGCTTAAAGGCTCCCAGTCAGTTCGTCAAATACTGGTGCAATGGTCGGGTTGGCCGGAGGAGTTAGCCACCTGGGAAGACGCCATCGATCTGAAGCAGCTTTTTCCATCAGCGCGGGCTTGGCGTTAAGCGGCGTCTCAACAGGGAGGGGATGTCAGCAACCCTTCTATACCACATTGGCCCAGCAGGAGTGGCTGGCCTAGGAAGCCCAATATGCAAGTGTTTGGCGACGATTGGACCCAATAGGCTAGAGTGCATGAGTGCACTTGGGGCAAGGCCCTTGTAACGAGGAAGAGATGTGTTATAAGCTGCATCTATGAGAGGGTGAGGATATGCATGAACATTATTATAAGAACTCAACTACCTATTATAAATCCAATCCTTCCTCTGCCTCGTTGATGCCCTTCTGTTCTTCCCCAATCCCCCTCAATTCTCCGACTACCTTCCCATCCAACCCTGCTGCTGCTGACACTATCAGGAATTTTGAATTTCCCTAAGAGTTGTTGGGCTACTCACGGTAATATTGCTTGGCATAAAGGAAAATTTTGGTTTCAATTAGTGTTGGGCTTCCTTCGCTTTCTAACTTCTGACACAGTATATGGAATACGATGGAGCCGGAAACAGCAGGCCAGCTGGAAAATTATTTTAGTTCCTACAGAATTAATAGATGAACGAAAAAGAGATACATCTGCCCCTGCTGCCCAATTCTGACCTGAAGTACTAAATACAACTTACAAGCAAGCCATGGCCGTAATAAATCGTGACAAGCAAAGGTAAATTAAAGGCCTTGGTTGTGTCATACACACTCTCAAATGGGAGCCAATGCAATGGTAGTAAATTGGGTCTATTAAGTGCCACGGTGAAATAAATGTGAAGATACTGTCCTTAAGCAATTGAAAATTTCACAAGCAATTGAACAAGAGAAAATAGACCAACGTTGTACCGTGCGACATTAGTTTATAGCAAAAGCAATAGTCGGCTGCCTTGTCTACATATATAGGCATGTAGCACTCCCATCTAGCTCCAGCGATTGTTAGTTACTACTCTACTGCGCTTGTATATAGCAGTAGAAACCAACAAATACCTTCAGAGAGTTTAACTCCTTCCCAATGCCTCGCATCTGGAAACACGCAGCCATCCTAAAAACGTAACGGATTTAGTTCTTCTGGCCAAGCGATGCATCATATTTCTGAAGTACAACTGCGTGAGTGAGAGGAATACCAGTTGCTTAAATGTGACACTTGGTGAGTCTGCATAGCCGCGGTTCTTACTGGCTAAACTTGGTGAATCTGCAGAATTACACATTGCAATGCAAACATATATGAATTATGACAGGTTTCTGGTCCAAGCGATCATGTTGTTCAAGCTCCAACACGTATGTCAAGTATTCACTCCTCCGATATGGAGCGCAGCTTATACATGTACATGTTTCCGGGCAACCCAAATCCACAGTTGGGGTGACCTAATTACACCAGTAAATTTTAGGGTTAAATTTTAATTTGTGCTGATGTATAAATTGAGCAACAATTGGTGAATAAGTTATATATATTAGAAAGGATAATGAATAGAAAGCACAAATTTTGACATTGAGATCAACTACTTTGCGTTCATTTTTTTGGATCAGTTTGGGGTTAAGCTCATGCAAAGCTCATGCGACTTTGACATGAAATTGTGGATGAAATAAAAAAATGAAGAGCCACATAAAAGGTTGCCTCATGATTTCATAAGGATGTTTTTTATATAGGCAACTAAAAAAGATTAACACACTAGATTTCGTGCTACAGATAATAGGCACTTCTATTAGCAATGTTGGAGAGAGAGATTCCAAGCCTATTTTAGTATGTTTGACATGCAAGTGTAAAGTGAATATGTCGAAGCCAAGAGGGGAGTTAAAGTGGAAAACTAGGACGTATATAGTTGGCAGTTCACATTCCTTCCGTTTTGCCTTTTATTTTCGACCAAAATTTTTTATGGTGCACTATAAAGGACTAGCTAGTGGTCCAAAAAAAGAGCTCAAAAAGAGATAGAGGAGTGACCCTAAGTTGCCGTGTATATAAATTCCCTTATATTCGTTCCACAATCATTATTCCTCAAGAGCCTGTATATAAAGATGTGCAAGCAACATGGGGAAAACTAAATTGCATGCTAACAAATGAAGAAAATTGACAAAAAAAAAACTCAGTGTTTTAGTACGATGTTTGCCAGGGTTTTGCGAATACGAGGCATTATGGAAGCAATGGTTGCGCTATATGGCAGAACGAGGCTCGGTAATGCAGAGTAGAAAAAAAGTAATGAATGCCTACGTCGGCAGAGAAGCCAGCAAAGCAGAAAAAGAATACAGTCTAAGTTTATTCACATAGCTGACCAGACACTCCATGGGAGCGACCTCACGATCCACAACAGCTTGGTGCATCCGCTGCCCCAAAAGTGACCTCAGCCACATCGGCGGCAAGTTCTATATGTACCACGGCCTCTGCGGATCATCCACTCACCTTCGGCTCCCTCATGTCTAGCCAAAACGTTTGCAGATTCACACTCCTGCGTCTCTCTGGTCTGGTCTTGCTGTGCATCAAGACTCTGGATTCAAGAGCTTGCACACCGCCAAGAACCTGGACGAGCAGACCAGGGATGACAAAATCTTCATACGCTGGTACATCTAGTTCGACATCTCAAAAGGGGCCGGGGTCTTTTACTGTTCGAGTTCGACATCTCAAAAGGGGCCGGGGTCTTTTACTGTTCGAGTTTGACATCTCAAAATCTTCTATTGTTCTACAACCAGGTTGATACGATGACAGCTCCCCCTATGGTCTGACGTGGAGCAGAGTTGCTTGCTCTGGGTGCGGTGTGTGGCCTTGAATGCATATGTCAGATCAAGAACAGTGGTGTACGAGTGGGGTAACTTGTATGATTGAGTGCCGCATCAGTTGTTCTTATGTACTTTAAATTTCAGAATATTAGCTAGTTCAAAAATATTGCACTGTAAAAGAGCTGGGTAAACACAAGACCTCACATCTTCCGCAACAGTTCTCTATAAATGACCTATGCATACAATTAGTACAAATTACTAGAGTTTCCTACAATTTTTGTCATTGCCAACATCATAATCCCCAGAAGGCTCATTCCCCATAGTTTTTGTAACTAGTCGATAAATATACTAAAACTATTGTTCACCTGTGAGAAGAAACAGTTGGGAAAGATAACTACTCTTGTACTGTGTATAAAAATATAAGGTGGAGCCGCAGGAATGTGAACTGCCAACCATCTCCCACTTCACTCCTTAGCTTCCACATGGCCGTTTTATGCATGCATGTCAAAAACATACTAATCTAGGCTACAAATCCAAAACCTCAGTTAAACAAAGGAAGTCTCTCCAACATTGATAATTGCCTTGTAGAACTCAGGAGGCAACCTTATATGTGTCTCTTCATTTTCTTGTATCAATCCTCAACTTCAGTTGTTATGATTTTCTTGACTAGACTATGTACACATCGTCATACACTTTGCATGTGCTTTACTCCTATGAGGAAAATGTTTCTTTCTGTTCGCTTTTACCTATTCAGTAATGGCATTATGGATAAGTTTCATGATTCATGAAACAACCATCAGACATAAAAGAACCATATGGGTAAGTAGCCTCCTGAGACATTGGTGTTGCGGCAGATGATATTGTTTGCTCTTCCGACAATATAATGAGCATTATGTTCCTCATGTGTGTTGTGGCAGAGTCCGCAGATGGGTCAGATTGACTCCACTTTTTACTCATAGAATAAATATTTCGGAAAAAATATTGTATGATTTAAATTTAGCTGGGTAAATTCATTTTCTTGATTTCTAGTTACGAAATCATGGTTATACAATATTAATGCCGCGCTTCTTGAAGAACTCCCTTGGAATAAAAACCCAACCTCTGTTAAAGATTCAAAATTTTTCAGTCTCTTTTCGTTCTTTATTATCAGCCTTATGAATGAGATTTCGTAATTGTCGATTAGTATTATTATTTAGGTTTATTACAAACCAACATGATATGCAGTATGGTGCGACCATGATTGTACACGAGTAGGAAAAACTCCTACTCGTGTATATATCATCCACTGGCCTCCATTCCATTCTGCTTGACAGCCACGGATCTACAATCATGCACACAGAAGAGGTACGCAAAGCAGTTCCTTAGAACTGTTAATGGTTCAAATATTTCACTGCCAGAGAACATACACACACAGAGTATCCATTACAGTGATACACACGAAGATAAATTTCCACGCCGCACAGTAGTTCCTACGCATGTTCTGAGCGAGTTGAACTATGGCAGTTGATGCTGCCATGTCCCGAGTAATATATGGCAGCTTTAAGCAGCCACCAACAACTCCAGTCCAGTCGCTAATCTCTCTACATTTTAAGAAATTAACCTATGAGGGTTTTGACATACTTTTTATTTTCAAGAGAGAAGAGAGTTTATACATCAATGATATAATTAAAATATTATAAACTACCTGCAAAATGGAAGGTCACATTTTATTCCCGCAGGCATCTATTTGCTGCTTTAATTTGCGGCAGTCCCACCACAAAGGTATATATTATTATTATTAGAAATAGTTCTTGAAATTTCACGGTAACTCCTATCGTTCAGCAGGGAACGTGGCGCCACCTAATGGGCTTTAGGCGCCAGTGGCAGAGGCTCGTCTACTGTAGGCACCACCACCAGCAGAGCCGGCACCATTAGTTGAGCCCCAACCAATTCCTGAGCCAGTTGTGAATGAACCAGTAAGACGTTCACAGCGAGAAAGAAAGTCGGCCATTCCTGACTGTTATGAAACATACTTAAGTGTAGATATGTATGATGTTGGGAAAGTTAATGACCCTACCACCTTTAAAGAGGCAGTGCAAAGTGAGAATTCCACTAAATGGATAGAAGCCATGGAAGATGAGTTAAGGTCTATGAGCTCTAATAAAGTTTGGGATTTAGTAGAAATTCCTGATGGGATAAACCAATAGGCTGTAAATGGGTCTACAAAACTAAATGTGAATCTAGAGGGAAGGTCGAACGATTCAAGGCAAGACTCGTAGCAAAAGGTTATACACAGAAGGAAGGGATCGATTACAAAGAAACCTTTTCTCCTGTGTCTACAAAAGATTCCTTGAGAATCGTCATGGCACTTGTAGCTCATTTTGATATGGAGTTACATCAAATGGATGTTAAGACTGCATTCCTTAATGGAGACATAGATGAGGATATTTATATGGCTCAACCGGAAGGTTTTGCCATTAAGGGTAAGGAACATATGTGATGCAGATTAAGAAAGTCTATTTATGGACTTAAGCAAGCATCCAGGCAGTGGAACCTTAAATTCGATGAAGTCATTAAGAAATTCGGGTTTAGGGAGACTCCAGTCGATAAGTGTATCTATGTCAAAGAAAAGGGTAGAAGATTAATGATCCTAGTGCTATATGTCGATGACATACTATTAGCCTGTAATGATAAGAATATGCTATATGAGACTAAGAGCTTTCTTACATCTCATTTTGATATGAAGGATCTTGTTGATGCCACGTATGTACTTGGCATTGAGATACACCGAGATAGAGCCCATGGAGTACTAGGATTATCTCAGAAAGCATATATTGATAAAATGCTTAAGAGATATAAGATGGATAAGAGTAATACATCACCTGTCCCAATTCAGAAGGGCGATAAGTTCAATCAAGCTCAGTGCCCTAAGAATAAGTTAGAAAGAGAAAGAATGGAGAACGTTCCCTATGCATCAGCCGTCGGAAGCTTGATGTATACGCTAGTCTCTACGCGTCCAGACTTGGCATTTGCTGTCAGCGTCTTTTGTAGATATCAAGATAATCTAGGTTGGGCTCACTGGGTTGGTGTCAAGAAGGCAATGAGATACTGCCAAGGCACTAAAGATTACATGCTTATGTATAAGAAATCATATAATCTTCAAGTAGTATGTTACACTGATGCCGATCTTGCTGGCGATGAAGATGATAGAAAATCCACTTCAGGATATGTCTATATGCTAGCAGGGGGAGCAATTTCATGGAGCAGTAGTAAACAAGGTGTAACAGCTGCATCTACAATGCAAGCTGAATTTGTGGCATGTTATGATGCTACTGGGCAGGCTTCATGGCTTAAGAATTTTATTCCGGCATTAAGAGTTGTTGATAGTATCTCGAGACCTATCACAATGTACTGCGATAATAAAGCCGTAGTTTTCTTTTCCACAAACGATAAGTTATCTAAAGCATCTAGGTTTATTGACCTCAAATATCGTATTGTGAAAGAAAGAAATCAGGACCAAACATACAAGATTGAGCATATAAGTTCTAAGGCAAATATTGCGGATCCACTCACAAAAGGTCTATCACCATCCCAATTTCAGACTCATGTCCCAGGCATGGGACTGGTGAGTAGCCTTGATCAGGTTCTGATTCAGGGCCATTAGTTTCCCCAAATAAGAGTAAGGAGTTCTAACAAGGTTTCTCAGTGAGACTGTGGGTAATGCCGTCCCAATATTCCGTAGCGCTACTGACGACGCATTGGTCTGGTACTTGCTGATTTACTGAGGAAGAACTTTAGTTTAAGTATAAGACATTGACCGAATTAAGTTTTAAGTTTAAGTAATTGACGTTCGGTCAAGGGGGAGAATGTTGGATTTTGACCTCGGTCAACAACCGAGAATGAGAAGGAAACGGGGATAAGCCCGAATCCCCTCTAATCTTAGTTTTCCAACTATAAGTTCTTGCCTTGATTGGAAGGCAATCTTTTTCCATCTATAGGACATGGCCCCAAGCCTACATCGCTATATAAACTAAGGGAAACCTCCAACGAGGCATCCAATCACGCATCCCTAGGTTCACCGTAACCTAGCCACCCTTCACCGATCACTAAGGGTGCTGGAAGGCTCGGAAGCTCGTGTTCCTCGCCAGGGCCAGTGCCGTTGGCGTCCAGAAGGCCGACGCTACCCCGCCAAGAGCCTCAAGGAGCGTCTGCGCTACATCCCCGATGCCGTCCACGCCATCGACTTCGTTTCCTCTGCACCGACCTCCGTCGACGACATGGACACCACAAGCGCCGGTGAAATTTAGACGACATGGACATTGACCTCACTAGCGAACCCTTTTCCGCATTAGCTTCATGTTCTAGGCGAGATCTACTCTAGATTAGAGATACTGGTTATGTTCATACTTATGTATTGTTAGTTTAGTCTAACAGCTCCTAGACATCTCATTCTCATGTCTCATGCTGCATAAGAGCTCTCCTAGTTTTTTTTTTTGAAATAAAAAGAGCTCTCCTACTATTTTTTTGAAATAAAAAGAGCTCACCTACTTTTGAAGGTTAGTTTTTCAATCTCAACTGTTGCAGTGCCCTCTAAATTTCACTCTCTACTTTTAACCAAATTAGTGGGGCAGATTTATCAGGGGATAGAGGGTTGTTTGGTGGTCTCCCTGAAATACATGTAAATAAAGGGGGCTCTGGAGTGTTGTTTAAGCTGTTCCACAACATAATTAAGATAACGGCTTGTTTACAGTGTCCTCTGGAGTTGCTTTTACAAGAATGATTAGGAACATTGCATTTTTTCATGTTGTGGAACGGTAGCCCAACAAGTCTCCAAACAGGCCTAAGCAAACACTAGGGCATGATGTGGCATCGATGTGCAATGCTGCACAAAGGATAGCTGCAATAAAATTTCACATTATCCTGTCACCAACCAAGAGTTCATTTCTTAATATAATTTTTATGTGTATGGGCATAGTTTGTAAACGAAAGAGAGAGAAGAAATAAATAAAAGGGAAGTATAAATTTCCGAAAGGAATTTGCCTTATATTACAAGTACCCAATCAAGACATTACGCCCTCTTGTGCAATGCTGCCATGGTAAAAAAATTTTGTGGCGTGTATGTTATGCGCTGGACTATGTCAAAAAAACGCGCTCGATCTGATGAGGGTGGCCTAAAAAAACGGCATTCTCCAGTTTTCAGGTTCAGGACTGGGTGAGTTGAGTAAGTACATGTCATGTCCCGATTAATATATAATGCTCCACTCAAGTAACACGTACTCCCTCCGGTCCCTTTTCTAGGGCACCAGGGAAGGAATTGCACATACCAAGACCCTGCCCAGGAACACGTGAGAGATTACATCCACATTTGCCTGTTTTGCCTTCCACGCTGGAGCGCAAAATCTGCACGCATGCATGGAGCAGATAGGCCACAAGGAAGGGCACGGAACCCAATCAATACTTTAATCACTAAATTAGTCTGGTCAGCATTTAATTTTTGTCTCTGCCGCTCGGTACTCTAACATACGCCTTGCTTAGCGTTTTTTCTCCAAAACTGGATTGCGCATTATAAAAGGGTCAGGAGGGAGTACGAGTTACTAGTTCCACAGCCAAACTATTAGTCATACTCAGTGAGTTACGAGATAGCACATGTCATGTCATGTTGTATAGCACGGTGCTGGCCCCACAATGAAGCTGTGTTGTACCTTCAATTGGCTCACACCACGATGGATGTGAAGGAGAGACCCCTGGTTGCCCTATATATAAACAGCCTTGTATTTGGGCATGGGCATCCACCACTATTTATCGAAATAGCCTGTATACAGGGCAAGCAACTTGGACATAATAAAATAGCACCTCTTAACAAGGCGTAGAAGATGGACATAAACTCAGTATTTTTTAATTCACGTAGTTTGCAAGCGATTTGCGAATATGAGGCATCAGGGAAGCAGTGGTTGTGCTGTGTTTGGGTCGTAATAGATCCATCTCCACTCAAGGCAGACCACCGGTGATGTAGACTAAAGCCATCTTTCTGACTACTACATTCCCAGAAACAAAGGTAGATGTATGCATTATTGATGCTCCCCTGCCTACCGACGTGAGCTTCGTGGCTCTTCGGCGACGGCTGATTCAGCCCAACTCCAGCCACCAAAATCAAATCCCTGCCTGCCAGAGTTGCTACACCTCCTCCACTCAGCACACATCAACTCGTCCCTCGAGCTCTGGTTGCAGCTTGCCACGCGCAGCCCGGGGCGATCAGTGTCGTCCCCTCCCGTGCTCAGCTGCTCGTGCTATGGATTCACACACCGCCACCGGCCTACATCGCCATCCAGCAGACACCTGCTATGATCCCGATCGGTAGTAGATGCCTCCATAGGGAGGCGACGAGAAGAGGAGCAAGATTTCGCGCAGTGAACGAATGAAGGAGAAGGTACTGACACGCTGACCCTACTTTGACAGAGTGCAAAATTGGCTTTTCATACTCCTTCGCTGTCCTCAAATAAGGTTAACTAGAAAACTCTAGGCGCGGCGTTGCCGCGCCATATTGAGTTGGCCATTGGGTGACTGTCACACCCGGTTTTAGAAAGAAAACCGAGTACATCTCATATGTGTGCCAGGATCAAATTTCACACATATGATAGACCGTGAGTGAATAGCAGAAACAGTACTCAAACGAATATTTAATAAATAAAGTATTTATTACACTAACGAATATGGCACAAAGGCCAAATTAAACTGGTTCACACGATAACTAAAGACGATAACTCCAAAAGCACTCCACAGGCATCTGACTGGTGGAAAACACGCCTAGAACTCATCAAGATCGCTGAGGTACTCCGCTCTATTATTACCTTCTGATCCAATATAACCAAGGATGAGTACACTTATGGTTGGTACTCAGCAAGTGGGGGAAATATGCAAGCTATCAAGGAGAGGCTTGGTTTATAGCGGTCAGCATTTTAGTTGGTCAAGTTTTATTATCAAGCAACTATTTACTAAGATATAAGTATATACCAACCCATATTAACATAAAATAAGCATAAAATAAATCATAAGCATAACCAATAACATATGCATGCACAATTTGATTTCATATTCCGATAGATTAATCATGTGACGGTCCAGGCCGTTCATGACCGCGAACACGGCTGTAATAACAGTTTTACACTCTGCAGAGGTTGTACACTTTCACCACAATTCGCGTAAAAGCTCCGAAGAACTTTAAACCCAACCATGCTGTGCTGATCAGGCACGTACCACACTTCCAAGGTGTGACTGCATAGGGACCCTACGAGGCCTTTACAAAGATTTCCTAGTTAGAAACAATCCGCTAAGGTTTCCGGATCGGAAGCAGGCATAACCCTCCCTAACGGGTATAGTGTCTTAGCCAAGCCCACTTCCCGAGAGAACCGGGCTATACACAGTCAACCGCCACCCCCCATGCCCTTTCGGTAAGATCATTCATAACCAAGGTTTCTAATTAATTAGCCAAGACCAGAGCCATGTAGTATTGTGGTTGTACGGTTAATCCTGGGTGGTTCTCCATGTTCCGATTAGCATGGTGATCTTGTATTAACATAACAAGATATAACAATAAGGATATTCATCGATGTTGGATAGAACCCAGCATGAACCAAGGTTAAGCATCTAGCATAGCTACCCAACATAAAAGTAAACCTGGTGTATCAAGGCTTAGGTGTAAAAGACTAGTCATCCTTACATAGGACCCATCAAATTAATGCATCGCGAACATGAATATAAACTTTATTTTCATGCAATGTTTATGGCTTCAAAAGAGTATGCAGAGGGGCAAGTCCACTTGCCTTCCTCAAAGCACTGCGGCTGCTCCTCCTCGTAGTCTTGATATTGATCTCCCTCGAACGGACCGTTCTCTACACGAATCGCACAAGCATTCAATCAATAAAAGCAAAACAATACACCAAACAACTTTTAAAAACGCAAAGACGTATCTAGAACTATTCTTGATGCAGAGACGATCGCGTGAGCGCAAAGATCACTCAAAATGGATTTAAAACGGTTAAGATATGGCTAAAACAAGGTTTAAGGACTTCTTTGAACTAAATCTAACTTTCCAGGGGCTTAAACAGAAGAAACCAGGGACCTAAAATGTAATTTTATATAAAAATAGAAGGACTTTTGTGAAAAACGACCAAACAGGACGGCGGGTTAGATTTTTAGAAAGCTCAGGGGCTAAAACAAAAAGAAAAGGACCTAGATCTAAATATTTTTGAACTGGCTTGGACCGCGGGTTGATTTTTAGAAAACCGAGGGGCTTTTCTGCAAAAGTGGCTGGCTGACCGACGCGGCTCGGTTTGACCGACCGCGGCGGCGCTGACGGCCGGAGACGGCGGCGCGCGGCGGCGCCTTGCCGGAGACGGGCGAAACTCGAGCTAGAGAGCTCGGTTTCTACGATTCTAGGCTTGGGAGAAAGCTGGGACAACGGGGAACCTATTTTGGGGGTTCTAAACGAGCTTTGCACAACGATGGGAGCTCGCGACGACGAACCGCGGCGCGCTAGCGGCGGCGAGCTCGCACAAGCACAAGAGAGCGAGAGAGAGAGAGAGGGAAAAGAGACTCGGCGGCTTCCTTACCTCCACGCGCGGCTTGGCGACAAACTTGGGGCGGCGAGAAGGCTAGATGAGCTCGATTCACGGTGGCGACTCTAGACCTAGGGTTTGGGCGGCTACGGCGGCTATGGCGACGCGGAAGCTAGGGCTTGGGTTGAGGACTCAAGGGGCTCGGGCGGCGGCTTATAAAGGCCGGAAATCAAGGCTTGCGCAAGGGGTTAGCACGGCGGAGTCGGACAGCGCACGGACTCGACGTCGAGTCCTTCTCGTCCACGACGCGAGGAAGGGGATGACAAGCCGGGCCCACCTGTCAGCGAGAGAAGAGAGAGGGAGAGGGGAGAGCAGGCCGGGCCCCTGGCGCGCTCGCGAGATGGGCCAGGAGAAACTGGGCTGCTGCTCGCGGGATGGGCCAAGAAAGAAAGCTGGGCTGGGCTAGAAGAGAGAGGGAGAAGAGAGAAGGTTTGAAATTTAAATTAAAATTTTGCAAACCTTTCCAAAATTCAAAAAATCATCCAAAATTATATGCAATCAGCATGAATGCAGCAACAACTTTATTTACTCTAATTTAAATGTTGTTTAAATATTTATAGGCTAGAATTTTAAATTTGCAATTCAATATTTCCTAAAACAATAAAAACTAAGAAAATTAGTTGCCTATATAAATTTTAATGTGATGATAAAATTAGTGTGTTACAAATCCTACCCCCTTAAGAAGAATCTCGTCCTCGAGATTCGGAAAGATCAGAGAACAACTAAGGGAATTCTGCACTGAGCTCATCTTCTCTTTCCCATGTAGCCTCATCCTCTGTATGGTGACTCCACTGTACTTTGCACATCTTACTCACTTTATTCCGGGTAACCCTTTCTGCTGTCTCCAATATCTGGACTGGATATTCTGAATAAGTCAAATCATCCTTCACACTGAGTTCCTCTAACTGCAATTGCTCCTCTGGTACACATAAACACTTCTTCAATTGTGACACATGGAACACATCATGAACATCCGACAACTGAGCTGGCAACTCTAACTGATAAGCTACCTCACCCTTCCTTTCTAGTACCTTGAAAGGACCAATGAAACGAGGTGATAGCTTTCCTTTGACCTTAAATCTACGAAGACCTCTGATAGGTGATACTTTGAGATAAACAAAATCTCCAACTTCAAAGACCAATTCTCTCCTTCGGGTATCAGCATAACTTTTCTGTCTAGACTGTGCAGTCTTGAGATTCTCAATGATTAACTGTACCTGCTGCTCTGCATCTTGAAGAACTTTGGGTCCAAATACTTTACTTTCCCCAGTCTGGCTCCAGTACAATGGTGTTCTGCTTTAACCTTCTGGCAAACATCACACAAAGCCACATAAGTAGCAACATCTTTCTTCAAACCATACCACCAATATTTCTCTTTCAAATCTTGATACATCTTCGTACTTCCTGGATGAATGGAATAAGGTGAATCATGCGCTTCCTTCAATATAAGTTCTCGAAGCCTATCATTCTTCGGAACACATATTCTACTTCTGAACCATACTGTTCTCTGTTCATCCTCAGTGAAATCCTCAGTTTTTCCCAAATGGATTAAAGCTCTGAATTCCTCGATCTTCGGATCTTCTAACTGTCCCTTCCTGATTTCTTGCTCTAATGTTGACTCTACTTCCATAGTCACAACTTCTGAATGAGCACAGATACCCAAGTTAAGTCGTTCCATCTCCCAACATAACTCTTGTGATATCAACCTCCCAATGACTGAGTTAACTTGACTCTTGCGACTTAGAGCATCTGCAACAACGTTGGCCTTTCCAGGATGATATTGAATATCCAAATCAAAATCGTTGATTAATTCTAGCCATCTGCATTGCCTCAAGTTAAGATCCTTCTGGGTAAAGATATACTTTAAACTCTTATGATCAGTGAAAATTCGACACCGTTTTCCAACCATGTAGTGCCTCCAAATCTTCAATGCATGAACAACTGCTGCTAACTCCAGATCATGAATAGGATAATTCTTCTTATGTTTTCTCAACTGTCTAGAAGCATAAGCCACGACTCTGCCTTCTTGCATCAACACACATCCAAGTCCTACGTGTGAAGCATCACAGTACACGTCGAACCCCTTCTGAATATCAGGCATCACTAACACTGGAGCAGTGGTCAATTTCTTCCTTAACTCCTCAAAACTCTGCTGACAAGCATCATCCCACTTGAATTTTCGTCCCTTCTCTAACAACAAAGTCATGGGTTTAGCAATTTTGGAGAAGCCTTCAATAAATCTGCGGTAATATCCTGCCAATCCGAGAAAACTTCTGATTTCTGCAACACTCTGAGGTGGCTTTCAATTCAACACATCCTGCACTTTACTCGGATCTACCATGATTCCACCATCTGTTATGACATGTCCAAGAAAAGATACTTCTTTCAACCAGAACTCATATTTACTGAACTTGGCATACAACTGATGCTCCCGTAACTTCTGCAATACTAGTCTCAAATGCTCCTCATGCTCTTCCTCATTCTTGGAGAACACCATGATATCATCAATGAATACCACCACAAACTTGTCAAGATACTCCATAAATACCTTGTTCATCAGATACATGAAGTTTGCAGGTGCATTAGTCAAACCAAACGACATCACTAGATACTCATAAAGACCATATCTGCAAGTGAACGCAGTTTTAGGAATATCCTCTTTCCGAATCTTTACTTGATGATAGCCTGAACGCAAATCAATCTTGGAGAAAACTTTTGCACCTCTCATCTGGTCGAACAAATCTTCAATTCTAGGAAGCGGATACTTATTCTTGATAGTCACCTCATTAAGAGCTCTGTAATCAACACACATTCTTCTAGTACCATCATTCTTATCAACAAATATAACAGGGGCTCCCCATGGAGATGAACTAGGCCGAATATAACCCTTAGCTAAAAGTTCATTTATCTGTTTCTTTAATTCTGCTAAATCTTTAACATCCATTCTATATGCTCTTTTTGAAATGGGTGCAGTACCAGGTACAAGCTCAATGATGAACTCAAAGTCTCGGTCAGGTGGCATACCTGGTAAATCATCAGGAAAGACATCCGAAAATTCACACACGACTTTGATATCCTCCAATGACTTTCCTTTCAACTGATTGATTGTTGCTTCTTCTCGAATAACTGGACTCATCTGGAACTCCATTCGGTCTCCTTGTGGACTTGTGAATAACACTGACTTCTTGGCACACTGAATAACTCCATCATGAGCTCCCAACCAATCCATTCCAAGTATCACATCAATTCCCTCAGACTTCAAAACCACGAGATTGGATGGAAATTCTATCCCCATAATTTCAAGTCTAACTCGAGGGCACATGTATTTAGCTTTCATTTCCCCATTTGGGGAGTTTACTAAAAGCATATTTTTCATGGGTTGCTTAGGTATGTTATGCTCAGACACAAATTGTTCAGTAATAAAAGAATGCGATGCTCCAGAATCAAACAATATTGTAGCAGGTGCTGAGTTAATGGAGAACATACCGATGACCACGTCATTGGCTTCCTGAGCGGCTTCAGCTGTCACATGGTTGACCCTGCCACATGCATAGTTCTGTTGTCCCTTGTTGCCTTGCTGGGAAGAAGGTTGAACGGACCTCTGGCCATCGCTCCTCTGAGCTTGGGGTGTCTGGGGGTTGCGCTTGGGACAATTGTTTGCATAGTGACCCATATCACCACATTTAAAGCAACCATTGGGTGGTACTGGCGTGACTGGATTGTTGGTCCGCACTGGCGGGATGACATTGCCAGAACGATTCTGCTGCTGGCTAGGAGTACGGGGTGTCTGTTGAGAATACCTCTGAACCTGTTGACCAGAACGTTGTATCTGTTGTCCTTGTTGGTAATGTCCACCATTACCTCCTGAGCGATTCTGAAAGCCTTGTGAAGAACTACAGCGAAGACGAGTGTTGCTTGTCTACCCTGACGACGACGACTGGAACTTCCTCTTCTTCTCACTCAACTCCTTACATGTATTCTCACAAACAATGGCCTCGTCTAACATTGTTTGGAAGTTGGGAAAGGTGTGAGTCTGTAGCTGGTACTTGATAGGCCCAATCAAACCCTTCAAGAAACAATGTTGCCTCTTCGCATCGTCATCCACATCATCAGGTGCATAACGGGATAGCTGTGTGAACTTATCCCGATATTCACACACGCTCATGCTTTCTTGCACCAATGCACGAAACTCCTCCTGTTTTAGATCCACCACACCTGCTGGAATATGGTGTGTGCGGAAAGCATCCTGGAACTGCTGCCATGTGATGGTGTCGGGAGCGTTATGCGCATTAACATACGCATCCCACCAATCAGCTGCTGGGCCTTCCAATCTTCCTGAAGCGTACAAGGCCTTCTCACGATCAGTGCACTGAGCAATATCTAGCTTCTTTGCAACATTCTTGAGCCAATCATCAGCATCCAATGGATCTGCAGAGTGAGAGTAAGTAGGAGGATGCTGGCTCAAAAATTGCCTGTGATGATCCCTGGGCGGCTGGACTGGTTCTGGTGGCGGTGGTGGCTGTTGGTTCTGTTGTGCCTGCAAATTGGCCACTATCTGGGTGAGCTGCTGAATGAGTTGCATCTGGGTTGCTAGGAACTACTGCATTGCGGGATCCATTGCGGGTTGAGGCGGTGGTGGAGGTGGTGCTTGATTCTACTGGTTCACCACGTGATCACGCCTCTGACTAGGAATGTCTCTACCTCCTCTGGTCCTGGTGTTAACCATCTGAGTGTTAGACAGATTTGATTCAGAGAATGATACTCAGATAGACAAGAGTAAAGGAAAGACACTCTACTGCGAGAGTATAAGATAGCATTGAAGTTAAGAAGAAAGAACAAGGTAGAGGAAAGTCAAATCTTCATCATCACCCAGATTCTGTCCTCCCTAAATATTCATCTTCGTGCATCCAAAAATTATACCAAAATTCCAGAACAATACTCATAAAGCTATGAATCCAATCCAACTAGAATCACCTCAATCGGACCTCTGAAACTCCGGATACAAAATAATCAAGCTGCCTGTGTCAAGCTGGAAAAACAGATTCCAAAAATTATAGAAAAATTATAGAAATTCACTCATCAAATTCTGAAACTAACCCCACTGGTTTGACGTCAAACGGATTTGTGTAACTCTCGAAATCACCAAAACAGTACTGCTGTGTCAGCTATCGGCGTGAGCAGATTTCAGCATAAGGAGCTTATATGCCGGATAAACTTGAGATAGATAAGAAACTAAGAGCAAAGGATAAGAGAGGACCAGAATTAAACCCAACTAATATTTTATTACTATATATATATATATATTTTTAATTGTGGTCATCACTCCACAACCAAAAAAAACACACAAGCAAAGATTCCAACTCACACATTTGTCCAAGCAACAAGCATTAAACAAACGATCGACCTCACAAAACCGTACTAACGATAAACTTACAAAAGAAACCTATAGATAACCTATTCCCTAAACTGTGTGATGGAGAAAGGGGCTCCATAACGAAGCTTCTTCCGAGGCGGGGACCAAGCATTGGCCATCCTCTCATCATCATCATCTTGACCTTGTTGCTCAGCAAGTTGTTCTTCAAGTTCTGCAATCCGCTCCTGGGCTTCGGTAAGTTCATTAATAACACCTTCCAAATCAGTATTCAGTGCTGCAGATCTGTTGTTGGTCCTCCTCCCACGACAACGGTTTGCTCAGTTCCTGGACAGCGACGAGGCAAGTGACGGTACTCTGTGCGAGACAGATCTTCCCGAAACTTGTGGCTGATAGACGTCACTGCCCTCCTGGCGGCATCACCGACTGCAGCTTCATAGGAAGTATGGAGAAGACTTGACTCATGAATGGACCAAGTCTTGAACCGAGAGGTGTTCTCCATTTGCTCCCTAACATGAACCTGAGTATTGTAATACTCCTGGTAGTTTGCAGCGGAACTGTAAGTGGTCATATAGAGTGGCCTGGTGTAGTTGCCCAATGCTTCCAGAACATCTTCAAGCAAGAGTGGGAAAGCGCCTAGCTCTGTTATTGAAGTGATCATCTCCACCTTGGACTCTTCTTCATCATCCTTTTCATCATCATAGACTTTATCACCCTCATCTTCAGTGCCATCTGGATTCCCTTCAACATCCGCTGTGGGTGAAGCAGAATCAGGTATATCCTCATCATCAGAATAGCACACCCACATGGGATCTCCTTGCGCATCATCATCCATTTGTGGTGTAGGAGGGGCTGGCTGCGCTAGGTCAAACTGGAAGTTCTTGGCCATCTAAGCATAGAGAGAGAACCTTAGTAAAGATAGTTGAGTAGAGACAAAGGTGACCATAGAAAAGGGAAGAAGTTCAAAGAATTTTTAACTAATAAAATAAGACCTCTAAAGAAACTGACTTGGCTTGCTAAAATAAATCCTTACTTCGACCATTCTACCTAGGCTAGCGTCCTATAGTCAGCACGGCTCTGGTACCACTTTGTCATACCTGGTTTTAGAAAGAAAACCGAGTACATCTCATATGTGTGCCAGGATCAAATTTCACACATATGATAGACCGTGAGTGAATAGCAGAAACAGTACTCAAACGAATATTTGATAAATAAAGTATTTATTACACTCACGAATATGGCACAAAGGCCAAATTAAACTGGTTCACACGATAACTAAAGACGATAAGTCCAAAAGCACTCCATAGGCATCTGACTGGTGGAACACACGCCTAGAACTCATCAAGATCGCTGAGGTACTCCGCTCTATTATTACCTTCTGATCCAATATAAGCAAGGATGAGTACACTTATGGTTGGTACTCAGCAAGTGGGGGAAATATGCAAGCTATCAAAGAGAGGCTTGGTTTATAGCGGTCAGCATTTTAGTTGGTCAAGTTTTATTATCAAGCAACTATTTACTAAGATATAAGTATATACCAACCCATATTAACATAAAATAAGCATAAAATAAATCATAAGCATAACCAATAACATATGCATGCACAATTTGATTTCATATTCCGATAGATTAATCACGTGAGGGTCCAGGCCGTTCATGACCGCGAACATAGCTGTTATAACAGTTTTACACTCTGCAGAGGTTGTACACTTTCACCACAATTCGCGTAAAAGCTCCGAAGAACTTTAAACCCAACCATGCTGTGCTGATCAGGCACGTACCACACTTCCAAGGTGTGACTGCATAGGGACGCTACGAGTCCTTTACAAAGATTTCCTAGTTAGAAACAATCCGCTAAGGTTTCCGGATCGGAAGCAGGCATAACCCTCCCTAATGGGTATAGTGTCTTAGCCAAGCCCACTTCCCGAGAGAACTGGGCTATACACAGTCAACCGCCAACCCCCATGCCCTTTCGGTAAGATCATTCATAACCAAGGTTTCTAATTAATTAGCCAAGACCAGAGCCATGTAGTATTGTGGTTGTACGGTTAATCCTGGGTGGTTCTCCATGTTCCGATTAGCATGGTGATCTTGTATTAACATAACAAGATATAACAATAAGGATATTCATCGATGTTGGATAGAACCCAGCATGAACCAAGGTTAAGCATCTAGCATAGCTACCCAACATAAAAGTAAACCCGCTGTATCAAGGCTTAGGTGTAAAAGACTAGTCATCCTTACATAGGACCCATCAAATTAATGCATCGCGAACATGAATATAAACTTTATTGTCATGCAATGTGTATGGGTTCAAAAGAGTATGCAGAGGGGGAAGTCCACTTGCCTTCCTCAAAGCACTGCGGCTGCTCCTCCTCGTAGTCTTGATATTGATCTCCCTCGAACGGACCGTTCTCTACACGAATCGCACAAGCATTCAATCAATAAAAGCAAAACAATACACCAAACAACTTTTAAAAAGGCAAAGACGTATCTAGAACTATTCTTGATGCAGAGACGATCGCGTGAGCGCAAAGATCACTCAAAACGGATTTAAAACGGTTAAGATATGGCTAAAACAAGGTTTAAGGACTTCTTTGAACTAAATCTAACTTTGCAGGGGCTTAAACAGAAGAAACCAGGGACCTAAAACGTAATTTTATATAAAAACAGAAGGACTTTTGTGAAAAACGACCAAACAGGACGGCGGGTTAGATTTTTAGAAAGCTCAGGGGCTAAAACAAAAAGAAAAGGACCTAGATCTAAATATTTTTGAACTGGCTTGGACCGCGGGTTGATTTTCAGAAAACCGAGGGGCTTTTCTCCAAAAGTGGCTGGCTGATCGACGCGGCTCGGTTTGACTTGAGTCGGGTCGATTCTCAGCCGTTGGATTTCGATCGAACGGCTCTGGATCGCTCGGCTCGACCGCGGCGGCGCTGACGGCCGGAGACGGCGGCGCGCGGCGGCGCCTCGCCGGAGACGGGCGAAACTCGAGCTAGAGAGCTCGGTTTTCTACGATTCTAGGCTTGGGAGAAAGCTGGGACAATGGGGAACCTATTTTGGGGGTTCTAAACGAGCTTTGCGCAACGACGGGAGCTCGCGACGACGAACGGCGGCGCGCTAGCGACGTCGAGCTCGCACAAGCACAAGAGAGCGAGAGAGAGAGGGAAAAGAGACTCGGCGGCTTCCTTACCTCCACGCGCGGCTTGGCGACGAACTTGGGACGGCGAGAAGGCGAGACGAGCTCGATTCACGGTGGCGGCTCTAGACCTAGGGTTTGGGCGGCTACGGCGGCTATGGCAACGCGGAAGCTAGGGCTTGGGTTGAGGACTCAAGGGGCTCGGGCGGCGGCTTATAAATGCCGGAAATCGAGGCTTGCGCAAGGGGAAAGCACAGCGGAGTCGGACAGCGCACGGACTCGACGTCGAGTCCTTCTCGTCCATGGCGCGAGGAAGGGGATGACAAGCCGGGCCCACCTGTCAGCAAGAGAAGAGAGAGGGAGAGGGGAGAGCAGGCCGGGCCCCTGGCGCGCTCGCGAGATGGGCCGGGAGAAACTGGGCTGCTGCTCGCGGGATGGGCCAAGAAAGAAAGCTGGGCTGGGCTAGAAGGGAGAGGGAGAAGAGAGAAGGTTTGAAATTCAAATTAAAATTTTGCAAACCCTTCCAAAATTCAAACAATCATCCAAAAATATATGCAATCAACATGAATGCAGCAACAACTTTATTTACTCTAATTTAAATGTTGTTTAAATATTTATAGGCTAGAATTTTAAATTTGCAATTCAATATTTCCTAAAACAATAAAAACTAAGAAAATTAGTTGCCTATATAAATTTTAATGTGATGATAAAATTAGGGTGTTACAGTGACTTTGTGATATGTCCGTGAAAGTTTCAAATGCATAAAGTACTTTGTAATTTGCATTAAATGGTAGTGACTGGCAAGGTTTTAATGGACTCTAGCACGTAGTCATTAGGAACATATAATATGAACTAATGGTATAGGTTTTCTTATGTTCTGATGGGTGTTGGTCTGAGAGTAACACTCCCCTGGCCGGCGAGATTATTGTTGATCTGAAATCGTCCGCTCTTTTTTTTTGCATTTACCCTTTTTACTTTCCCCTTATTATATCCCCATTTCTTCCTTATCCGTTCGTATCTCCCAGCTCTCCCTTTCTCTGAACCGAATCGTTAACGCAGGCAGGCGGCGCAGGCCTCGCGAGTCGCCAGCTTGTTGTGGCAGTCAACCACCTGCGGGTGCGCGCCGCTGCCAGCTGGTAGGGGTGTTGTGAGGCCGCGGGCATGGAGCACGCGACGCCAGGGGAAGAGAACAAGCCACGGCGGAGGAGTCCTCACCGTCGCGTAGTTCGTCGTTATATAAAATTCTCACTTGTTCTTGTGAAATTGGATTCCATTTTGTCTAATTCTTAATTGTTTTTGGTTTCTAGTTTCGTTGCTCAGGGTCCTGCGTAGCTTCTTTTATCGATTCCTTTGATGCCTTCTTGGTTCTCCTGAAATTGGACTTGGTTTCGTTTAATTCGTAATTGAAGGAATTCTGATTCTTGATTCTTTTTTGTTTCTAGTTCTTTTGCTGGTGCTCCTGTGAATTTTTTTATGCCGCACTTGTGCTACTAATTCTTCTCCACGGCGGCAACGGCCCTTGCCCTGCCGACCCCGCACACCAACGACAAGCACCTGATGGGCGGTCTATTTTCGCAAGGAGCACAGGACGCTGGGGTTTGGCTTATCATCCGGTTGAGTGCTTTTTTCCGGTTTCATCCCCAGCTCCAGTCGCGGAGAAGAAAGGTTGCGCCGCCGCCGCCGGCCGCCACAACGAGAGAAGTTGCGATCTGAGGGGACGAGTGATGACGCTGCGCCTGCACGAACCGCGTAGGGTCGAGAGAGTGGTCGAGGGACGGCCCGCATGTGGCCCAACGAAATGGCCTAGTTTGGGTCCAGCTTTCGTTATTAGAAGATGAGTATTAAAATGGCTGCTGTGTGAAAGAGCAAAACTACTCGAATTCATAATTGTATTGGGCAAATTTCAGTGTGTGCAATGTGTATTGGCATATTCAGCGTCATTGCGGTGTCCTGCAGCAAATTTTTCCAATTTTGAAACCTGTTAGATTGCAGGTGTTTGAATCTTTCACAGACCAAAGATGTTTGGCATTTGGAATTTTGAAGTATTAAGACTTCAAAATGGAATGCATGGTCGTGACCTATCAGACCCAAGGTCGGCTGAGGGCTGAGGATCAAGACCATGGTTGATATGGACGGTACTCTCATGGGGATCAGCTATTGTGACAAAGCACCTATTACATAAACAGGTTTGCATGCAAAATATAGTACGTGCTGAAAAGTTCATGTTGTCAGTTCATATATATAGTACTCCACCATGTCAAGATTTTGTTTGCATTTTCTTCTATTTCTTTCTTTTCCACAGCGTGTCATGTGCCAGATTTATTTTACCACAAAGTACTGATGCTCAAGTACCTTCAGCCATTAAAAAATTAACTTATATAACCTATATATATGAAAATTCCTTTTGACAAATATATACACCTTTTATGTTATTTGAAAAGTACTCCCTCCATCCCCTTTTGATAGTCCTATTTCAAAACCTCAACTTTTCATAAATGATAGTCCTATTTGCTATTGGTATGGGACATGGCAATAAATAGTACCAGTGACGAGAAGTTCCCAGTTAAAATATTGGATAACCAACTAAAAAATTTATGTTGCATTAATAAGATGATAAGCAAGGTTGTTCTTCTTGGTCTTTGTGTCAAGGTGAAATAGGACTATCAAAAGAGGATGGGGGGAGTAATTAACTTGGAGCCAGCCTCATATATTGCCAGAGCATTGAACATGCTAGAAAGCCCACGTTTGTATCATATATACTCTCAAATGGAGCCAATGTTGAACAACTAGATATAATAGAATACGATGCCTGTGTGCCAAAATAAGAGTGTACTACTTGAGCACACATGCTTGGCCGGTGTAATTGACAATATAGCAATAAACAAAGATGGGCTCGGATGACCTTCTACACATATTTTATGACAGCGTCAAATAAATGTGAGTATTTTGTCGTGGAAAAACCAATAATATCTTAAAAATGGCAAGTGAAAAACCCCCCAAAAACATTTACTGTGAAACATTTTATTCTAGACGTCCTTGTACATATAACGCTACATATAGCATACGAAGTCATATACACACTACTGTACTGATATATAGCCGTAGAAAGCAGCAAGACCTTAAGAGAGTTTAACTTCTTCCGTGTACATCGCATTGCAATATGGATAGGAGGCATACGGGAATAGACAGCCATCCTAAACCACAATTGGTTTATTTCATCTTGGCGCATGGTGCAGATTCCACAAATTGAACCATGGCTTGAGTGAATACAAAACCAATATAATGGTTTATTTAGGCCTAAATTGAACCATGGGCACCTATCTGGAATGTCCTGGCTCCTTGCTGCATCCACTTGGTGAACCTACACATTTGGAAACTACAATGCATCATTGTGAATGGGAGATGTATGCTTAGTTTGCTAAAACTGCATCAGATACTAGTCTTCACTACAGCATAGAGTGGAGCTTAACAATGTTTTCTCCCAACTCAAACCTACTGTCAGGGTTATCTAATTGTTTGAATTATTTTAGGGTTTAGGGTGGAATTGAGTGTGGCTGGAATTGAGTGTGGCTTCTAGTGTATGCCAGAGTGTGGCCTTGAGTGCATGTGCCACATGAATAACCGTATTGGTGGGCTGGTGTACAATATGTACTACACGTTTCTGATGGGAATTAAGGCCTGTATCTAGTGCTCTAAGAGTGCAGGAACATGGTATGTGGTTGTGGGTGCCTCATCGGATTTTATTTTGTAAGGGAGACAACTAACCGAGGGTGTACACTTTGTAGTGGGATCCAGCACCGCGTCATACTAAAGGCTGTGTATACAGTCCCATGTGGAGCAAGCCAGCATCATTGAACGCACCGGATTTGACATCGAGATCAGCTACTTTGCGTGGATTTATATGGATTCAAACTAAAATGCCTTTTACTCTGCACGGATTTGTTTGGAGTTAAGCTCGTGCAATGCTTATCCCCGACTTTGATCTGAGATTGAGGATGAAGTAAAATGTTGCTCATGATTTCCACATGGATATATATTATATAGGCAATAAAAAATTTTAACACACTAGGTGTCCTGTTACAGATAACAGGTACTTCTATTAGGAATGTTGGAGAGACAATTGTAGCCTAGTTCAGTATGTTGAAGCCAAGAGGGAAGTGAAACTAAGATGTATAGTTGGCAGTTCACATTCCTACCGTTTTGCCTTTTATTTTCGACCAAAACTTTTGTGGTGCACTATACAAGACTAGCTAGTGTTCCAAAGGAACAGCTCAAATTGAGATAGAGGAGTGACCCTATGTTTCCGTGTCTACAAACTGCCATGTATCTGGGCCTCCACCATTACTCCTCAAAAGAGCCTGTATATAATGATGTGCAAGCAACATGGGGAAAACTAAATTGGATTGTAACAAATGAAGAAAATTGGCAAAACCTCAGTGTTTTAGTACAAAGTTTGCAGGGGTTTTGCGAATATGAGGCATCATGCAAGCAATGGCTGTGCAAAATGGCAGACAGACCCTCGGTAATGCAGAGTAGAAAAAAACTAATGTACGTCTATATCTGCAGAGGTGCAAGCAAAGCAGCAAAAGACTACAGCCGAAGTTGAATAACATAAGCGACCAGACACTCGATGGAGCGACCTCACGCTCCACAACACCTTGGTGCAAACACCGCCTCAAAAGTGACCTCAGCCCCATTGTCTCAAAAAAAGTGACATCAGCGACATCGGCGGCAAGTTCTATAACTACCACGGCCTCTACGGATCATCCACTCACCATCGATTGGTTCCGTATGTCTAGCCAAAAGATCTGCATATTTACACTCCTCCGTCTCTCTGGTCTAGTCGTGCTGCGCATCAAGAGCTGGCACACTGCCAAGAAGCTGGACAAGAAAACAAGGGATGAAAAAAATCTTCGTGTGCCAGTAGATCTAGTTCAACATCTCAAAAGGGGTCGGGGTCTTTCATGTGCCCTTCTACAACCGGTTTGACACGATTATAGCTCCCCTATGGTCTGACGTCTGAATAAATCATCGGCCCATGGCGAAGCAGAGTTGCTTGCACAGCATGCGGAGTGTGGCTTATGCATGTGCCAGATCAAGAACAGTTGTGGACGCTGGATGGCACGCTTATGAAATGAATTACGCATGCTAGTATTTGTTAGTATTGATCTCCTCCTGCCCAATCCAACGAATGGGCCGGGCCTTGTCTCGCTCCCTGATCGGGGGAGCCCAAACCATCTAGGGTTGCGGGCCCCTATCGCGCAGCGCTATATAGAGGAGGTGGTGGCCACTGGCTAGGGTTACGAGGTTCACTGCAATCGCCAGTCCCCACCACCTAAACCCTAATCCGATCTGAGAGGGAGCGCTGAAGCGATGGGAAGCTCCGCCGCCCCTGCACTGCATCGTCGTCGTCCCCGACATCCTCCACATCACTAACGGTTCTATATGATCCTAGAAACCTATCAATGGTATCAAACGCCGATCTATCGAGTAGATCGAGTTGGGATTGGAAAAGAAAGAATACCTCCGATTCGAATCGGAGGGAGAAAGAAAGAATACATTTCGATTTGATTCGAATCGGAAGAAGAAATGGGGACTTTGATCTCCAAAACAAAGAAACAGAAGAGAAGTATTCGATTTCGAATCGAAGAGAAAAAGCGTTCGATTTTGAATCGAAGAACAAAAGAAAATCCCAAAACCCTAACCATCAGAAAACCGAAACCAAACTCCACCTTACCTGTGCGCGGCGTCATGGCGCCGCCGCCACAAGCTCGCACCCCGGCGAAGCTCCTCGACGGAACTACGCATGACTAGGTCGCATGCAGCACCAGCGAGTAGGCTCGCAAGGGCGCATCAGAGAAGAACGCCGAGACGACGCGTCGGTTTGGCCACCGGCGCAGGCGTCGGGCTCGGGGGGAGAAAAGATGTCGTATGGCCGTGGTGCCTTTCCCGTGGCGTCGCGACGGAACAAGGCGCGTTGCCGCAAGCACCGGCTCGGCCAGACGGAGGAGGTGCAGAAAAGAGGGAGCACTGGTCGATCCGACCGGGGGAGAAGAGACAGGCGAGGAGAGAAGAAGAGGTTCACACATCCGTGGACAGCCATGGCGCGGAGGACTGGCGGCGAGCCGGCGAAGAGAAGCCGGCGGTGCCGCCGCCAGCCCCGGCACGGCCGGGAGAAGAGGGGAGAAGACAGAGTGCCTAGGGTTAGGGTTATCAGCAGATGGCACTTTTATTTCCCCGAAAGGCCCGGCAGCCGTCGGATGAGAGCCAACGGCTCATATGCGAGCTGGCAGAGGGAGGCGCACCGCGACTGGGCCAGTTTGGTGGCCCAATCGTTGGTAGTCGGGCTCAAGGCCCAGGAGGGCCGCGCGTGCGTGCCCCATGCCCAGGCATGCGAAGGAGCGTTGGGCTGGGCTAGGCTGCGCGCTGCGCAGAGCATCTGGCTAGCTGGGCCGGGTCGCCACGCAGAGCTGGGCCGCGGGAGAGCCGCTGGCCCATGGCGCACGCAGCAGGGTTGTGCAGAGGCGTGAGCTGGGCTGAGAAAACTGCAGGCCCGCATACACAGTAAAGTTTTAGATTTAAGTTTATTCATTTAAGAAGCATTTATTTGAAGTTTTAAGTTAAGTTTTGTCTCTATTTCATTTTTGAACCAACGAGATAAATGTTTTAGAGAGTAGATAAGATTATTTTACTTCTGAATAGAATAATTTTATTAAGTTTTTGCTGCAAGTTTTATGTCCCAATTAAATTGGAACCAACGGGAAAAATTAACTGGAAGAGTAGTTGAGTTTTAAGTTAATTATTATATTGTTATCTTTATGATTAAAGTTGATGATAGCAATATTTTAATGTTATTAAGTTCAAGAGTTTTATATGCATTACTTCTATTTATGCCCAACGGTGACGTAGATTAATGTAAAAGAGAATTGTAAGTTTATTGATAAGTTTCCATACATTTGTTCTATTTTTGCCCAACGGTGATGTAGAATGGATGTACGAGAATATTAAGAGCTTTATATCTGAGTTGTCCATGCATCAGTTCTATTTCTGCCCAGCGGTGATATAGAATTGATGTAGAAGAAGATCACATGTTTTGCTCAAGAGAAAGATGAGAGAAGATTGTTGATTTTATCAACACATGAGATCACTTAATTGCAGCAAGGGCTGTTTTATATGGGGAAAGGCCTTTTAGGCATACCTTCCGCTGTTGTTAGTTTGTTTCTGATGAATTGGAACCAACTAGAAGATTTTATCAGAAAAATGATGTATATGTAATTGAGTTACTGTCATTATGACCAGGTTTATTGTAATAGTTGTGTGTCTAATTCGATCAATGTTGAATTAAACATGTATGTTTTGATATATTTACTTCATGTCCTGATAGTTTATTATGAGATTAAAGCACCTAATGGGGAATTATCCTACATGCGGGAGAGGTTGAGTATTGTACTTATTTTGTACATTTCCTGCACGGCAGGAGAATTTTGTAATGACTCATATTAAGATGTATCTCGTACGTCGAGAGAAGTCTGGGATAGCTCTTACGCTATCCTAGAATGAATCATGCACTTCTACCGTGTCATGGTTATTAAGCAAAGTTAAGGCCATAAGGGAAGCAATCCCAAAATTGCACTATTACTAAGTCTTAATAAGGTGAAGATTCAATTTATTGTCTCCTCACCAGTGTATGCGGGTACTCTAATTGAGTTGCTCGTTGCAAAGCTATCTAGTAATGGTGGAAAGCACATTCTAATGTGAGATATGGCAGCTAAGATTGAGTCATTAGACAAGAAAAGAGATATATTAAGGCTGAAAAGGTTGAATCTATCAACCAAATTGAGCATATCAATAATAAAATGAGTTATTGTTCCTTTCCTGTAGGATCATGTTGAGTTAAAATGAATTTCAGGACATAAGTTGTATCCAAATGGAGTAAGAACATGTGAGCATGATTTGTTCATGAGTATGAGGAAAGAGTATGAATGAAGTGAGTAAGAAAAGATTTCCCTCGTTCATGATTACTTTTAAATAGTTTTTCAAAATTATGGCAGTAAAGTTTATGCCATATTTCGAGGGGGAGAAATGTGAGATAAAGAAATGTACTCTCCATATGAGTTAACTAAGAAAGTTAAAGTTATTCAACAAGTTAAAGCAATTCTCAAGTTATTCTCCATTCCCCTATACAAAAATGATCTCTAAAAGATCATGATCGTCAAGAGAGTACAACGGTCATGATAAAGATACCCCGATGCAAAGAAGAACTAGCTAAATTCCAAGAGGAAGATAGCGCAGTTGGTCAGTAATAATACTGGATGAGCCTCGGTAAGAGGGAGTAGCTAAAAGATCCAACCATACTCCGATAGATATGGTGTGTATTAAGTTACTCCAGATTACCATTAAGTTTGTGGATGAAGGTTCATTTTCTTTAATGGAGTACCAAGTAAGTCGGTGCCTAAACACCGTTGTCAGTTGTGAACAGAAAGAGGACTCTCACCAAAAGATTGTTGAGGTGTGGGACTGTTCAGCTGAGGCCAAAGTATTTAACCCAAATGTAGGGGAGCTCTCAAGTCACCCTAAGTCAGTAAGTTACCATTCAATTGGCTATCTAGATAAGTCAAAGGTTAGGGGGAGTCAGGGGAGCGAGGCACCCTGAGGAAACAACCTTGAGGAGAAGCGGGTGTATGCACCTACTTCGAGGACTCATGAGTTGTCAGTTCTCCTGCGGCAACAAAGCAGGAACCGATAGATATTGTTGTTGCATATGAGGAAGAGCTGTCATAGCCCCAAATAGAATGGTATAGCCCCAAATAGAATGGTTAGAGATTGAGGGTGATCCCACCTCGATTGAAGAAGCCACGAGAATCGCTCATTCACATAAATGGCTTAGGCCATATGAGATCACTGAGTACCAACATAGTTTGGAACTTAGAATTATTCCTAAAGGAGTCAAGACAGTAGGCTGTAATGGGTCTACAAAATTAAATGTGACTCTAAAGGGAATATAGAAAGATTAAGTGCAACTCGTGGAGAAATGCTTTATGCAAAAGAAGGAATAGATAACGAGACATTCTCTATAGTCTCATGCAAGGATTCTTTTAGAATCAAAATGTCATTAGTGACGCATTATGATTAAAGTTACATCAAATGGATGTAAATAGATGGCATCTCTCAACGGGGATATGTGTGAAAAGTTAACATGGCACAACCCAATGGTTTTGTTATGGAAGAAAAAGAACGTGTGAGGTGCCGCATGAAGAAATCCATTTATGGATCAGAAGAACTCCAAACAGAGGTGGTTGAAGGAAGAAGTTTGGGTTTGAAAGGGTAAGGAGGACAATAGTGTTCATGCAAAGCTTAAGAATGGGAAATTCATTTTTCTCACCCCTTACATGTGGATATCATCTTTGTGATGTGTGTCTACTATTGAGGAAAAAGTTTTGTCCTCGAAGTTAAATATAAAGGATCTCAGTGATCATTCGATTTAAGAAGTTCACTGAGATAGAAAGGGGTATTAGGACTATCACAAGAGGCATACATTGTAAAGAAATAAGGTATGCATGCGAGTAAACCTACGCCTGCTCTTATAATTAAGGGTGATAGTTTTGGGAAATTTGAAGGTCCCACAAACTAAGAAATGATCGATCAAATAAAGTTAGTTTTATGTGCTTCGACAATTGAAGCTTAAAGATTTCTAGAGTAAAAATTCACCCTGACATAGGTCATATATCCGGGAAGTTTTGGCAAAAGTCCAATCCAGACATTGATCACTGGAATTGGAGCTAAGAATATCTTGCAATTGTGCTAAGTTTTACAAGCCTCATGCTGAGTTTTTCAAAGAATAAGTACTCTCAAATAGTTGTGAGTATAAAGTCAGTCATTCTGCGAGATGTGTAGACTCTCAAATAGTTGTGAGTATAAAGATAGTTATTCTGCGAGATGTGTAGTTAAATCCACAGTAGTTCATACCATCTGCAGTTGGAGTTTTAATGTGGAAAAGCTCCAAATAAATATAAAGTTGTGGTATCATCAGTGATGCATACCGACTGTATAGCATGATATGAGGCAACCGAGTAGGCACTCAAAGTGAATAAAGTTATACCGGAATCAAGTACTTTACTCCTGTGATAATAGGTCAAGTGTGCTGCCAAACACATTGACATTAAGACATACATTATTAAGGAGAACAATCCAGAATCATATGAAAGTATTGAAAGTGTTCAAGGAACAAGAACCAAGCAAGACTCTATGGATCCATTTACTAAAGGCTTACCGCCCAAAGTGTTTAGAGAACACTTAGTCGACATGGGTCTATGGTAGAGCCTATGATTTATGGATTACAAAGGGCCTAGGAAAAGGATCTGTTACAAAACAGACATGTGTATTGTGGCTGTTAATCTAACGATTCTAAGTGTTATGACGAGGCATGCTCTATGCAACTGTTTGTGATGGAATAGGTTAAGTTTAAGTTCTAAAGACAGGAAGTAAGATGAGATCAAGGGGGAGAATGTTAGTATTGATCTCCTCCGGCCCAATCCAATGAATGGGCCGGGCCTTGTCTCGCTCCCTGATCGGGGGTGCCCAACCCATCTAGGGTTGCGGGCCCCTGTCGCGCAACGCTATATAGAGGAGGTGGGGGCCATTGGCTAGGGTTACGAGGTTCACTGCAGCCGTCAGTCCCCACCACCTAAACCCTAATCCGATCTGAGAGGGAGCGTTGAAGCGATGGGAAGCTCCGCTGCCGCCCCTGCATTGCATCGTCGTCGTCCCCGACATCCACCACATCACTAAGGGTTCTATGTCTCTCTCTTCCCTAGTTCATATATTCGAATATGTAAACCCTACTGTTTATTCAAGTTCATGTTATAGCTACCACTGATCTACTGCTAGATGATCCTAGAAACCTATCAGTATTGTCCAAATGGTGTATGAGTGGGTGTATGAGTGCCCCATCGGTTGCTTTTGTGTACTTCAAATTTCAGAACACAAGCTAACTGTAAACTATAGTGCACTATAAAAGGCCTTGGTCAACACGAGACCTCACATCTTTCGCAAGAGTTTATTTTATTCTATAAATGACCCATACATACTATTAGTACAAATTAGTATATATTACTATATTTTCCTACAATTTTTTAAATTGCCAACAACATAATCCCCATGAAGCTCATTCCCCATAGTTTTCATAACTACTGGATAAATATACTAAAATTATTGTCATTTGTGAGAAGAAACAGTTGGGAAAGATAACTACTCTTGCAGTTGATCGAAAATATAAGGTAGAGCCACAGGAATGTGAACCGTCAACCATCTCCAAACTTTACTCCTCAGCTTCCACAAGGCCGTTTTATGCATGCATGCATCCGAAACCTAAGTTGAGCAAAGGAACTCTCTCCATCATTGCTAACAGACGTGTCTGTCATCTGAAGCCCTACACATACAATATAGGGAAAAGTCTATTTTTCATCCTTCAACTGTTACAAAAGTCTAATTTTCAACCCACAACTACAAAACCGGACACTGAAGGCCCTCCAACTATCCAAACCGTGCAAAATTGGCCCTTTGGGTGGTTTTGAGGGTGGTTTTGTATTTTACAAAAAAATAAAAAATTAATTTTGTATTAAAAAACTCATAACTAATTATTTTGAACTACAAAAATTATAATCTGGTGCAAATATTTTTCTAAAAATGTGACCTACATGTTGGTGCACCATTAGAAGTTATTTGCATCTTATTTATTTTTATTCTAATTATATTTAGAAAAACAATAAGACACTAGTAATATAAATATATAATATCTAAATAACATTAAATGGTGTGCCAATAGGTCGGTTTCATTTTAAGGGAACTTTTGGCTCAGATTTCATATTTTTTGGGTCCAAAATGAATTAGTTATGGTTTTTTAACGTTTAAATAATATTTCTACTATTTCTAGAAAATTCAAAACCACTCTCAAAACCACCCAAAGGGCCAATTTTGCATGGTTTGGATTGTTGGAGGGCCTTTATGTTGGGGAGACGCCCCTTGGAATCATATTTTCTATTTTTGCAGGCGAGACTGAAGAAGTTAGAACGAAGAAGACAAATGTGAAGTTATTTCGAAGAGGTTAAAGTTGAAGGTGAAGTTATAAAAGTCAGGACGAAGATGATGAGCACGAAGCTAATGTGAAGAGGTTAGAGCCTCGAGCAAGACTGAAGAAGTCAAGGCAAAGAAGACAATAGTACGAGGCTGGTCACGAAGCTAGGAAATGCTAGAACGAATCTATCTCCTGTAACGAGGCTGAAATGAAGATTGACGGGAAGCAACGGTCATCTAAAAGCTAGGATAGATATTAGATTTTTGGCGGGAAGTAACGGTCTTGTAAACATACGAGGTTGACCCCTATAAATAGCAGGTCAACAGTAGCTGTAAGGGACAATTTTTGAAGGAACGAAAAAGAAGTCAACTGAGACTTTCTCACTGTTCGTAATACAAGAAAAACCGTGTTACAACAGTTGGCGCCGTCCGCGTGTTAGGATCGAAATCAAAACTCACGATGCCACCAAAGAAAAAGCAACGGTCCGATGATCCACGGACCTCCAAAGCTCACGAAAATGAAAGAGAAAACGATGAACGACAAGTTTCACTAGAGCCAGTCACTACCAATGATAACCAAAATCGAGAAGAAGCTAGCCTCGAACAACTATTACAAGAAATTGAGAGGCTTAAGCAAGAAAAAGAAGCCCTGTTGAAGGAAGCAGAGAATCAAAGAAAAGAAACCGAGAAAGAGCGAAAAATTGCAGAGGCCAAGAACGAGCTTCAGAGACTCCAAAGCGAGCTCAATGCGAGCAAAGAAACCGTTCAAGAGCCCGAGAGAGAATACAACACCGAAACAACAAATCACAACACGGGTTTCAGAAGCTTTGACTCGAATTCACCGTTATCTCCAGGCCTTCAAAATGCACCATGGCCTACCTCGTACAAGCCCATCACCTTGCCCAAATACAATGGTACTTGTGATCCAAGGCAGTTCCTGATGAGCTACGAAGTCGCTGTGGCTTCCGCAGGAGGAAACGAGCTAGATCTCGCAAAGTCATTCATCATAGCTTGTGAAGGACCGGCTCTCACATGGTTCACGAGACTAAGCCCAGGATCAATTTTCAGCTGGGAACAACTCAAGGCAAAAGTACTTCAAAACTTCCAAGGATTCAATAGGCAACTGTTAACCTCGGGAGATTTATTCGCATGTAGACAGGAGGAAAGGGAGCCATTAGCTCAGTATTTCAAACGCTTCATCCAATTGAAGGCCCAAACAGATGATATCCCAGACTCAATAGCAATTGATGCATGCATCCACGGGTTGGGACCAGGGCCATGCGCGTCAGAATTCGTCAAAAACAAACCAAGGAACCTCCATGAACTCTTCCACGAGATGGAAAAATTTTGCAGATCAGACGATGATCACAGGAGAAGAATCAACGAAAGAGCCATGCTCAGAAAAGCAAACGGAAACTATAAGCAGCCCATATACGAAAAGCAGAACTACAACAGACCAACCCAAGTTTTTCACATAGAAAACGAGAGCGGCCAACATAGTAACGAATCAAATGCAGCGAAGCAAAACTTCAACTCTTCATCCACACGAGGAAGAGGCGGACGAGGCAGAGGCCGTGGAAGAGGTCGAGGCCAACAAGAAAGCCAATCTCGATCTTGGTTCTGTCAATTCCATGGCGAAAACCCAGATCACAGTACAGGGAGATGTCCCATAACCATCAGGGTAAAGCAAGAAATGAACCAAAACAACAATCAAGGTCGCGCAGTCCAAACAAATTCTTGGCAGTGCACCACCCATAACACGCCGAATCCGCAGCTACAACTCCCGACGAATTCAGAATCCTTTTCAACATACCATCAGCCTCGTTTGGCTTGGCATCAAACCCAGTCCGAATCAAATCAACAAGCGCACAGCTCAATCCAATCCACCGCAGCAAGAAAAGACGAAACTATAATGCAAGCAGCTCCAACACCGAATTCAACACCCACCAAGGGTCCCATTCCCTCTCGCGGTATGATTCTGCCCATAGCAGGAGGATCTTCAGTTGATTTCGAAAGCAAAAGACAAAGAAAAGATTACTTCAGAAGAGTGCACGCAATACTACCAAATGGCCCAGTAACAAAAACCCATTGGTTGCATGTTCCAATAACCTTTACTGAGCAGGATCTCAAACTCCAATGCTATCCTCACACTGATGCCATGGTCATCGAAACAAATGTGGCAGGCTAGGAGCTAACAAAGATACTGATAGACGATGGCAGTTCAGCCGATATTATCTTCGCTAGTGCTTTCGACCAAATGAATATCTGCAGAAGCTTGTTACAACCATCAGAAACTCCACTCATTGGTTTCGGAGGAAAAAGAATCCGGGCCTTAGGAAAAATCGAATTACCGGTAACTTTGGGGGACCTGAGTAATCCCAGAACAGAACGAATCACTTTTGACATAGTTGACATGTACTACCCTTACAATGCAATCTTTGGAAGAGGTTTTCTCAACACGTTCGAAGCTATTGTACGACAGGCATATCTCTGTATGAAACTTCCAGCATCAAATGGAGTAATCACAGTATTTGGAAACCAGCAAGTCGCAAGGGACATCGAACAAGGAATTACCCCAGGCGAGAAAAACGTCAACCTCTTGCAGGCAGAAACGAAACAAACAAGCAATAAAGTCCAAACAGAATTGATCAAAAAGACGCCATCGCAATCCAGAGTGGAAAAAGTAAAAGAAACTATTCAAGCACAAGACACCAAGCGAGTCTCTCTTGATCCAGGAGTCGAAGGTAGAGAGGTCACGATCGGAGCAGACCTTACCCCCCAAGAAGAGGAGGAATTGATAACTTTCTTAAGAAAGAATAAGGATGTCTTTGCGTGGACAGCTGCAGACCTAAAGGGTGTCAGCAGAACCATAATCGAGCATAGCCTCAACATAAACCCGAAGACAAAGCCAAGAAAACAAAAATTGAGAAAAATGTCGGACGAGAAGGTAGAAGGAATAAAATCCGAAGTGGAAAGGCTACTGAAAGCAAAAGTAATCAGAGAAGTACAATACCCAGAATGGTTGGCAAATACTGTCCCGGTGAAGAAGAAAAACGGAAAATGGAGGATGTGCATCGACTTCACAACACTAAACAAGCACTGCCCAAAAGATGATTTTCCTCTACCAAGAATTGATAGCGTCGTTGATGACGCAGCCAACAGCGAGATTCTATCCTTGCTAGATTGCTTTTCAGGGTATCACCAAGTTTGGATGAAACAAGAGGATGAGGAGAAGACAAGCTTCATAACACCTTTCGGAACTTTTTGTTTCGTCAGAATGCCAGAAGGGCTGAGAAACGCAGGATCAACTTTCTCAAGAATGACCAAAAAAGTTTTCAACTCACAAATTGATAGAAACATGCTAGCTTATGTGGATGACCTCGTCGTAAAAAGCATCAAAAGAACGGATCACATCAAAGATCTCGAGGAAACCTTCAACAATCTAAGAATGTCAAACTTGAGCTTAAATCCAGAAAAATGCATCTTTGGAGTAACTAAAGGAAAAGTCTTGGGGTGCCTTGTAACATCAAAGGGAATCGAGGCTAACCCAGATAAGGTACAAGCCTTGGCATCCATGGAGGAGGCAAAGACGGTTAAGGAAGTGCAACAATTGACAGGCAGAATCGCAGCTTTAAACAGATTCGTACCAAGAGCAGCCGAGCGAAGCCTTCCTTTCTTCAAAACTCTCAGACATGCACAGAAATTCAACTGGGGCGAAGAGCAATCGAAAGCATTCAGAGAACTAAAGCAGTACCTTGCGACAATGATCAAACTATCACCACCGGCCCAAGGAAAAGACCTTCTCCTCTACCTTGCAGTATCAGAGTCAGCAGTGAGCGCTGCAATAGTACAAGAAACCGAAATCGAGGGCATTCTGAAACAGTTGCCGGCCTACTTCGTTTCTGAAGCATTATCTGGAGCCAAGAAGTCATACTCTGAGCTCGAAAAAATTGCATACGCATTGCTCATGGCATCAAGAAAACTCAGGCATTATTTCGAAGCTCACAAAGTTACAGTCGTCACCAACAAACCTCTAGCCGAGTTATTCGCAAATAGAGAAGCTTCGAATAGGATCAACAAATGGTCCGCAGAACTATCCGGATTCAATATTGAATTCGTAAGACGAAATGCAATCAAATCCCAGGTATTAGCTGACTTCGTAGCAGACTGGACCTCTCCAAAGCATGAAAATTCAGACGAAGACGAAAAACAGTGGACAGTCTATTGTGATGGAGCATATTGTAACAAAGGAGCAGCGATCTCTGCAATACTGGTTTCACCAGGCGGAATCAAAACAAGATTCGCAGCACGATTGGAATTCAGCAATCAAGAGATTCAAGTTACAAATAATATAGCAGAATACGAAGCACTCCTGCTTGGGCTACGAAAAATGAAATCACTAGGAAAACAAAGGTTCATTGTGAAGACAGACTCGAAAATAGCAAGGGACCACATTGAAAAGAATAGCGAAGCTAGAAAGCCAGAACTAATCGATTACCTCGAAGAGGTCAGAGAAATGGAGAAACACTTCAAAGGATTCACGGAAGAGCACATCCACAGAAACGACAACAACGAAGCTGATGACTTAGCCAAGAAAGCAGCAAAGAAGGAAGAACTACCTGAGGATGTAATTTACGAGGTCATGACCATCCCCTCAATCAGAAAGCAGCATCTAGCACACATTTGCTGGGAAGATTGGAGAGCACCAATCATGGCATACTTACAAAACAATTTCACACCCTGTTCAGCAAGCGAGGCCAAGAGAATACCAGCAAGAGCAAAAGGGTATCAGATAATACAAGGAGAGCTGTACAAGAAGGGGATATCAGCACCATGGCTGAAATGCATCGCAAAAGAACAAGGAATGGCGATACTAAAAAGCATACACGAAGGGATATGCGGAACACATATTGGTCCAAGAGCCCTTGCAGCAAAAGCAGTCAGGCAAGGAATGTTTTGGCCAACAATGATAAGAGATGCAGACGAAGTAGCAAAGAAATGCGAAGCATGTCAAAAGAACGCAAGCAATCAAAAGATTCCATGCTCACTGTTGCAGCTCATCACACCTTCTTGGCCATTGCAAAGATGGGGAATAGATTTGGTGGGACCTCTCCCAACAGCTCAAGGAAACTGCAGATTCGCAGTAGTTGCCGTGGAATATTTCACAAAGTGGATCGAAGCAAAAGCCCTAGCATCGATAACTTCGCATACAATACAAAAGTTCTTCTGGCATAACATCATTTGCAGATTCGGGGTACCAAAAGAAATAACAGTAGACAATGGAAAGCAATTTGACAGCGAATCATTCAGAGATTTTTGCACAACAATGGGAACCAAAGTGAAGTATGCATCCGTATATCATCCGCAATCAAACGGCGCAGTTGAAAGAGCCAACGGCATCATTTTTTCAACTATAAGGAAGATGCTCTTCGACCACAAAAAGGGAAAATGGATTGACGATCTGCCAATCGTAGTATGGTCACATAATACCACAGAATCCAGAGCAACCAAGTTCACTCCTTTCAGACTGCTATACGGAACTGAAGCAATGGTTCCAGAAGAAATCAAGGCCAAAACACTAAGGGTAACACTTAGTAGTGACGAAGGTGAAAAAGAAATGGTGGAAAAGGACCTAATCGAAGTCGATCGGCTTGTTGCTTCACATAACCTCGAATCATATCAAAGGCAAACACGAAAGTGGCGCGACCCAAAGGCGAAAATAAGAGAGATCAGAGTTGGGGACCTGGTAATCAAAAGAAGGCATAACGCAGAAAATTTATCCAAATTCGAGGAAAAATGGGAAGGACCATACATTGTCACCAAAAGCTCGAGGCCAGGGTCCTATCATCTGTCCACCGAAAATAGAGAAGAATTACCTCACTCATGGAACGTAGAGCAACTTCGCAAGTACTATAACTAGAATCGGAACAAATAAAGATGTACAGTTTTTCCAAGTTTCAGTTCTTTTTATAAAGGTCAACTTCGTAAATGTGCGGAGCTATAAGCACAAATACGTAGCACCTCTTTTCTCTTTTTCTTTCATCACAAAAGGTCGTACTCTTTTCCTCACAAAAGGGGCTCCAGGAAACTGGAGGTGAGGTTTTTAATGAGGCGAACCTATGTAAATCTCTCCAAAAAGATCGATAAAGGAGATTCCCCTAAAAGCACTTGAGCAAAAAAACACACCGAGGTTGAAAAATAACCTCGCAAAAAGATGACCTCGAGCAAGATAGCTCGAGGCCGAGGTTGAAAAATAACCTCGCAAAAATAAGACCTCGAACAAGATAGCTCGAGGCCGAGGTTAAAAAATAACCTCGCAAAAAGAAGACCTCGAGCAAGATAGCTCGAGGCCGAGGTTGAAAAATAACCTCGCAAAAATAAGACCTCGAGCAAGATAGCTCGAGGCCGAGGTTCAAAAATAACCTCGCAAAAATAAGACCTCGAGCAAGATAGCTCGAGGCCGAGGTTAAAAATAACCTCGCAAAAATAAGACCTCGAGCAAGATAGCTCGAGGCCGAAGTTGGAAATACAACCTCGTAAAAAGAAGACCTCGAGAAAAATAGCTCGAGGACGAGGTTGAAATATAACTTCGCAAAAATAAAACCTCGAACAAAATAGTTCGAGGCCGAGGTTGGAAATATTAACCTCGCAAAAAGAAGACCTCGAGCAAGATAGCTCGAGGCCGAGGTTGAAAAATAACCTCACAAAAGAAGACCTCGAGCAAGATAGCTCGAGGCCGAAGTTGGAAATACAACCTCGTAAAATGAAGACCTCGAGAAAAATAGCTCGAGGACGAGGTTGAAATATAACTTCGCAAAAATAAAATCTCGAACAAAATAGTTCGAGGCCGAGGTTGGAAATATTAACCTCGCAAAAAGAAGACCTCGAGCAAGATAGCTCGAGACCGAGGTTGAAAAATAACCTCACAAAAAGAAGACCTCGAGCAAGATAGCTCGAGGCCGAAGTTGGAAATACAACCTCGTAAAAAGAAGACCTCGAGAAAAATAGCTCGAGGACGAGGTTGAAATATAACTTCGCAAAAATAAAACCTCGAACAAAATAGTTCGAGGCCGAGGTTGGAAATATTAAACTCGCAAAAAGAAGCCTTGAGCAAAATAGCCCAAGGTCGAAGTCAGAAATATAACCTCGCCAAAAAGATCTCGAACAAAATTGTCTAAGAAAGATGTTACAAACAAAACCCCGCAAGAAAAACTACAGTCTAGATCAAATAAGGAGAACGAAAAAAGCAACAGAGTTGCCCTATTTCGAAAAAAGAACAAGAGAACGTAATCTTTCAGATTCGTTGCTCGAAATAAGAAGCAATGAATAAACGCAAAAGGGGCTATCGAGGGAGGGGACGCCTTTTTCAAAGGCAAAAAAGAGAAGCCCCCATTTGCATTTATTCAAAAACAAGTTTTCACCAAGCAACGAGCACATTAAAATGAATCACCTAACTTGTACTGTCTAAAAGGACATGAGGTTAGGTGAAATCATAATTTCCCCAAGGGTCCAAAGACCACTATAAAAGAGAAGGGGGAGACAAACCTCGGCAAGAGAAAAAGCAAAGCAAATGAAAAAAAAAAAAATTCCCTAGTAATGAGAGGCAACAGGAATCAAAGGAACGCTCGACGGCATGATCTGCCCAGGCTAAAGATCAACAACAGCACAGGGCCCATAGATACTTCGTACAGCAACGCCCTCTCAAGTTGTGCGATCATGGAGAAAAGCGCATCCGCTTCAAGGCTTTCTCGAGTTAACAAGGGAACTAGAAGCCAATATATGGAGAAAAGCACATCCGCTTCAAGGCTTCCTCGAGTTAACAAGGGAATTAGAAGCCAAAGAACATTTAAGCGTCTTTCATAGCGAAAACGAATCTAAAGGTCATGATCTTATAGAAACAAGATAATGTACAAACAATTTCAAATGAAAAGAAATTTTACGAGTCCAACGCATGCACTTCGAAACAAAGATCGAAGATAATTACGAGGCTAATATAGACAAAATCGTGAACAATTTCAGTGTTTAAGTCGTTCTGGAGCTCACAAACATCGCTCATGACTTGCAACAAGTTTTTTACATTAATTAACTTCGACTCGTGACTAGATTTCTCCTTCTTCTTGGGGAGATTTAGCTTCGTCATCATCACGAGGCGAATCCAGGGTTTCATCTTCTTCTTCTTCGCTTTCTTCCTCTCTTCCTTCTTCAGCTTCTTCAGCTTCTGCGTCCTCAGTTTCTTCCTGGTGAAGAAACAAAGCAAAAGACTTAGGATATTTGACAATAATAAAAAGAGAAGAAGAAGCAAAGTTATACAGAAAAAGTTTCTTACATTCGAAGAAGAGTCCTTAGCTATATCTCGCCCATAGACGTTCCAGAAGTCCCGCAAGAAGCGACGCTTCATAGTTTCGACTTCTTTAGAGCTAGACGAGGACAAGTCTCCGAAGTCAGAAAAGCGGAATCCAGGACCGGCAACTCGAAGAAGTAGTTCCTTATTCTCTTTTTCAAGAAATCTGCCGAGGCCATCGGTGCAGGTAAGTGCGAAGTTGTCGCCAGCAATAGAAAACACATCCCCGAGACCAGCAAATTCTTCTTCAATCCAAGATAAGAAACTATCAATGTTTAAGTCCACCGGAAGAGCGTAAGGAGTGGCTCCGAACTGCTTGAGCGAGCTAGAATACGAATCAAAAATTCGATTTATCCTCTCAGCATCAAGAATCTAAAGATTTCATCCTTCCAAGTTTACTTCATAGTATGTCATACATCGGTCAAGCAGTCTCATTAACCGCGAGAAGCGGACAGTTCGAACCGAGTTTAACTACCTGGCCAGGGACAACCCACACACACGGAATGGTTGGAAATGCCAACACATCCCAATCCTTTCTCCTCTCTCTGCGAGCGGCTCCCGAGTCCCAAAGCCTCAGGGTAAAGGTTCACCACTACTGGGACTCACGCATCTACCCTCATGTGCCCATGGGATAACGTTTCCAAGACAGAGGGCTGTCGGACCTGCTCGCATCAATCGGGTACCGGGACTTACCGGTCCCATGGTCCGTGCATATGTGTGGTACGTTCAAAAGCTTGACACAAAAGTACCAAATGTTTCCAATTAAAACCATCGATGGACGGGTATCTACAATCGTCCGTCCATCATCTCTAGTGTTTCTGATATGAGTCGGCATACAACTCCTATATCTCGCGAGTGTCGGAAACACTCGACTTCTAACGGTCTTAAGCATAGCGACAATCGAACCTAACATACTAGTGTTCAATCAACGGAACCTATGATCATGCAATCTATGGTTTCATTCAACTCCTAGTAACTTAAATGCACAAACATATAATCAAAGTAAATCGCGTAAAGTAAAGTTAGGTTATGCTCTGAGGCTTGCCTTCCGGCTCGAAGCGGTACTCCTGCTCGGGGCTCGGATCCAGTGCGCCGCGTTCACCTCAGACTCCTGGGCAATCTCCTCGGCAGCGGGGACTAGCTCGTAGACTCCGTCGGCGAGACCCGAATCTACACGAGATGCATGAAATGTTTAAGTATCGAGATTTAGTGGAGTTAGGGTTTGCTCACTCCTTGGTTAATGAATTGGAAAGGATAAGCATTAACTATAAGTGATTATACCCTCTTCATTTTGAACCTTGAATTTAATTTATGAGATTTAGTTTTCTCTTTTCTGTTTCTTTTTCCTCTCTTTTCCACCATTTAAGTCCTTTTTCTATCATTCAAAACGTGATCTTAGGAATATTATTTTAAGGTGCCATTTGGCCAGAGGCTGGTTTATGCCAAGGCAGGAGCTTAGCCCAAAACTTGGCTCAAGGTGATTTTTCTATAATTTATTAAAAAATGTTCTTATCTTTTTGCCTAGAAACAAAATAAATTCCTACAAAAATAACTATAAGGTTTCTGCCCACACCACTTGGCACAGTGACTTAGGTCACCAAGAGGGACCTCTCTGCCAGTTTACTAGTGGTATTGATTTATGGTTATTTTTGTGGAATTTCACCATGTTTAAGCTACCAAAAATCATTTAACCATTTTCCAGTATCCAAGAATTACCATTCTCATTTTTCTAAGGTTCCTAATGTCTTGATTAGGCTTCTATGTGAAGGAGGTGATTTTTCACTGAGTGAATTAATTTCTGTGATTTACTTGCCAAAACAGCAAGGTATAAGTTTGGAAATTCATAACTCTAAATCCACTGGGAATTTTTGTGCACCACTTGCGCATTAAGCTAGTGACATTCACCCTAACAACATATGCCAAGCTCCGCTCAAGTGCATGAGTGGATTTGCAGTTATGAAGAAAGTTGCTCAAACTTTGTAGATTTTTAAACTGCAAACTAATCCTCAACTGAGTGAGTTTCAAAGGAAGAAGTTGGACTTCTAGATTCACTGGTCACTACAAAATTTGTTTGGCATTCTTCTGATTTTTCTATGATTTCCTACGAATTTTTGAAGATTGCAGTGAATAGTGCTCAAAGGATAGAATCTATTTTACGCCGTGAACCCTAGAAGATTTGAAACCTTACAAAAGGGTCCCTGGAAACTTACAGTCGGCCCCCTCGAAAAAGGAAGAAGATACAAAGAGACCCCCGAGCTCGTCGACGTTCTCACGCCGGCGGCTAGCCGGGGTCTCCGGCCTCGGTGAGTGGCGCAACGCGCAGAGGAGCTCACCGCGGTTCCTTGGAGCTAGAAGGCGATGGCGGGGATGGCCGGGAATGGGGTTGGCGACGACGGTGGCGGCTCGACAACTCCGGCGAGCGCCGTCCGGCGGTGTTGGTGTCGGAGAGGGTCGGGGAAGGGGTCGGTGAGCACCAGCGCGTCACGGCGAAGCTGTTGGTGCCCTCGGTTCAGCCGGAGGAGGAGCGGAGCGTGCTGTCCACGTGCGCGGCCGGCGGCGGGAGCTCGAGCTGCTCCGGCGAGCTGCGCCGGCGGCTGCAGTGGCGGAAACGGGTGGGGATTTGGTCGGGGAGTGGCGGTGGGTGATGGGGAAGCTAGTGCGCGCCTTGGTTCGGCCGGAGGGGCAGCGGAGAAGGCTGGCCGTGGGAGCGAGCTCGGCGGCGGCTCTGCGAACTCCGGCGAGCGATTTCAGAGCGGAAGAGGGAGGGAAGTGTTTGGGGGTTTAAGTAGAAGGTAGAGGGGAGGAAGAGGGTGCTCGGGCAGCACGGGGTGGAGGCTGGGGCAGCTCAGTGAGCTGTCGCGGCGGCAGCGGCTCTGCACGGCCGCTGGCTCGCTTTTGCCACCGTCAACGCGCGCAGGCGAGCGGCAGGCGCGTGTGGGCGAGGAAAGGACACAGGGCAGAGGGGAAAAGCGACGCGCGTGGGCGCGAAAGTCGCGCGACGGACCGGTGGGCAACGGCGGCGGCGGTTTTGTCCGGCGGCTCACGGCGGCGATGCGACGGCGAGGCTCGGGTCAGCGCTACAGTGCGCCATTGTCCACGCGACCTGGCCAGACGCGTGCTCCACGAGCAGGGACACGCAGCCCTGCCATTGGCCGGCTCAGGCGAGGACGGCAGGCGGCAGGGCGCTGCCGGCGGCGAGCTCGGGCACGCGTGAGCGCGGCGTGGGCAACCCGTGAGCGCGCCTCGCCCGATGCAAAGTCAACTTGGTTGGCATGGCTCAAACTTCAAAATTTTGAACATGGCTCAGAAATCTTCCAACATGAAAGTTGTTTAGCATTTCATGGGACACATCCCTGCACTGGAGATTTTGAGAAAAAGTTGAAGGTTTGGCCGTGATTCAAAAGGGGGTAAATCCCTGTTTTGAACTGAATATTTGAAATTCGAGGGGCTAGATGGCAAAATTGGCCAAAGTGCCAATTGAGGCAAAGTTCAGAAATGTGAAGATATACAACTTTGCTTTTTGGAGATTTTGATGTTCTGAGGTAAAATCTCGAGTTTTGGCTAAGATTCCATTTCAGCTTTGAATTTGAATTGGAAATTTTAAATTCCCAAGTTAGGATCTGAATTTTGAGATGCTTCCAAGCATTTTTAGGCTATGGTTTAAAAAGAGAAGTTTCTTGGTTTGACTTATACTCCAAGTTTCCCATTTGGAATTTTTCAAGTTCTTAGGTAGTTTTCAAAGTTTTCTTTATTGCTTCATTTGAATGGTTTTTGACTCAAATTTGGGAAATTTCCTTCATTTTCTATAATTTTACTTTTGGATCATGTTTAACTTGATTAACCCCTAGTTTAGTGTTAATTAACACCAGGGGTGTTACAGCCTACCCCCCTTAAAAAGAATCTCGTCCCGAGATTCGGGAATGCTAGAAAGTGCGGAACATGCGGTACCTGGAGGGGTGGTGTGAAATCCAGGATAACGGCGATTGAGATATTCCTCGGTTTTTGAGGTTGCCTCTTCTTCAGTGTGATGAACCCACTGAATCTTATACATCTTGACTACTCGCCTTCTTGTGTGCCTTTCTTTTTGGTCAAGGACTTTGAGAGGTTGAGCAACATAGGTCAGATCGGGCTCAACTTCCACGTCTTCTTGTTCAACGACTTCAGTCGGAACTCGAATACACTTCTTGAGTTGGGAGATGTGAAAGACATTGTGCACGGTTGAAAGTTTGTCGGGAAGTCGTAGACGATAAGCCACGGATCCACATTTCTCAATGATTTCATAAGGTCCAACGTAACGGGGTGCAAGCTTTCCGTTTACTCCGAACCTTTGGACTCCTCGAGTCGGGGAAACCTTAAGATACACATGATCACCGACTGCGAATTCGAGAGGCATTCTTCGGCGATCAGCGTAACTCTTCTGGCGAGACTGAGCGGCTTTGAGATTTTCCCGAATAACCCTGACTTGCTCTTCGGCTTCAATCACAAGGTCGGGCCCGTATATCTCCCGCTCTCCAGGTTGAGACCAACATAACGGAGTTCGACACATTTTCCCATACAAGACTTCGAAAGGTGCCATTTTCAAGCTTGCTTGGTAACTGTTGTTGTAGGAGAATTCAGCAATAGGCAGACATTTATCCCAACTTGCCTCATAATGAATGACACAAGCTCTAAGCATGTCTTCAAGGATTAGATTCACCCGTTCGGTTTGCCCATCCGTCTGCGGGTGGTAAGCCGAGCTTCGGATAAGCTTTGTACCGAGAGATGCATTGAGTTGCTCCCAGAACCTTGCCACAAACTGCGGACCTCGGTCCGAAATGATTGTTCTAGGCACCCCGTGCAGACGTACAATCTGGTTGAGATAGATCTCGGCATACTTCTTGACGGCATAGGTAGTGTTGACCGGAATAAAGTGGGCAGTCTTTGTGAGCCTGTGCACAATGACCCATATGGAGTCGTGTCCTCGTGCGGTCTTGGGAAGGCCAACAATGAAATCCATACTGATGTCCTCCCATTTCCATGAGGGTATAGGCAAGGGTTGAAGAGTTCCAGCCGCCTTCAAATGACTAGCCTTTACTCGTCGGCAGGTGTCACACTCGGATACAAACCGGGCGATATCCATCTTCATCTTGGTCCACCAAAAAGTTTTCTTCATATCCTGGTACATCTTATTGCTGCCCGGGTGAATAGAAAACTTAGAGTGGTGAGCTTCACTCAAAATTTTCTTCCGTAACTCCGGATCTTTAGGTACGGCGATACGGTTCCCGAACCATATCATGCCTCGGGCATCCTGACGGAAACAGTTATACCGTTCCTCTGTTCCTTTGGCCAGCTCCTCCCGAATGACTCCGACCTTTTTATCGGTCTGCTGGGCCAAAAAGATCTCATCGTGTAGTGTGGACTCAAGGGATATGTTGTTCAAATAGCCATGTGGAACAATCTCGAGATTGAGTTTCGCCAACTCATGGCATAGAGTGTCGGCATATGATTCGACCGAAAGACAATGGCAATGCGACTTGCGGCTCAAGGCATCCGCAACCACATTCGCCTTCCCGGGATGATAATGCAAACTCATGTCATAATCTTTTGCTAACTCCAGCCATCTTCGTTGCCTCATATTCAAGTTAGCTTGAGTGATGACGTACTTGAGACTTTTGTGATCAGTATACACATTGCAAGGAACTCCAATAAGATAGTGCCTCCATATTTTCAGAGCGTGAACCACGGCTGCCAATTCAAGGTCGTGAGTGGGATAATTCAGCTCATGGGGACGGAGAGCACGTGAAGCATAAGCAATAACTCGGTTTTCTTGCATCAGAACACAACCGAGTCCGGTGCCTGAAGCATCGCAATAGATATCGTAGGGTTTGGTGCTGTCTGGTTGAGCCAGAACAGGAGCTGAGGTCAACAATTTTCTCAATGTGCAGAATGCCTCTTCACACTTCTCATCCCACACGAATTTCTGCCCCTTCTTCAATAGCTTGGTCATTGGCTTGGCAACTCGCGAGAAATCCGGGATAAAGCGGCGATAATAACCTGCCAAACCCAGAAAGCTTCGGATTTCGTGGACTGAAGTAGGAGGCTTCCAGTCCATTACTTGTTGCACTTTCGTAGGATCAACCGAGATACCATTTTTAGAAACAGTGTGACCTAGGAAATTCACACTATCCAGCCAAAACTCACATTTAGAAAACTTGGCATACAGTTTGTGATCATGGAGTCATTGCAGAACAATGCGGAGATGCTCGACATGTTCTTCTTCATTCTTGGAATAGATAAGAATATCATCAATGAAAACCACTACAAACTTATCCAGCTCGGGCATGAATACCGAATTCATGAGATACATGAAATAAGCAGGAGCATTAGTCAGCCCGAACGACATAACCAAGAATTCATAAAGTCCACAGCGGGTTGAGAAAGCCTTCTTGGGAATATCACAAGGACGAATCTTGATTTGATGATATCCAGAACGAAGATCAATTTTTGAGAATATCTTGGCTCCGGCGAGTTGATCGAACAATACATCAATGCGGGGAAGAGGGTACTTGTTCTTGATGGTGACCGCATTGAGAGGCCGGTAGTCAATACACATCCTCAAAGTGTGATCCTTCTTGCTAACAAATATGGAAGGACAACCCCAAGGTGATGTACTAGGACGAATGAAACCCTTGTCTAGTAAATCTTGGAGTTGAATCTTCATCTCTGCCAATTCTGCGGGTGGCATTCTGTAGGGTCTTTTAGAAATAGGTGCGGTACCTGGTTGTAGCTCGATAATGAACTCAATGTCCCTATCTGGTGGCATTCCAGGCAAGTCGTCTGGGAAGACATCGGGGAACTCACAGACAACAGGAATGTCTTCAAGCTTGGTTTCAGTCATGACAAAAAACACATGAGCTCAAGGAGTTGGGAGACGGAAGATAGAGTGTGGTAGATCCATGTCTAGGTGAGTTCATATCAACAATTCTCTCAGCAACATCTAACACGACCTTGTGCTGTGCCATCCAATTAGCTCCCAAGATTATATCTATCCCATCCAGTTCTAAAAGAATCAGATCTGTCAAGATAACTCTACTACCCAGTTTAATTGGCACCTTACGCACCATCTGATTTGAATTCAAGTTTCCTCCTGCGGTTATTATTCTGTAGGCCGCATTGGTAGATAAGCAGTTTAACCCACATTTCTTAGCATATCTTGGACTTATAAAACTATGAGTGGCAACAGAATCAAAGAGAATGACTGCAGGTTGGTTATGAATCAGAAATTTACCCATCATTACTGGTGCTCCCTCGGGAAGGTCAGTCAAGGTGGTGAAGTTGACCCTTTCCTGCTTTACGTGAATCTTCTGCAACTTGCCCTTGTTTGGTTGGTTGCCAGAGTTCTGCTGCTTGCCCTGGGGGCAGTCCTGATGAAGTGACTGGTACTGCCGCAACGGTAGCAAGAATATCCGGCTCCAGGCTGAGCTGGCTGCTGCTTCATCGGGGCCTTCTGCTGCTGTGGCTGCTGGGGTGGAAAGCGAGAACCACCCTGCTGAGGAGTGTTGACCACCCAGCGGCCAGACTGTCCTGCACGCTGCTGTCCCTGTGGAGGAACAATACGGAAGCGCTGCGGCTTACCGCCACTGGCAGGGATAGCAGGAGCCTTCCTCTTCTTGTCGGCTCTATGGGTCATAATGGCATCCTCCTGGGCGATAGCCACATTGACCAAGTCAGCATAAGTGGCAGGCTTGATGTTGAGCAGCCTCTCCTGCAACTTGGTGCTGAGCCCCATACGGAACCTCTCCTTCTTCTTGTCATCATTGTCAGCATGATGACCAGCGTACTGACAAGGGTTGTTGAAAGCCTGGGCGTACTGGTACACCGTGTGAGTGCCCTAAGTCAAAGTCAGGAACTCCCTCAGCTTCCTCTCAACAAGGCCCTTAGGAATGTGATGCGCCTTGAACGCATCCTTGAAGTTCTGCCAGGTAATCACCGTGTCGGCGGGGAGCATGCCACGATAAGTCTCCCACCAAACCAAAGCGGGACCGCGGAGCTGCTGCGCGGCGAAAGTGACCTTGCGCTCTTCAGAGCAAGGGGCAGCCAGGATAGCAAACTTCGAGTCAATAGCCCGAATCCACGCGTCAGCCTCCATAGCTCGGTAGCTTTAGAGAACACCGGGGGCTGAGTACCCCAGGAAGTCCTCAAATCGAGCAACTTGAGGAGGCGGGGCATTGCGACCACCTGATGCTGAGCACCGATGTTCATATTCTGGGCCAGCTGCTGCTGCTGCAATTGTATCTGCTGCTGCATGGTTCTCATGACCTCGGCGTGCATAGCCATCATCTGCTGCCAATTTGGCAGCGGCGGGGTAGGTGGTGGCTGCTGCTCTGGCGGAACCTGCTGGTTCGGGTCACTAGTTGAGCCTCGATTTGGCCCGAAACCACCCAGAGTCAGACGGGTCGTAGGTCCTGTCATCTGCATGACTGAGCCTCCATTAATCCATGAATCAAGACTTGCTTTTAAAAGAAGCGACAGGCAGGATTAAGAGACAATCTCAATGTTACAAAAGGACGTGGGATAAAGAGCAACATCTCATGGAACGAATAACTTCATTAATCCAAAGGTTTGACAAATCCATTACAACACATGCTGAAAACACATTCTAATCAAAATGCTACACCACATGCGAAGGGAACAAGACATGAGATACATAGAGATTATCCATCTTCAACTAGCTAAACTCCACGCGACACGGAAAAGCTATGCCGAAGAGTATCCAATCTCTAACTCAACGCTCTAGAAGTCATCCATGTCGTTCACCGAAGTACGGCTCACGGTGGGAGAAAGGGGTGGCTGAACCGGAGGCAACTCCTCGTCGTCCCCCAGATCGAGCATGAGTTGACCAAGGCGTAAGTTTGAGGAGTCGTGCTTCATGAAGAATGGCAAGCCTCAGAAAAAGCTATGCAGATTCCAGAGGATAGCTCGACACAACAGGGATAGCTGGACAGGAACATCCGCTGATCTTGAACAGTTGAATGAAGCCATGGAACCTGCTAGAACAACTTGATGGTAGTTCGCTGGCACTGCAACCAACATGTGGCTTTCTGCCCATTCAACTCCGGAGCAATATATATAAAAATGTTGGGAGTTTCTGTATACATATCATTGTTGGTGTGTATTAGTGACAACATATACTAATTTTCAAATATTTGTCGATACAATTATTCGTGAGAGTGGTTTGTTCACGAACCTGTTTTTTAAGACCATGAGTTCACGAGATTCATTTGCCCAAAAAAAGTTTAATAACAAAAAAGCAGCAATGCACACATAACTTCATCGAGACTGTCTGTAAACTGCTAAGGCACAGTTCTGAAAAACTGAGAAAGTGTGTCCGCCTGTTTCGCCTAGCATAGTGGGCACTGTGGTCTCCCAATAAAGCTGAATCATGACCTATATTATCATGATCATCCACGTGCAAGGATGGATTCTGATCAGATTGACACTAACACGACTGATCAGCAGTAGGAAAGTTGATAGATCAAAAGTGCTCATTCTAAAAATGTGCTCATTCTAATAATCTAATCGGATTTCCTGCGTCATAAGGTGAAGCGAACCACGGTAACGACAACTGAAACCAGTCATGATGGTTAAGTGGTCATTTTCCCGTTCTCTTCTCCACGATTGAGTTCAGTAGCAACCACAGAAACTGGCAATGGCGGAAAAGCAAACGCACGGAACCACAGCTGGGTCCACACATCAGTAGCAACCACTGCAAGGGAGCACAGTCCATACGCCCTAAGGGCGTCTCCAATGGTCTAGCTATTTGAACTAGCTATTTGGAGGAGAGAGAAGGTGTAGGTGATTGGGAGGAGAGCTCGTGAGAGAGACCTACATCGGCAAGCGTGTGAGCTAGCTAGGAAAGAAGAGCTAGTGAACACTGTATAACAACTGTTCATTGATTAAAAAAAGCAAATAGCTAGTCAAATAGCCAGCTATTGGAGAAGCCCTAAGCCTCCTCCAGCGGCTCCGTACACGTTGCCGACCGACAAGCAGAGAATGATAAAATAAACTGAAAAGCTGCTTGACCTCGATTTCTGTGTGCTCTCACAAGACCTGCTATCAGCTAGCGGCGAGATACTCGCTAGCGATAGGATTTTTGCCTGTTCTCTCTCCGCCAAATCAGCTCAAGCCAGCAATGTCGTATGCCGTTGGACAAGGCCTAATATGGGGGCCCTGCCGTGTGCCAAATATGTACTCAGTGACTGCTGCACTACTACAGAATTAATCCTGGTGTTCCTATTTGCTCCCACTATAAATATAAATCATTTCCACTTTTGCAACCTTTTGCTGGTTGTGATAAATCATTTCCACTTTTGCAACCTTTTTACTGGTTGTGATATAAATATTCACAGCCGGTTCCAATTCAATCCGGTGTAAAACAATTTCAGAGCCAGTTGGCTCATAACCTGTTGAAAATGTGAGTTAGGCAGGAAGTCATTTCTCTAGTAGGGTATCACTACTAAGATTCGCTTAAATTAAACGCCCCTTTACAGCCGGTTTTGAGACAACCGGCTGTAAAAAGGTCATCACAGCCGGTTTGGATTACAAACCGGCTGCGTTGCTCCTTATCACAGCCGGTTTGTATTACCAACCGGCTGTGATGATGGGTGAGGGCAACGCAGCCGGTTCCAGCTACGAACCAGCTGCGTTGCTACTCATCGCAGGCGGTTGGTGGTTGGAACCGGCTGCGTTGAGGGGCTAATCAACGCTGCCGGTTCTAGCCACGAACCGGCTGCGTTGCTACCCATCACAGCCGGTTGGAGCCACGAACCGTTTGTGTTGATCAACGCAGCCGGTTCTATAGTTGGCAAATATAATTTTTGAAGCCCTAAACGTGTTCAAACTGAAAACTATTGAACTACAAAGTTGTGTAGCTTCTCAAGATATAAAACTTTTATATTGGTCATTTTTTTGTAGGAAAAAGTGGTAGTAAAGTGTTCACAAATCCTACATCTCTCATATAGGTTAAGGGTATGAAACTAGAAGAGAGATGAGGGATTAGTGAACACTTTTATTATCACTATGTCGTATGAACAAATGACCAAAATAAAAGTTGTAAAAATCAAAAAGTTATTAAACATTGTAGTTGACAACATTTTCATTTCAATTCATATTGTCAACAAAACCAAGTTTGAAGTTATTCAAATTTGAAATTCAAATTTCACAAACGGCCCTCGTATGGAGAAAACTGACAACATGAAAGTTGTAGTGTTTGAAAAGTTATGAAACTCTGTAGTTGACATATTTTTAATTTGAATTCGTTTAGGCCTTCAAATAAGTCATTACACTCGGGTTCATATAATATGTGGTGAACGAAAACGTGATATGGTCACATACAGCCGCGTAGCATAGTGGTAAGGGAGGGTACACGCGAAGGGGAGGTCGTGGGTTCGAATCCCAGCTACCGCGTAGCGCGAGAAGGGTTGCACGACTTGCGACTTGAAGGCTTGTGGCTGCTGGCTGGCTGATGGGGTCCCCCTCCTTTGCTATTTTTTAGCTCGCGACGCTTGCTGGTCTGGGCACCCTCATCACAGCCGGTTCCAGCTACGAGCCGGCTGTGATGAGGGCCTATCACAGCCGGTCCCAACCGGCTGTGTTAACCAGACCAACGCAGCCGCTATAAATCAAATGCTTTCCAAAACCGGCTGTGATGAGGGGTTTGGAACCGGCTGTGATGGCTAATCTGTGGTAGTGTATGTTTCGTGCTGCTTTTCTGGTTGTTAATCTTTGTAGCTCCCCCTATGATTATACGCAATATGATGATGGAGCCTGAGATTTTCATGGAGGCTGGGCATAGAGGCCAATTGTGCTGACATGCAGCCACCACGTTTATCATAGTCACCAGGTTACCTTTCGTGGTTGCAGGATCATGCACCAATGCAACATATCCACGCTATAGTTTTTCTCATGGCTGAAGTGGGAATTCCTCTATCTCTAAATGACTGATGCAGTCATCCAACAAATTAAATACAAGCGACACATACACGAAAAAAGAAGGATAATGAAGAAGGGGTGGACCGTGTGAGGTCATCTGCATTGGCAGCTATTCTAGAGCGGCGGGTGTTGAACTTCGTCGTAGCAAAAGGTCGGCTGGATCGAGTGATGAGGTGATGATTGACAGTGGAACCAAAATGAAAGCTGCCAAAGATGATGCACCCATCTAGATAAAGGACATTGAATATCTCCTCTTTCTTGCATCTACCTGATTTCCTTAATTCAATTCTAGCTTTAGTAGCATTGGTCTAAATTAGGTACTGATGATGCTAGAGTTACAACTTCTATATTAAAAATGAAAAGGCAGAAGAGTGTAGGATCCTTGAGTCTCATAATGCAGATTGGAAATAGATGCTTTAGAGCAAGGAAGAAAAGGAAATGTGTGATGAACAGGAAATAGATACTTTTATTCCAAACAATATATGTGGAGAAATTATGGATGAGGTGATGGATGCTAGGGGTGATCTTATGGATTACACTACGATACTTCCAAAACCCAGACATAAAGGAAAAACAAAAGTCAAGGTGTCAGACACCCCGTATTGTCTAAATGAAGGGTTTGTTTTGGAATAGTGATGGGTTTTAAAGACCCAAAAAAACATGGATTCATTTCAGATGTAACAAAGGAACATAATTTAAGTTTTATTGCTATTTCACAGACAGGTAGGAAGAGTTTTACTAGTCCTTTCCTTAAAAATTTGTGTAGTGGTAAAAAATATTTTTAGCATGTCAAAGAACCTAAAGGTTGTTCAAGGGATATCCTACTGGGTGTTGATCTTGATGTCTACGATATTGGTGCAATAGGTGAGGGTGACTACTATGTGAAATTTTATTTGTGTAATAAAAATGATAGCTTCAAATGGGCATCTATGGTCCTACACAAAAGGAACAAAAAGAAACCTTCCTGACAGAACTAGTGCAAATGTGTAGCCATGTACAATTGCCATTAATAGTTGGGGGGACTTTAACATCCTCAGGAGTTCCAATGATAAGAGCAATGAAAAATTATGACCATCGTTGGCCTTTTCTATTTAATGCTATAATTGATGGTCTTAATTTACGGGAGCTCGAGTTGTCGGGTAGACGTTACACATGAGCAAACTCTTTACCAATTCCGACTTATGAAAAGTTGGATAGAATCTTAATGCCAATGGAGTGGGAACAAAATTTCAACTGGTACATCAGCATTGTCTAAAAAAATATAGACTAGTAGAAATGCTTAGAGAAGAAGAAATGAAATGGTACCAGCGGGCAAAGGTTAAGGAGTTACTAGAAGGTGACTCAAGCACTAAATATTTTCAAACTGGTAGCCAATGGTAAACACACAAGAAAACGCAAATGTACCAGTTACAAAATGGGGATCATATAATTAGTGGGGATGATGAACTGAAGAAGTACATCAGTACTTATTAAAAAGGTTTATTCGGTCCACCAGAGAATAATGACTTCGATCTAGATGAGACTCGAATCCATGATATTCCCCAAGTTACAAATCCAGAGAATGAGATTGTAGTACCAGAATTCACGGAAACGGAGGTTAGAGAAGCTATTTTTTCAGATGGAACATAATAAGGCTCCAGGGTCCTGATGGTTTCCCTGCTGAGTTCTATTAGGCCTTCTGGGACACGATAAAAGGTGATTTAATGGCCTTATTTTCAGAGTTCCACAAAGGAGATTTACCTCTCTATAGCCTCAACTTTGGAACTATTATCTTACTGCCAGAGTGTAGAGAAGCTGTCAGAATTCAGCAATACAGACCCATTTGTTTGCTGAATGTGAGCTTCAAAATCTTTACAAAGGTGGAAACTAACAGAATTTCAATAGTAGCTCAGAAAGTCATTAGTCCACGCAGACAACTTTTCTCCCTGGTAGGGAATATCATGGAAGGTGTAGTTGTCTTACATGAAACCCTCCATGAATTATACAGGAAAAAAAATGAATCGGGTCATTTTTTAAAATTGATTTTGAGAAGCATATGATAAAGTTTAAGTGGAGCTTCGTCCAAAAACACTAAGAATGAAGGGCTTCTCCCGGAAATGGTGTATTTGGATCGAAGCTTTCGTACAAGGGGGCATGTGGGCATCAAAATTAATGATCAGGTAGGACCAAATTTTCAAACTAAGAAAGGGCTAAGACAAGGTGACCCGTTATCACCGATTCTGTTTAATATTGTTGTTGACATGTTAGCTGTCCTAATCAACAGATTTAAAGACCATGGTCAGGTAAAAGGTATTATACCACACCTAGTTGATGGGGGTTTGTCTATTTTGCAATATGCTAATGACACTATACTTTTCATGGACCATGATATTGAAAAAACGCCACAAACATGAAAATACTTTTGTGCGCTTTTGAACAATTATCAGGTTTAAAGATAAACTTCCACAAAAGTGAGATATTTTTGTTTTGGACAAGCTAAGGAATTGGAACAACAATATTCACAGATATTTGGGTGCAAATCAGGAAACTATCATTTTTGATATCTTGGCATTCAATGCATTAGAGGGAGCTTAGTAATGCGGATTGGTGGATCATCGAAGAGAAAGTTTGAAAAAAAGCTTAGCTGCTCGAAAGGGAAACACATGTCTGTTGGAGGGCGTCTGGTTCTAATTAATTAAGTCTTAACTAGTTTAGCCATTTTTTATGTTATCTTTTTTTAAGTTCCAAAATTGGATTACTATAGATCAAGGTTCTTTTGGCAATCAGACGAACATAAAAAAGAAATATAGATTGGCCAAATGGAGCATCCCTATGCCAACCAAATGAACTTGGGGGGTAGGGATTAAAAATTTAGAGATACAAAATCAATGCTTCTGAGCAAATGGTTGTTTAAATTAATAAATGAAGAGAGCATTTGGTAGTCGTTACTGAGGAATAAATATTTAAAGAATCAGACACTCTCAAGTAGAAAGAAACCCGGAGATTCTCATTTTTGGCTGGTCTTATGAAAGTTAAAAGCATCTTCTTAAACTTTGGATCATTTGGCTTGAATGGTGGGAATCAGATACGGTTTTGGGAGGATAAATGCTTGGTAGTTCCACACTTAGAGATTGATAATCCAATTTATTTAATATTGTCCGAAAGAAGCATGCTATAGTCGCATTTTTCTATTGTGCCTTTAAAGTTCATTTAGAAGACTTTGGTCGTCATAACCTTATTTTTTGGTATGATCTAGTTGCTCGTATTAACCATGTACAGTTAAACAACAACAGTGATGTCTTTAGATGGGATATTAAACCATTCTAGGCTTTTTACTGTGAGCTCTATGTACAGTGCTTCAATTAGGCAATGGTATGTGCAATTTGATAAGAATTTGTGGAAGTTGAATATGCCCTTAAAGATTAAAATTTTTATGTGGTATTTAAAGAGAGGAGTCATCCTTACAAAGGATAACTTAGCACGTAGGAACTGAACATGGAAGAACAAAATGTGTTGCTTTGGTTCCTCGTGACAAGACGATTGAACATCTCTTTATTGAGTGCCATATAGAGAAATTCCTATGGAGAGCAGTACAGTTTGCCTTTGATTTACAACCACCACTAGTATTAAACTCATGATGTTTGGTATGGCTTAGACGTGGTTGACAACTAAATTGAAAGGCGCTGTTTAGTACGAGCATCTGCTTATGTTTGGCTATATGCTTAGTAGGAAATGACTTGGTTTTTGATAGTCTCTAATGAAATCATATATGCAGTTACCCTCCGGGGAACATATTGGCTCCGGTTTTAGGCGCCAACTACAAAGGTGTGAAGAAGATAAGGAGTGAATGAAGGCAGGCCAAGCTATAGAGGTTCGGTCATGCAAATCTTTCCCAACCATGGATGAGGTTTAGTAATAGGATTGGTCCTTAAATAAGCGTCTTCATCAAACTTTGTTGGCATTTCTGCAATTTCCTTTACGAGTTGTGATGCAGACGCTGTGCTGCAAAGTGTGTAATAACTGGCTGTAACCTCATGTGTATGTGAGGTCATCAAAGCTGGTACTCTTTCCCATATCTAAATACACCAAAAAGAAATCAGGTATTCATGGTAGTACTAACAAGCAATATTCAGTACCGCAGCCACCGAGTATCGTAGTACTCCGAACTGCTCTATCCCTGCCCCAACCTCATTGTTGCACCGGATTTCCTCGGCAAACCGTTTTCTTAACGCACACACAGTTTGTCGACGAGCGGCCCAGTGAGCATGCAGTAGAAACTGTAC